>CM046729.1:41983123-42583123 GCA_025584915.1 Monochamus saltuarius
AATATTTTACACTCTTTTTTAACACCCTGTATATTATTCTCGACCTTGAGCGTTGATTAATTAATAATACAAGACAAAAACATTAAACTTGGAAATAACTCGTATCATTTTTATTATCTGACGCCTCAAAATTGGTAAAAACTGTTATATCACTCTTTCTACTAAAAATAATAGGTGCTACAATTTTGAAACTCAAACATAGACAATCACTTATGTTTCTTTCTTCCTCCGCTGTGTCTTCTCAAACATGTTAGTTGCACACTTTTGTACAAAATTTGACGTAAATCCTCAAATTGATGTTTTTGTATGTTATTAGAATGACAAAGCATTTTTTTACCTGTAGCCTGAATCCGGTATTCAAATCGAAACTATTTCTAAGGTCGCATAAGCATTACTTGTTATTTATTTAATAATTCTCAGGGTTTCCAAGCCAAAACATACATTTTCGTTCTTATTACAATCAAAACGATTCCTTGAAGTCTCTTGTTATAGTAGTAGTACACGTGTATGGAATAGAAACTACCTGTTTGTGTATAAGTACTATTGTTTTGACATATAAACTTTAACGATGAGAACAGAATCTTAAGTAACGTATTTCTGGGCATTTTTTAACCTTTGTTTTGTTGGTCTACAAAAAGTATGACTAGTCAAAGATTTCTTAGGCACATCACACAATTTTTTCTAAATTATCATGAGCCACACTGTATAAATAAAGTAATTAATTATTACTATCAACTTGTACAACACAAAAACTAACATAAACCTTGAATCGCGAATTTTTACGTGCAACAAGTTATTAAATTGTTAAATAATTATAATTTTTTAATTGTATAACTAAATATTTAATAGTTTCCGCAAATTTCATGTAATGTTAATTAAAAATTCACGTTAGCCTCATAAAAGTATTGAAAGAGCCATTAAGTATTTCACTTAACATTAAAATAAGAAAGTATATTGCAAAATTAGATTCTAAACTGCCTTAATGTTGTAATAATTGCTATAATTTTCCTGGAACACGGCTGTAAAATATAAAAATAACTTACCTAGGACGGGTTTCCTGTCCATAAACTTTGGGAAATGCATTTTACTAATCCAAAGGTAGGCAACCAGCGATACCGAGCGGTGTAACTATGTTCGCGTACTCTTTGGAGTAAGGTTTTACACACTTTCTATAGAACACCATTCACTTCACTTCGTTTTGCTCTGAAAAAAAGAAGAAAAATGTTCAATGCTTTACTTCAATTTGTTGAAGCGTGGTTTGACATGACTTTTTTCTTGTGCAGCAGTGGTAAAGTAAATTAAAATAACTAACAAAAGCTAAAATGGAAAATGGAAAACAATTATTAATAGATACATACAGACGTCTGTTAGAAAATAGTACTGTAAATTGTTCACGGAGTTAGCAGAGCTGATTTTTTAAAGCTAAAATGTCATTGCACAAAAAACCTTGAGGACAAAAATGAAACTTGCCGTAAAACAAAATAATAACAGGTAATTTATGAGTCCAGTGTTGAAATTGTATGTATACGTTGTAGCTGGCAGCTTACATAAACAAATACATGTTGTTATTACGTTAAATAACAATAACAATACACATAGATAAATCAAATAACTATGGTATCAGGTTATTCATAATGTTTTTATTATTTTACGTAGTTTAAAAAAGATGGCCGGTACGAAATTTTCCAAAATCACTCAATTTTAAAAAATTCCAATTCTTTTATATCGTAATGTTCCTGAGATATTCTAATATCTACATTTAACAGTTCTTAGCGTCCTTCAAATATAAACCAATGCGAAGTGATTATACAGAATGTCTCTCCTGATAAATATAATTAAACTAATGTTGTACATTAAGAAAACACATAATTATAGTTTGATTAAAGTTTGTAGGTTTTACGGTAACAAATGATATATAATTTGGAATGATTTGGGGCAATTATGAGAAAAGACAAGGACACGCAAGCAGCTGTTGATTTGTTTGTATCCTATTGAAAGCAACACAACACAACTTTCAAAATTTCTAGTTCCGACGCGCCATCTAGTGGCAAGTTAGGTAATTTAGCAAGACACATTAAAATGGACAAACATTTAAATCTATCTTTACACGATCTACTAAATAATATGTTTTTAAATAAGTATGGTAATTGATTAAAAAAAGAACAGGTGATCTTGGAGGCCATAAAACAGGTCCGGCCTCATCTGAACCCTCTAGATTTCTTTGTTTGGGGATATTTGAAGACAGTCATTAGTGTTGTTTGTTAAAAGCTTCCTTTGTCGGTTTATTCCTAATAAAATAAAATGTTTGAAAAACGAATAGTGGTCCATATCTCCGCAACCGTTACTTTGCGGACCCATGTTTATTAAGACTTTTCTGCTTATGTTGGTTCATACTATTACCCCTTAAAATATTTTACACTCTTTTTTAACACCCTGTATAGCAAGAATACATGAAATCTGATTTCGCTGATTTCTACTAAAATAATAGAGAATCTGAAATCAAGTGGTGTACAAAAATTCTCGAAGTTCTTGGTTCTTATTTTAGCTTTTCGTTTTATATGTATACATATTCCATCCTGTATAAATCAATTTCCTTTGTCAGGCTACGCATAACCGTCTGTTAGACTTGCCTTTTACTTTTACCATAAAAATATTAACTTAGTCACAGTACTACCGCTTTTACGTCACTTAGTTTCTGATCTAGCAACCTTTGTTTTATGAATTTAATATTACATACAGTGACGTAAAGCAACCAACATTTTACACATTTTATGTGCTCTGATTTAATGTAGAAAAACGTTTCTCTTAGATAACAAATTCCTTAGCTGATATTTAATAATAATAAAATGGTTTTGAACCGTTATATTGAGTTGTATAGTCAGTGGTATTTATAGATGTAATGGTAAGGCACTCGGAAGAAAACGGAAACAAAAAATAAAGTTTATAGCGTTTGCAATGCAAATAGTATACAAACTATATACATAGGTATATATGCGTATGGAATCTTTGTTGAAAATGTCAAATTACATTTCTATAGAAACCATATTATAGTCTAAGAGCCAGTGGCCGGCTACCTATAAGTAAATGATTATACCTGAAATTTTGCACAGTGAGTCTCTTATACCTATCATTCATGAGGTGATGACTCGCTAAGCCCGGCGAGGCCGACCAAACTGTTACTCAGGTGCGAGAGGTATGAAAATTTAACCAACTTCGTTATTAAATTAACAAAACTGCTGTTTGAAAATTTTAAAATTTCAGATCTGACAAATTAGGCATTTATTTTTATTATTTATTATATTTAGCAGCTTTTTTTATTAAAATGATATAAGTAACAAATAACCTCTATTTCTGCCACAGGTTCTGAAATTTGGTGGTGTCGATTACAATGCTTGACATTTCTGACAGTTCTTTAACGTCAAAAATCAGATTTAATCAAATACTTTTGAAATTTATAATTTTTGCCAATTCCACAAGTGTCTGCCATGATCTTAGAAGCACGGTAATCGTCTGCCTTTGTTATTTTTATATAATAATAATTGTATATTTTAAAATTTTCAAACGGCAGCTTTGTTAATTTAATAACGAAGTTGATTACATTTTCATACTTCTCGCACCTGAGTAACTCTTGAGTCGGCCTCGCCGGGCTTAGCGAGTCCCCACATCATGAATGATAGGTATAAGAGACTCACTGTGCAAAATTTCAGGTATAATCATTTACTTATAGGTTGCCGGCCACTGGCTCTTAGACTATTAGGAATTCAACGTAGGAAGAAATAATAAGTCGCATACAAAATTATCAGCAATAAGGTAACCGATTTTTTATTGTTGTTTGTCTTATTTTCATGTTTCTTATTTGCACGTTTTAAAGCAATCTTTTACTTTTACCAAGAACTTTAACAGGCGCCTCTTGCAGTCATTTTCTTGAAAACTTTTTACCTGAACGACTTGGGATGTTTCCTATACGTTAAGACGAAAAATGTGGTTTATGCACGATGGGGCTCCCCCACAAACGCCTTGTATAAACGCCAAATTCGTGTTTTACTTGGGAAACACACCTTCGTCTTTCTTACAACATCTATTGTTTTCGATTATAACAAACAAACAACGTATTCTTAATGGCTAATTTTCGATAACGACAATCATAACACCTCTGTTGATAATTCAATTGCAGACTTGCAGTTTTGCGGCAGGTCGCCGTGAACAGAAACAATTTCAAGGTGACCACGAACAAATGCACAGGTACTTTTACAGAGCACGAGTTGCGTAACCGATTTTTGCCATTGAAAAAAAATACGCGACAAACCGAGACCCCGCATGAGTAGTAAAACGTTACGTGACAGGTTGGCGTGGCGTGCAACGAAACATTTTTCGATTTATGGCCGTTGCAAAAGGCAGTGCTGCACGGACGAACGTGACAGTTCGTTAGACGCAATCGCGATTTTTATTTTTCGTTGCTTTGTGGCTTGTGGTCTGGGATCGAGATCACACTTGACACTTCCATAAAATTATTATATTTGTTTCGAAAAATGTAGCTTTTCGTTTGTCTTCGTGACTTTTAGGGAGTATACATGTCAGTTACATCTCACCTGCACTCGATTTATATGTGAAACTACATATGAAGGAACAGCCAGTTCAATTGTCGGTCATCTCACCTATGGCATACTGATGAGGGCTAACAAGCCCGAAACCGGTCTATGTCTGGTGGAGTGGCCGACAAGGGTTCTTGGCTGTTTCACACAGATACTGCAGGTATAATTCAATGCCGGTCGGGGCATTAGCCCGCAGAGTAGTTGTTTCCTGCAGTATCATTTATAGATTTAGGGAGTATAATTAATCACTATCTAAGTCGCTCTGAATCTCCAATTGATCTCACTGAACCATCCAGATGAAAGATCTAATTCAAGACTGACTGACTAGGCCGTTTATTCTTCTTTTATAGACCAAACGAATATTCCAGGTTTTTTTCTAGCATCTCTAGATCCATTTCTCGAACGATTCTCGTCGAATCTCAATATTCCAGTCGCGCCTCGATACACGGCATTATTTTGTTTGTTTACCAGTATCGCGTAGGGGCGATCGGGGCAATCTAGCGTTTTGCGCTACCACAGTCGTCGAATTGGGTGCGAGTGGAGCAAATTCTGTGACAATATGAAGAATTATTGTCTCAGAATTTTTCGATTTTGTAAAATAATTGTTTTTAGCCAAAACTGGATAAATACCTACCTTACATTTAGAAATACTTATTAATTTTTACATAAATTTTCTCTAAAAATTGTTAAAATTTAACTATTTTTGCCTACTGCGTTAAAATATTGTACGATGAACTATGCTGTTGATTGTTGAAAAGCTATTATCTGGAAATGGCAGGAAAAGTACATCTTTTTTCCTCAAAAAACAATGTAGGTTTAAGATTTTTCAATAAAAAACGTGATAACGTTAAGGTAACAGATTATGATTTCTCATATCCAAAACATCTATTCTCAAATTTTTAAGTTGAAACATCCAAAATGTAATTATTACAAAATATCACTTTTTATTTTCCAAATATGACACCCTGTATCTTTTTTATTATCCTAATATTTTGAAGTAAAAAATGTAATATGTCTTCATGAGCTATTACTTAAGGCTTAAGGCCCACCCTGTATATAACTTTTATGTCGAATGACGTGAGCTATTAGTCCATTTTTCGTTGTTCAAATCGTAGGCCTATGGTAAATCGATTATATCGCCAAATCGCTGCGACAGAGCTGATGTTTCCAAAAAAAAGAAACCGAATTGCAACGCACACTTTTCGAACAAACAGATCAAGCGGCCCGGCGATTCTCGTTTTTTTCCTCTACGCTTTAAAATATGAAAATGTTAATTATTGGAACGATTGGAGCGTGTCAATTTTTTAACAACCACCACGGTCCGAGCACACATTTTGTGTCTGCTTTTTAGGAGCCAGCTTTCACCGAGAAGTACGATTTTAAAATCGCAAATCGAAAATTACGAATTACTTTTACCTAACGAGTCCAGAGCGTACAGTTTCCGGTAATAGAGCAACGAATGTGTAATTTTACGGATTTCCCGCAAAAATTCAAAGGAAAGAAACAAAAGACAAAGTTTATTAACTAGATTCGCATATTTCTCTTAAATATTAACAACTTGGTTTCTTCTGTTGTTTGTTTTTCTTTGACTTTGTTGCCTGTCTAACTAGGCCATGGAAAATATTAGGCAATCGTTGACTGTTAGAATACTAAACACCTACTAGATGTGATTGTTAAAAGTGTCTCTAAGACCAAAACAATGACTTATATTCAAGAAAATCGTAATCTATGCATTTTTCTATTGCTATACAATAC
The DNA here is from genome assembly GCA_025584915.1 of Monochamus saltuarius. Classification (NCBI taxonomy): domain Eukaryota; kingdom Metazoa; phylum Arthropoda; class Insecta; order Coleoptera; family Cerambycidae; genus Monochamus; species Monochamus saltuarius. The sequence continues at coordinate 41,989,471 of CM046729.1, forward strand.
CATCGAAAAATGTAAATAATTTTCTCAAGTTAAATATACAGCGTGTTCCTAATAATATGATGATATGGTGTCATAATGAAACTATACTATCAAAGACACATTTTTTATCAATAGCTTTTTAATAGTTAAAGGTTATTTTTTAAATAAAATAATACACATATTTTTATGAAAGAGGATACCTGCGTTCGATGTTAATAGTTTCATCTCGTGTATTCCTGAAAATGCTTTCGTTGTCAAATATTTTAAAAATATGTACCTTGTGGATTAATGGAAAAAATACTAAAATTGTAAATGTAATTTAAAAATATTTTGTAACTTTTTATGCATCTACCAGAAAGAAAGCATCAAATATCATGGCGCAAGATTATTTATTTTGTAGAAAATGGTTAAACACATCAAAAACAATCACCAAAAACTGATTTCAGGTACGAAGGGCCAAAGCAAAAGCTCCGTACTTCAAAAACAGGGACCGCTAAATTAAAAATTCAACACTAGACTTACAGGCGACACACAGCAGGCTAGTTTGGTCACAAGCGCACGGAAAAACAAACGAATACGGCCAACTAGATTCGAATCAGCGGCAACGCGATCGACACAGAAATCGCGCAGCGACTGACTAGATTTCGAAAGCCTGAGCGCGCGAACGCTTCGATATTATTTTGATGCAGTCCGATGGCTAAAAAATAGCGCTCAAAAGTACTACCATACGTGCACGGTTGGCCAACACGGATTACGTTCACTGGTTTGCAGACTTTTATTAATTATGGGCGGTGCCGTGAATTAAAATAAGGCAAATACATAGTGATAAAGCGATTAGGTACGGGTTCCACTTCCTAGGTCAGGGCCGGAATAAGCTGGGTCCCTTCTGTTCTTGTAGTAAAATTGGTGGCTTACAGAGCCGTAGCTAAGAATAAATAATATAGAAACTCTTTTCTTTAAAGGCTATAGAAATATGTAAACCATAAAGAAGAGCTGTTTAATATTCTCTGATACTGTTAGAAACATGACCTTACAGTCAATTTGGAAGATTAATTTCGTCTGGTTTTAAGAACTAGTACCACTTACCTGTGCGTCCTTGGCAAACGCGATCAAATCTTGGCCAATCATCGCCTGTAGGTCTTTTTTTGCTCAACTATAACTGTTTAACTTCGTGATATGTATGCGGCGTTTAATGATAGCTCAGAATATTCAAAAGGTATCCAAAGTGGGTCACTGCCGACTAGCTTTGTCCATTTTAGACTAAATTTCGAAATATTTCAAATATACGCGAATAACCCATCAGATTTTGCATTTTTACTCTCGGAACTGTAGTTCAAACGATTAGATGTCGCCACTGACCATGCATATATCGGAATGTATCATATTCTAGTTAATATTTTGTAGTATCATAGGTTGCCTAACCTAGAAAACGCTGGCAGTTGGCAGTTGTAGAAGTAGGGTTATGTCCGGTATTTCCAAATTGAAATCAATATATTCAAAACCGCAGATCTTGTGACTTTCATTACATATTGTCAGAGATGGCTGTTAATACGATTCTCTTGGATTTTTCTGTGGATCCGAGCGTGGTAAAAAACGAATCTCGTCTGTCAGTAGTTGCCACCAACGTTGAGAATATTCTGCGCGAATATTTGACCAGTCTGAAGCATATCAACAGTTTTAATTACGATGGGGGCCTAATAAAGGTATATACGTGCGATCCTGGCGCAACAGTCTACTTGAGAGTGTACAGCAATGGCTTAATAACTGTAAACATTGATTATTTCAAAGGGGACAAGCAGGAACCCATTTTGACCTACGATGTAAGTATACCATGCTGTTTTTAACTTCACCATGTCCTTATGACGTTTCTTGCAGCTGAGCAGGGTATTAGAACAAAAATTGAAAGTGTCGTTAGATTCATTTCGTTCGAAAATGCTTCCTCCTATTAAAAGGGGGGCTGTCGTTGACGTGTACTTGTCCAGTTCAGGTTGGCAGCAATTTGTAGTTCCCTGGTTTATATTTTGTATGAATTTACTTTGGTTATGTGTCTAGAGCTATCTTGGATGAATTTTCCGCCTAATCAGGAAAGTTATAAGACGAGTGTTAAGTTAAAAGATTATTTTTATTAAAAACGTTACTCGTTTTACGACATTTCCAATTCATTTCATTTCACTCACATGACACGAAACATGAAAATACTTTGATTGGGTAATATTACCAGAACCACTATATTTCTTGGTGTACCCAAAAAATTGTAGAAATGTTTATGCGATTTAAATTAAATATACACCACATATAATAATCGACACACTCTGCCCTCAAAAATATTTGTTTTATTCTTATATTTCTGCACCCCCATGTAAGAATAGTTTTAGTAGCATGCTAAAATGTTATAGAGGTCTAAACAGCTCGAAAAGGACGTTTTGGAACGGGTTGTCGATGTATCCAAGACGCAGGCATTGCCGCCTCTTAAAAGGGGCACTTACATGACATACTTTGTCAGTTCAGGTTTGTTATCTTTGTTATTGCTTCCGCATGAGAGTTAATGTAAAAAAAACTATTTCCTAAAACCTTATCAATGATTCTGTGAGCCAAATGTTATCACAGTTTACGTTATTACATAATTCCAATTGCGTTAGCTCTGATGCTAGTTTTTATGACAAGCTTTTTTTGAGCATGCGAAGTTTGAAATTTTAATCTTATCTAGTATATACATATACGTCTTAAGTCTTTCTTAACTGTGAGTATTAAACTGTTACTTGTCGTGATGTTCTGTGAATACTACGATTATGTACTTTATTAATTTTAGATGAACGACTTTTGGAGTACGATATCGATGAAATCGTCTTCGAACAGATCACGCCTTACCAAAAAGTTCAAATCGTGCACTCGAAGAGTCTGGGAAATATTCTAGTCCTAGACGATCTGCAAAGTAAAGTGTACGTTACAATCTGTGAACTTGATTGTATTTAAACATTTTTTAGATATCGCGGAATCAGATCTTATATACACGGAAACATTGATGGCTAGGGGTAAAGAAAACTACAAGGACAAAGAAATTGTGATATTAGGTACGTAACTTAGGCACAGATATTTTATCTGTCTTATACCTGGATATACTGTACGTATTGGTACTACGGTTGTATTAATTTATTTTGTTATAGAAATTACGTGTACGCTTATTGGCTTTTCTAACGTCGACTAAATGAAGTACTAACACACACGCTTTACACATGCTTTAAAAACAATTCTAATGCTGAGATTGAGAATACATCGGACTTCAGTTTGATTGAGCCTTTATCGTATCCACAGTCGTATCGCTGTGCATAGACAGTGGATCAGTATTAATGAGATAAATAATGTTTAAGCTCTAAAATTTTTATACACTTTATAGTAATAGTGCTTTTATATTATTCTCTAGATTTCGAAGATTAGGTACAGTCTGATTCAATTATGATGTACGTTTTTTAGATAATTCTATACTATTTAAAATATTTATGTATGTATTACCTGCGTTACATAAAATTACTGGTACAAACACTTCAAATTCATTGCCTCCATTGTTTTTAGGTGGTGGGGATGGTGCTCTGTTATACGAATTATTGAAAGAGAATCCCAAAGAAGTTATAATGCTAGAAATCGACGAGGTGGTTATGAAAGCCTGCGCTAAACACATGCGATCCGTATGTGGGGACGTTCTCGATAACTACTCTGGTCCTAACTACAAAGTAAAACATTCTTTTTCCTTTTAGGTTTTTTTGAGTAACAGGTTTCGTTTTTAGATCATCGTCGATGATTGTATGAAGTCTCTGGAGCAATATATAAAAGAAGACAGAAAATTCGACTACATATTCGGCGATCTGACAGATATTCCCATCTCCGAAAGCCTCACGGGGCAACTGTGGACTTTCGTCAATAAAATCCTTCAGATGTCCTTCAAAGTTCTCAAATCTGACGGCAAATTCATGACCCACGTAATATCATTTTTATTACTTATAGATTTCGGGACTCGTTTCTTTTAATTTTAGCTGAACGGGTCTTCTTCTCCCGAAGCCATCGAGAAGTACAAGTCGCAGCTGGACAAGATGCAGCCGCCCGTGAAGTTTACTACTTCTACGGCGTTCGTGCCCTCCTTCATGGAGGACTGGGTATTTTGCCAGGTGTCGTTCGACCAGAACAAAAAAGAATAACGTTTTGCTACGACTAGCATCAGTCTTTTCGGTTTATCAGTACATAATCAACATGTAGACGATTTTAGGTAGTACCTAATTAATAGAATTACGCCGGGCAGTACGGAGTTAACCGCGTTTGGATGACGACAATTTTTATTATGCGTTTGATAATCAAAGGCGGTAAGCGTTTAGTTTCAGATTTGTGGACGGATTTCATTGCAGTATTATTTGTTGGTAATATTAATTATGCTTTTTCTCGCCACGGAAGTGGCGGTATATTATTATCCTGTATACTAGTTTGTCGTTAATACGCTGAAACTCAATGGCAGTACAGTAACGGTGATATTTACCAAAGCTAGTTAATTTTTAAATATATATATATAGCTACCAATTTCTTTGTTGGTATTGGTGTTAGCTGATTACTTTGAATTTCGCCTATTGAGTGAATCTCAAGTTATATATTTTTATATAAATAAAAACGAGACTGGTGTTAGTCACGATACGTTAATGTAAAAGAATCTTCCAAGTGATGTGAATAGTTTCATATAAAATGTTATTGTCAGTTTCAAGTTTCGTGTAATTTTTTTGTCATATCCAACACATTGGAACGAAATAGCATGTGAAATAAATATTTAAAATAGTTTTTATGGGTTTTTTTTTGCTTTCCTGCACCTTTAAAAATCATAAACCAAAATTTGCTTAGAAACCAACACATTTTTTAATAAAAAATTATAAAAATTTGGCAGTATGTAACTTCCCCAGTAGAGGTCGCACTGTTTCTTATGATGATGATGAGTATTTCCCACAGAAGTAGTTCAAATGTATCAACTGCGGCGGGAAAAATAATTCTAATTTCAAGATTCGTCCAATTTTTTGTCAAATCAAACACTGTGGAGCGAAACAGCATGTCATATAAATGTTTAAAATAGTCTTTATGAGTTTATTTGTTTCCTGTACTTTTGAAAATCTAGTGAAGCAAAATTTAACGTTTTCTTGTAGAGGTCGCGCTGTTTCTTGTGATATTTCCCCGTAGTAGTTCAAATGTACCACTTTGTATCAGCTGATAATTATGGCGGGCAAAGTAATCTGTGGTTATGATGTGAAAAGGTTCGTGGTAAATTGTATCCTGATGTTAAAATGGGAAGATTTGGAGGATGTTCAAGACGAGGAAGAGCTAAAAAGTCTTCAGAGGAAGACAATGGGTTTGCAGCATGGGTATATACATTCACAAAATTGTATTCATAAGCAACTACAATAAATATGTTTTTAGGGTGGTTATATGGAAGCAAAGAAAGCTAAACTTTTACAACAATTTGCCTCTGCAGAAGTAGAGAAGATTTCTGATATTTTCCAAGGCGTAGCCATACATGTGAACGGTTTAACAAGACCACCTGCGGATGAGTTGAAAAATCTGATGGCCGCTCACGGGGGTTTGTTTCACATGTACCAGGTTTCGAGTACTACGCATATCATAGCTTCAAATTTACCAAACGTTAAGGTATAATTTTCTTATAGAAGTTCGACATAACTAATACTTTATTATAGATTAAGCAATTGGGCACGGTACCAATTGTAAAACCTGCATGGATAGTTGATAGTATTTCCCTGGGAAAGCTACTGGATTATCGTAGATATCTTTTGTATACAAACCAAAGCTTTACGCAACCAAGAATTGGTTTTCCCGTTGTTGAGAAACCTTCACCAAACCCGAAAGGAGTGGAGGCAAATGAAAAAGTTTCCCCGTTAAAAAGGGTTGAAAGCAGTGCTTTAAAGAATGTGTTTGAAACCTCTTCAGGTAATGCTTCTTCCACTGTTGTTGAAAGAAATATTACCGAACAAAGACGAGGCCCGACTAAAACTGCAGCAGATCCGAAATTCTTAGAAGAATTCTACAGTAATTCTAGACTGCACTTGATATCAACATTGGGTGCCGAATTTAAGCAACTTGTGGGACAAATGAGGGATAAATCTGACGGAAAATTTCCCGGCAAAGAAAAACTTGTAGAAACTAAAGGTCAGGATTATTCAATCTTAACGTAAAACTATGTTATAGTTACTTAATATTTTAGGTAAACCTACTGTGCATGTTCTGCCAAATTCGGTAATCATGCACATAGACATGGACTGCTTCTTCGTTTCTGTCGGCTTACGAAACCATCCCGAATTACGAGGAAAACCCGTGGCTATAACCCACGCCCGAAACGGTCAAATTTCCAACAATAGAGCCGAACGTAAAGCTAACAGAGAGCAAGAATTCGCTCTGTATAGTGAAAGGTTACCGGAAGGTACCATTTCTCGCATAGCCACGATAGACGCCAATTCCAGCATGTCGGAGATCGCCAGCTGCAGCTACGAGGCCAGAAAATGCGGTATAAAAAACGGAATGTTCCTCGGCCAAGCCGTTAAGCTGTGTCCCGAGTTGAAAACTCTACCTTACGATTTCGAAGGATACAAAGAGGTATCTAATATCTTATACAAAACAATAGCATCCTACACTTTGGACATAGAAGCTGTAAGTTGCGATGAAATGTACGTCGACGTTACCGGGATCCTTAAGGAGACGGGGCTGTCCGTTGACGAATGGGCGACTCATATTAGGAATGAAATTATGACGATCACTGGGTGCCCTTGTTCTACAGGTATGTTAAAACAATATTAAAAAGTGGGATAAAATCTAATCCTTTAAGGTTTTGGTGCGAATCGACTTCAAGCGAGGCTGGCCACACGCAAAGCAAAACCATCAGGTCAGTACCACCTACAAGCTGACGACGTGGAGATGTACATGGCAGAAATACCGCTAGCGGATTTACCGGGTGTCGGTTATGTTACGCTGGCAAAGCTAAAGAATTTAGGCCTCACTACATGCGGCGATGTACAGGTTAGTATCGATCGCAGTGCTTCATTTCAAGTAGTAGTTCAAATGTACCATTCTTCTAGGTGGCATCTCTGGCGGTTATCCAAAACGAAATTGGTCATAAAGCAGGCGAAACACTCAAAGAACAATCCCGAGGCATCGACAAAAGACCTTTGAACTTCCACCACGAAAGAAAATCCGTCTCAGCGGAAGTTAACTACGGTATAAGGTTCAAAACATTGGACGAGTGTCACAATTTTTTACAGAGCTTATCGATTGAGGTGTATAATCGACTGAACGATATCGGAATGAGGGCTAGATGCGTAACGTTGAAATTATTAGTAAGGGCGGCGGATGCACCAGTGGTAAGTCTCTTGAAAAGATTGCGTTAAAATCGATTACACTGTCTCTCTACAGGAAACGGCAAAGTTCTTGGGGTGTGGAGTGTGCGACAGTCTCACAAAAAGCACGTCAAACGTAATTATCAACGACCCCCATGTAATATATCGCGAAGTCAAGAGTTTATACGACAAATTAAACCCTCCGTTTGTGGATTTGAGGGGCATCGGAATCCAGTTGACGAAATTAGAGAAGAATGTGCCGATGAACAAAGCTTTGAGTAATTTCCTAAAACAGCCATCCAAAAAACTAAACACAACCGAGAAAGACGTTACAACGTCCGTTGAAGTTACAAATCACGCTGAAACTAAGAATGTCGTAGAAAATAAAAAAACAGAACCAGTGAAATCCGTCCCACCTAAATTTGATAGTTCAAAAAGTTCATCGTCGAAACAAAGCGTGACGAAATCAAAACGAGGCAGACCTAGAGGTGGAAAGGCTTCTGTCGGGAAGCAAACGTCAAGAAATAGAGCTCCCACACCCCTGAACAAGTTCTTCATGAAAGATAAAGGTGTAGAAAACCATGGAAAAATACAAAAGGTAAGATAACGATTCTTAGGTTTCAAATAACACCTTAAAGATTTTTTAGCGTAACGTCGCAAGTGATCAAATTGATTTGAATGTTCTAAAAGAACTGCCCGAGGAGCTGAGGAACGAAATCATAAAAGAATACGGCTTAGAACTCAAAGTTAAAGAGTCTGCACCGGTTCCAAAAGCAACACCCATTCAAGAGAACTTGAAAGCGAGTACAAGTAAAAAAGGTAAATATTATTTAAGTAAAGGATATCGGTCTAAAGTTTTTTTTGGTTACAGAGAGTGATGTTAAAACCGTAATGACTAAAAAGAATCCCTTCCAAGGGCTGAGTTGGGAGCGCATCAAGCCGATCATTAGGAAATGGGTGGAGTCGGAAGAGCAGCCCTCTGAAATTGATGTGGTGATGATAGCAGAACACTTCCGGCAACTTGCCATCAACAGAGATATCGAAGTGCTGAGAAGTGTCTTCAACTTTCTACATCGGTAAGTTCAAGCGACAAATTGCAAGCTGATAAGGATTATTTTTTTACTTTCAAGTGTTTTCTCCGACTTAAATTGCTACTGGCACAAGGCCTATTTCTTGATCGTCAACATCACTCAGGAAGGAATGGTTGCGAGATATGGCGGCACTCTTATGGTGAAGAGGAAGTTTCAGTGCTGTCGCATGTAAAAAATGAGGTTAGTAAAACTTGTTAGTACTACTTTAGAATACATTTGAACTACTGTAGCTAAAAATGTTTACAGAATTAATAATTTCTAATGTGATGGTTTTATTTGTGATATCTTGATGTCCGAGATACATCGAGAGACACAAAGTACAAATATTCGATTATAGATGATAATACATGATATCCATTTAAAAAATATATATTGAAAATCTCCATTAGAGTTCTACCACAAATTTATCACTTCACGTCAACATTCCACAATTCGAACGAAGGTGTCACTGAAGTTTTTCCTAGAGACAGTCGCGTTTCTTGGAGAAAGTTCGGTACTTTTCCAGGAGTACGTTGAGGTCATAGAAACTGTGCTGGTTGTACACTATTTTGGTATTAAGCTTGTCGTCGTCCTCCTTCTCTCCTCCCTCGGTTGTGCCAAATATGTGTGGGGCTTCTTTTGTTATGTCTGCAGCAAAGGAACAATAGCAAAGATCAGTTTAATGTTCTTGTATCAGCCGTAACTAGAGCTGAACCGTTGCAAGCCAACTGATTTATGATCAGTAAAACTTTCCGTGCTGTTAACAGCTGCATATGTTACAGCTAGGCAGTCCTGTGGGTGTGGCTATGCTAATATTAGTCATCGACCGTGTAATACGGGTGTTGGTGAAGATTTATTATTTATGCAGCTATTCTCAGAAATACACACAATTGATAGGTTATGAATAATATGAGTAATTTTATTTATATGCAGCTGTGAATAGCACGGAAAGTTGTTATTTGCTCTGTAATGCTGGTGAATCACGGTTTAGCTTTGTTTATGGCTTGTTTGGTACATAAAAGGAAATAGAAAACATACTGTGTGTTTTGTGTGTTTCTTTGTTTACCTTTCGAACCATATTCGATTTCTGCACCCGATTTTTTAACTCCGTTTTTTGGGGTCTTCCGGCTCCTTCTTTTCAGTGTCGTCTTTTTTCCTGCTCTTTGTTAAAATCTGTTCCGCCCCTCTACAGTCGTTCCTACTCTTGTCGATTTCAGTGGTTTCTTCTGACAGTTTCTGTACCAAGGTCTTTGCGTTATTCCACACTTCCTCACTAGTTTCGTTTCTTTCTGCCTCCTTATTCTTATTCATTATTGTATTGTAATATTGAGTAACCCTCTCGAAAGAGGGCTTAGAAGACGGTCCTAGGAGATCCTCCATCGATTTCGGTTTTACGAGTTTCTCCGGTTCCTTGTTTTTCATATTTGAGATGACCGTTTTATAATACTTTGACACCTTTTCGAATTTTCCGATGTTGTTGTTGACGTCTTTCTCGTACAAAGCGCTGAATTCCTTGTGCAACTTGCGCAGTATCTCGTACCTGAATTCCAGGATTTGTCTTTTCAGCGATTCTGGATCGTTGATCTTTTCCAAAGCGTTTGCCTCGTTTTTGTTTGTCATGGTAAGAATCGCTGGCAAGAAGCTTTCATCGGGTTTCCTCATCGGTCGTTTTATGTTTATATATGTGATTTTTAGGTCCTTATACTTGTCCAATATACTAAACACTTTCCTTGGTACTATGTGTATTTTTTCGAAGTGATACTTGTTTAAAGTCGTCAATTCTTCTTCCCGGGGTTTTAGGGCAACCTGCGATATGGCTTTCAGAGGCAAACAGAGTCGTTCACAGGATCTCGTTGCGGGTTTAAGCGCCACTTCTTCTTTTTCCTTCTTGTATCTGTTCGTCGGGGCTTTTTCGACGTAAAACGTTATTTTCTTTTTCGGCACTACATTTTGTTTATTCTCTGGGGGATTACTTGATAAGTCTTTTTTATTTCTAGAGAAATAGACGATTCCTTCACACCGGTTATATTTCTTGAACAGTGAGAAGTCCACGGAACCTTTGCAGATGGTTTTTTTCATCTGGGTTAGTAGGAATTTGTATAGCATTTTCTGCATCTCTAAATATCTCGGATCCAGCAAAACTTTATTCGACAGTATCATTTGCTGTCTGTGAAAACTCTGTGGAGTTTTTTCGCAATGTTGCTGCAGGTGTCTTAGGAGATTTTTGTTGAATCTGTAGATCTTCTCGTGTTCTTTGTAGTGTTTTTTAAAAATTTGTTCGATCTGGGCCTTAACGGGAGCTTGCCTTCTGTTGTAGGCTTCGTTGTACTCCATCTTTGACGATAATTTCTGTATTAATTTTTCGGAGAATTGCAGCGAAGCTATAACTGTATTTTTGATGTCTTCGTCGCTTTTTACATTTTCCGGAATTAGTACTTTGCTTTCATCATTACTACTTCCTTCTAAGTTGTTCTTCATTTCTTCTTCACTTTGACAATTCGTATCGGTATTTTCTTCCGGTACTGTTGGTAATGCATTTTTCTTTATATGGGAAAGTATAGACTGTTTGCGGAAGTTATTACCGTTTTTCGGTGTGTTCATCGGTTCTCCAGTATCAGAATCCAAAATTATGAAATCGTTATTCTTATTCTTTGCAAATTTGGTTTTAAAATAGTGCATATGAGACAAATAATAGGCGAATACTCTTTTTAACTTCTCTTCTGCCATTAGTTTCTCGTAGAGTAATCGTAGATCGCTATCAGAGCTTCTTGGGGCTACGTAAACCGATGGTACGCCAGAAATTACAGATGAGTTCTTGTTTTTATCTCTGTTTTCTTTCGCCTCTTCTACTTTATCTTTCTTTTGAGTAATCCGTGCTTTGGAGACTGTTTTGTGGAAATTTTCTTTGATTTTATCGCATTTCTTTAACTTTTTGGCTTGTAAATCGGTGTAGTTCTTGTTTCGATAAATCATAACGTTTTTATTTGTTTCGGGACCTGTCTTTTGTTTCTTTTTTAAATGCTCTGGTATCGACGACGCGCTTTCATCGCGCATTCTTTTTTTATTTGTTTCTACATCGTATTCCTTTCTGGTCAAAGATTGTTTTAAATTTTGGACGGTGTACTTGTACTCAATTTTTTGCTGGCGGTTATATCTGTCGTCGGTTGTTTCAGTGCTAGTTTTTTGTTTATCGTTTAACTGTGACCATGTCTTTAATCTAGTTACTTCTTGTGTCTGTTCGTCGCTTTTACCATTTTTCATTTTTACGTTCTCGTTTTGTCGTATTAAGGATTGTCTTATCTTCTGACTGGTGTATGTGTATCTATTTTTTTCTTCCAACTTGGCTTTTTTGTCCGTGTTGAAGTGTTTCAAACATGGTTCTGTCGTAGAGGTAAACTTTAGCGTTTTTAATAAGTTTTCTTTTGTATCGGAATTAGATTCAGATGAACGTGGTTCTGTGCAGCTTTGAGTTCGATTGACTGGTCGAGGTGAAGTCGGCTTCTTCACTGGAGGCGTGGTAGTTAAGTTTTTGTTGACATCATTAAATTCTTCTGATTTATTGTTATTTTGTAACGCTTGCAGCGTGGAGCTTGGTTTAGTTCTAACATCCCAAACGTCTTCAATTGAGTTTTGAGGTTTTAGCGATATTTTTTCATCAGTTTTTCCTTCGTTTTGATTTTCTAATCCTTCAGTGGTTCGATCTTCAGGTGATTCTGTCTTTGTTTTGATATATCCCTCACTTTCTTCCCTTCCGGCTTGAATTTCAACAGTCTTTTCATTTGTTTTTTTTGGTGCCATCTGACAAATCTTTTGTTCCAAACTGTGTTCTGTGTTTGTACCCATCGTACCGCTTTTCCAATTTAAGCTGCATCTTCCAATCTCCATTTCCAACTTTTCTCTATCTACTTTCATATTTTGATTCATCCATATTTGTTCCAATTTGATTTTATTCATGTGATCAGTTACTTTTTCTTTAGATGTGTAACATTCCGATTGTCCCCCGTGCAACTCTTCGTTTCCATATTTCCGTTCTAGTTTCTTAATTTCTTTGTTAGATTTCGCGTTTTCTTCCACCAAATACATATTTTCGTCGTTAACTATAGACATTATGTGTCTAACTTTCTTGTATGCGCTGTCCAAATAATTGTTACTGAATTTGAAAGTTTTTTCTTCCGTATTATTCAAAGTCGTTCTGTTGGACTCCTGGACTTGCTTGGGTCCCTCGCCTTCTAATTTCATCGGAAGGTTTTCTTTTCTACGTGTAATTTGGTTTTGCTCTAGATAACCCTTTTTACAGTCCCCGCTGTCACTTTTTAGGTTCTCGCTAGTAAAAGCTTCTTTCTGTACTGGTATTAATTTTTCTTCCGATACTGTGCGTACCGTTTCGTCTTTGTTTAAAATTCCATTGTGGTTGTTCCGATCTTCTCCAGATTGGTCTGCATTCACTACTTCTTTTGTTCCTTCCACTTTTTCTTTGGGCGTATCGCACTTCGAATTACCAGAGCGTGGTAAAGTAGCTTTTAAGACGTCTATCTGTTTCTCCAGCATATATTTCGTATGCAAAATGCTCTCTTTTGCGTTATTGGCAAGTTTTATTATCTTCTGTTCTGTTGCGAGGGGTTCCGCCGAGTCTTCAGGGAAGTTTGTAGATTTTGATTCGCTTGGTATAGGCAATGGTGCGTTCTGTTTTAGAATATTCTTGTAGTTCTTCTGCTTCCTCGTTCTCAATATAGTTTTATTTGGGTTTGTTTCATGTTTCTGTTCATTTTTCCCTTTGCTTAATATAAATCTGTGATCTGTGATGCTGTTTTTAGTAGAAGGAATTACCAGGCTTGAATTTCTGTCTAGAGAACTTACACTTTTCGTATCTCCAACTTTATTGTTGATGAAGAATGTTCGAATTGTTTTTATATTTCTTTTATACATTCCTTTCTTGGGTTTTATAAACATCTCGACGAGATCCGACCTTAATATTGGAAATTCGGCCTTCATTTTGTTTGCTTTTCTCGGGGTTCTATTGTTCTTTCTCCTCTTCGGTCTCTGTTTCGAGGGCGTTTCACGTCTGCCTACCATCGATTTGCTGAATACTTGCGTCTTTGTGATTTTGTTCGATGTGTTAGTATCACGTGAAGTACCTGACGACATACTTACATGCATCCCCGCGGCGATTTTAGCTTTTCTCTTACCTGGGATCTCAACCGGTTTCTCCTGTTTTTCCTTTTTTTCCTTTTCCTCTTCAGACTTATCGCTCTCTATTGGACTCTCTCCTGGCGCGTAGTTGCTACACGTCACTACAATTTTATTCCCTAACGTCTCTTTACCGTCGTTCGACAACAACTGGACGGATAATTTCCTGTCCGAGTAATCTTTTGTACTGTCACCGGCATTTTGAGGTGCATCGGTTTTGTCAAGGGGTGGTTCTTTGTTTTGTTTTTCGGTTGGTTTTCCGCAGATCTCTGTGTCACCTTCGGGTTTGCCGCAGTCTAGCTTTGCGGACTTTTTAGTTTCGGGACATAACTGATTTTTCTTGGCGGTATTTTTTTTACATTCATTCGGTGTTTCCTTTCCCTTGCATTCTTGCTTGGGGGTTTTTGAAGTTTTGTTTGATTCTTTTTCGTTTTGGTGGCATATTTTCGCCCTTTTCGGTTGTTTTTTGGCGTATTCTGCCGTTGTGGTTTTGTTATTTTTGACTTCTTCTCTTCGTCCTTTTAACTGTCTTTTTTGGGGGCCAGCAGTTAGCAAGTATTTGTGTGGTTTTTCTGTGCTTTTTATCGGTTTTGCTTCTAATTTACGTTCCGTTATGGAATTCCTTTTTTTACCCTCAGGTGTTGATGGTTTCCTTTGAACTATTTCGCTCGCTTCTTTATTCGATTCCTTTATTGGTTTCCTTTGAACTATATCGCCCGCTTCTTTTTTCATTTCCTTTACTGTTTTTTTTTTAACTATGTTGCTTGCTTTTCTTTTCGTTTCCTTTATTGGTGTCCTTTGAGCTATGTTGCCTGCTTCTGTTTTCGTTTCCTTTATTTTTCCTGTTTTGTTTTCTTTTTTGGAAATATTTGTTCTTGTACCTGTTACTGTATACGTTTTGGAATCTTTTACTTTGCCACGCGGTTGGGGCTTTTTCACAGTTACCGGTTCAGGGTTTTCTTTTGGCTTTACGCATTTTTCTTTTGCTTCAGCCTTGTTCTGTTTGGAACTATTGCAATCTTCGACTTTCTTGCTAGCTACTGATTTAACGTATTCCTTGAAGCATTTTTCTGTCTTTCCAGTATTGTCTTGCTTTTTGGCAGTTTTGCCGGTTACTGGATCGTTCGACTTTAAGCGCTTTTCTTTCAATCCAACGTTGCTGTTGCAGTTCTCAGCCTTTTTGCCAGCTGGTTCAGTTTTCTCTTTCATTTTTACGCGTGATTCTGTGGTTTCAACCATATCTTGTTTTGTCTTTTCAAGTTTCATTAAAGTACGATGTTGCGGTTTAGATAAATTGAGTACCTCGTAGACCTTTAGGACTTTTTCTAGCTCCTTGTCCGCATTTTTCATAACGTTTATTAAGTTCTCTATGTCACTTTTTATTTTAGTATCTTCCTTCACAGGTATTGTGGAAGAACTAGCTTCAGCCCTACTATTGTTCTTGTTTGATGTGATCGAGTGTTCCGATTTTTTTGTAATCAAAGGAGTTTTAGATTTTTTTGGTGGTGTATCCTTGTCGTCTCCGAGTTCTGTTCCTGAAACACTTTTAGCGATTTCCGTTTCGGCAGGTTTTTCTGTTCCGTCAGACTTTGCCTCTATTTTGGGAACATGCTCAACATTACCCGTTTGATTTAAAATGGTACTTAGAGATGAACTGTTTTTAGGAGAGTGTGGATTGCCATCGTTATTTCCCGAGTTAGAATTGGGTAAAATCGTTTCGTACACCATTTCTCCTATTTGCTTATCGTCCTCTATCTTTCCGCGTTTTAACTGCTGGAAGCAGAAAGGTTTGTCTTGTATATTATTCCATCTTTTGTTAAACGTGTTTAATTCACTCTTCTGATCGTTGTTCCCATTGGCGTTTTTTTCTGAAGTTCCTTTCACTTCTTTTATTTCGTAAATTATGCAATCGTCTTCGATCCTGGCCCTTTTTAGTTTTGTAAAACTGAAATCTAAATCGTTCTGGTTGCGCCATGGGATCTCGTTTGATGTGAGTTTGACGTTCAAGACTCTGCGATCTATTTTTAGGAAGTCGTCTTCGATCCTGGCCCGTTTTGCTGTTCTAAAAGGTGATATGCCTTGGCCTTTGCCGTGTGTTCCTTTGAACACGATAATGTCGGGGGTTTGGGGTTCTGCCGATGTCTCTGCGTTTGAATCGTCTTCGTGATGTGTCGTGTAGCAGCTGACGCTTTTGTTCGTAGCGTTTCCTGCCCTAACAGGCTTTGACGCGTCGTCTGCTGTTTTCGAAATATTCATCTTGTCGTTCAGATTTGATTTCTCGTATTGACCTTTGTATCTTAATTTTACGATTAACCTAGGACCTTCCTTCTGTAGTACCCTGTGTTTTTTTATTCCTTCTCTGCTCTTAATCGCGTTTAGGCAAAATGTGGAATTATCGATGTTTAACTTACGCTTCTCTTGAACATCCTGCATGTTCTCGTAATAGTCTGTAATATTTTTTGCTTTACTCGTATCTGTTGCTTCTTCTTTCTCTTCTTCTTTTGCCTTGTCGTGTTCCTTGTTCCATGTCGCCTCGATTTCTTTCAGCATTTTGGCCTTTTGTTCCTCTGCTAGATCTGCTAACGATTTGCATTTCTTGATTTCTTCTTTCGAAAGCGACCCTTGGTTCACTTTCCTTAGTACATCATTGATTTCCTCTATAATATTTCTTCTTGGCTCTTCCAGAGTAGCATTTTTAGACAACTGTCGCATTTTGGGGTCGTTTCGGCCCTTGGAGGGTAAAACTATGTCCGTTTTCGATTTCGGTTGTTCCTTTTTCTGTTTGTCTTTAGATTTGGGCGGTTGGTCTCTCCTTATCGTCGGCTGGTTGTCCGGAACTGTGGCCTTTGCGCTTTTTTCTTCCGCCTTAAGGGCGCATTTCATGAGGTCGATTCTCTTGACTAGCTTCACTATTTTTGTACTGGCTTCTTTTAGTTTGGTTAGGTTGTCTTGCTGAAACTTACTCAACTTGTTTACCACATGGTTTTCTTTCTTTAGTGATTTGTTCTCGCATGGTTTTTCTTCCGATATTTTTCCCAAAAGGTCTGTGTTCTTTTCCTGTGCGCTGCCGCCAAGTTTATTAAGTTGACTCTTTTCAGTTTCTTTTGGACAAGAAGTTAGATTGTCCTGCTGAAACTTGTTATTTTCCTTCGTTGGAGGCTTGGTCTCGCCCGGCCTTTCATCTGATATTTTTCCGAAAGGGGGTGTCTTCTTTTGCGATACGTTCCCTAAATATTCATTAAATTGACTCTTTGCTGATTCTTTTGGACATGTTACTTTGTCCTGCTGAAAATTAGTTATCTTGTTCACCACAAGGTTTTCCTTTTTTGGAGACTTGTCTTCGCACGGCTTTTCTTCTGGTATCTTTCCCAAAAGGGCTGTATTCTCTTGTGCGCTGAGAGGTGTCTTCTTTTGCGATACATTCCCTAAATATTCATTAAATTGACTCTTTCCTGATTCTTTTGGACATGTTACTTTGTCCTGCTGAAAATTAGTTATCTTGTTCACCACAAGGTTTTCCTTTTTTGGAGACTTGTCTTCGCACGGCTTTTCTTCTGGTATCTTTCCCAAAAGGTCTGTATCCTCTAGTGCGCTGCGTTCGAGTAACGATTTTTTATGTTGCGATACGTTCTCTAAATATTCGTTGAATTCTCTCTTTCGTATTTCTTTTGAAAGATGTATATCTAGATTTCCTTCTAGTTTTTGTTCTTTGTTTTCCGACTCATTAAAAGCTTTCTTTACGTCTAGCTTAACTGGACACTCCATTTCATTCAATTTCGGGACGTTTTCCTTTTCCGTTGACACTGTGTTTTCTTGTGCGCTGCGTTTAAGTAACGATTTTTTATGTTGCGATACATTCTCTAAATATTGATTAAATTCTCTCTTTCGTGTTTCCTTTGGTTTCTCGAGGTTTGTTTCCATTTTTGGTCCTTTGTTACCCAACTCATTAAAAGCTTTCTTCACGTCTAGTTTCGTCGGATATTCCTCCTTTTGTAGGATATTATTTGATTGTGGTACATTTTCTTTTTCTGTTGTCGCCATTGTCAAAATTTCTTTAAGGTTTTGTTCTTCCGAAATGTTACTGGTCGTTTTCTGTGCAAATATATCTGGAATGTGCCTTTTTATTTCTTCCAGAACGTTACTGAAATTTATTTTCGCACACTCTTCCCGGGTTTCTTTCTTTTTTCCTTCTGATGGTGTAAAACCAGCCTTTTCTAAATTCTGCAATAGTAGATATTCATGTTCGCCCTCTTCATGAATATTGGTGAGCTTTTGCAAATTATTTTCTAACATATACTTCCCCTTAGGGTCGGAAATATTGTTAGTAGATTCTACTAAACTTTCTTTTAGTTTCTCTTCTTTAAGTTCTTTCGGTACCTTGACTTCTTTTTCTTTTGAACTTATACTATCGATCGCTCGCAAAGCAATTTTTGTATTTTTTGGGTTATCTTTTCGAGATGATTTTTCTATCAACTTTTCTAAATGTTTCTCTTCTTTGTCACTGTCTGTCTTTTTCAAGTTACCTTCCAAAAAATATTTGCTCTTCACCCCTTTAATCAAGTTGGTACTTTCTAAACTTTTTTCTTTTTCTTTCTTCTCACTATAACTTTTTGGTGCAGCTTCTTTTTGAACTACTATCACTTTTTCTTTTATAGTACTTTCAGTTTTTTCCGAATCAGTTTTTGAATATTCCAAATCACTTTTGGCTGGTGATTTGTCCTGTGCCTTTTTTATGTCTTCCTTTACTGTTTCAAGCTCTTGTATGTCAGGTTTTTTAATATTACCGTCTAACGCCATCTTCTCTTTAACATCGCCTACAGCACGTTTTTCTAAACTAATTTCTCCCAGTTTTTCTTTCTCTTTTGTTTCCTTACCGTCACCAGTTGTTTCCGCATCTTTTTTTAACATCTGTACTTCTTTCTCTTTAATAGGTATAGTGGATCCACTATTCGAATCTTTTAGATTATTTTCAACGCATAATTTTGCTTTTGCCGCTTCTTTTAGTACGGTATTTACAAGTTTTAAATTAGCGTCTAAAACGGGCTTTTCTTTGATTTCTTGGCTAGTGTTGGTATAATTTTCTTCTATTTTCTTGCTACTAGTTTCCTCTAATAAGTTTTTCGACGCCAGAATCTTCTTTTCTATTAATGGCACTCTTTCGCTTTGTTTTGGAGTAATTTTCAGATCCTCTAGTTTACTTCCTGCTGATGGTCTTTGTTGATCTGTCACTGTCTCTTTACTTTCTTCTAAATGCTCCTTTGACGTATTTTGTGTAAACGATATGATACCAGGCTTTTTAGAAGCGGCATCCAAAATATCCTTGTCTTTAACCCTTTGAACAGGCCTGCTTTTTTGTTCCATGCTTTCTTTCATTCGTTGTTTCATCGTTTCTCTCAGTCTTTTATTACTGATTTTTTCTGCGTCTGTCTGTTGATGCTTTTGTTTTTCCACTGAGGCTGTAGTGGCGAGTTTTTCGGGAATTTCCTTTGAAATTTCTAGGCTTTTTCTTTTCCCTAACATTTGAGCTTTTACTTTGGTCTTTCTGATCTTTAATCTGCTTGGGGTTTTCATGGATTGTACATCAGTCTTTATAGGATCTTGCGCTTGTTTGGTTATTTGTGCGTTGTTATCCTGTGACGGTTGTTTTTTAACAGATGGTTTTTCCAGGTTTTCTTTTGGTGTAACATGCCTTGCTTGTATGTCTTTAGAAGGATGTTCCATCTTAGTCTCTTTCTTTTCTGTTTGTTGTTTTGGTATGTATTCCTTCTCGTCTTGAGCCACATTGTTATATTTTTCTGGAATTTCTTGCGATTTTGATAACTTTTCACCAACTAATGGCTTTGTTTCAAGATTTGCACTTCTTTCTGTTGCTTCTTCCAAATGGTCTTTTGTCGTTTGTTCGTTTACCATTTGATTGGTAGGCTTTTCCAAATTTCCTTCTGGAACAATACTCTCTTTCTTTTCTAGCTTAATAGGAGCAGTTTTCTCTACATTTTCCTTTGCTTTGTGTAGATTCTTTACAACTTTTGTTTCTGTAGTGCTACAAGTAAGTTCTTCTTGTTCTTCATTCTCCTTTAACTCCACTTTCTCTAAATTCAAATCATGTTTTTTACTTTGCTCTTCAGCTTCAACAACTACCTCCAATTTTTCTTGTATATGTGCAACCTTACAGGCTTTTTCTTCCTGTGCTTTTAAAACTATTTCTTCTTTACCTGATATCACCTCATTATCAACATTTGCCTGTTGTTTGCTTTCCGATATTTTATTCTTGATCTCTGCCGCTTCCAAATTATATTTATGTTTCTTTTGACGGTCCCTCACAGCTTGCATTGCTTCTTCCTCTAGCTTTCTCTGCTGCATCTTCACATCTTCCTTCAGTTGTTTCTCTCGTTCTCTCCTCATCCTCCTATTAGTTCTCTTTATTTCCGCCATTGACACTTTAAATTCTACCTTAACCGGCACTTGGTATTGCTCCATTATCTGCTTGAAAGGGTTTCCTTCCGTGCTAACTGGTTCCTTGGAAGTCATCGGCTTTGTATATTTGTATTTTCCTTGAGTGGTGTTAGGACTGGACGTTTGCGGTTTTAGTTTAATTTTTTTAGGAAGGTTCTCGCTTCTGACGGTTTTTACCGGGACAGGTCGTATCGTGGGTTGAGGTGTGTCGATCTTGGGCATCGGTAGTATTTTTTTGGTGATGTGATCGCTTTTTATTTTTTTCAGTGGGATGGATCGCGTTAGAGAACCCTTCTCTTGTTTCAGCTGCTCTACCGATTGGCTTCTTACCGTGTTAGGACGGGTTCTTCGAACCACTGTGTCTTTTACGGCGTTCACAGCCTTGCGTATGAGGGAATCCTCATCTTTCTTCGCGACGAACTTGTCGGATATGGGATATTGTTTTATTTTTCCTTTGTCGTTGTCTACGATGAGGTCTGATTTGAGATTTAGTTTCTCTTCTGTTTGTTTTTGGGGTTCGTCTTTTTTAGGCGTTGTATCGAGTTGGTCATCGAAATTTTTCACAGTTTTTATTGTTTTGCTCTCTGTTTTCTGTGCGTCTTGTTTCGTTGCTTCCATTTTTTTAATGTCGAATTTATCGATAGCCGTTTGGTCTCTCAACTCTTTCAGTTTCTTTAAATATTCACCGATGCCGTCGGATGACATTTCTTTGATAATTGCGCTCTCGCTTGTCTTGCCTTTCGTTAGGTTTTGAATATCTTTGTGCTTGTCTAGGAATTCTTTTGCTTCTTGGATATGCGTTTCGACAAAATATTTTACTTTATCGTCGCTCTCGGCGATGTAATCGCCATAGGTCGTTGTGACGTTGGCACTATTGTTGTCTTTAACGCAGGTAGCATCGATATCGAAGTTTTCGGGCTTCTCAGATAGGATCCGTTTGGGGTACTTCAAAGTGGCCTCGACTTTTGGTTGCTTAGCGGTAGCTATGGGGTGTTCGGTTACTTGTGGCTCGCGTGTTTCTTTTCGGCGCTGAACCTCGTCCGTGTGTCCATAGCCTGGTAGGTGTTTTGAAGTAGAGGGTCGTTTCCGCTCAAACTCTTCTGTTTGATCTAGATAAAAATATATATAAATATGACTTAGGCTCAAGAGTGTCCGCAAGTGAAAGAAAAAAATTAAAGAATCGTTATTATTTTATTACTTACCTTGTGCGGGCGGATTCTCCTGCGTTTTCTTGACTTTGATTGGTTCTTGGTACAGTAGACCGCTCTTCTGCAGCAACTTGTTATATCTGTTCTTGAAAGCCATTCGAACCGAGGTGTTGGTCCGTCGAACCGTAGGGTGTTGCTGAATCATACCTTTGTTGTTTGCGTTTTCAAGGCTAACCTCCCGACATTTTTTCTGTAGTCGCCTTTGATACGCCCTAATCCTCAACTTATAGAGCTCCTCTTTGTCTTTTTCTGTAGACGTTTCATGCTTTGTTTTTACTGATTGCAACGTCTCCGGGATGGGATCCTTGTATACCGTCTTAACCTGCTCGTTTTGTATCACCTGCTGCTTGACAGCGTGCTGTAGTTTGTACCCGTTGGTGCCCACCTTGTACTGGGCGATGTGAGTGGGGTACGTTATCCGCGTCTTGGGCTGCTTGAACTGGGATTTGGGTTTGGCGGTCTTCATCTCCGCAATCTTCTCCAGTTCGGGGATCGTGATCAGTTTCTCTTTCTGTATCTTTTTTAAGGTCTTCGGTTTCTCGTTGCCTTTGTTATTTTTGGTCTCGATATGCTGGAACCTTGATTTTACATTGAAGGAAGGTTTGGACGGTTGTGCTGCCCAGTTGGATTGCTGCTGGGCCTTGTCCTGGTTCGATTTGATGTCCATGCACTGTTCGATGGCCAGCTGGTAGTATTTCTCCGCCTCTTTGTTTTTGAAGTGTTTGTTGAAAGCAGCGGTGCTGCATTTGTTGTCCGAGGTAGAAGAGTGGAAAAACCTCGAGGGACCCGCCGCCGTCGCTGACATGAGTTGTTGCTCGGCCAGTCCAACGTTCTGGGTAAAAAAAGAACTATAGCTTTTGCTTTTCCTATCTGAAGATGCCTCGATCTCCAAGGTTTCTTCCGAGCATTCCATCGGCTCGGTGTTTTCGTCTACCTGCTTGTTCTGGGGGTCCGTGTCCGAGACGAACTTCTTGCCGGTCGTAGCAGTTCTGTTGCATTTTTGGGCCACCTTCCTGTAGTATCCGGTAAAGTTGGTCAGGGATCTATGTGTTTTGGAAATATTACTACATAATAATTTATACATTGTAGTGTTTATACTTTAATTTTGATTTTGATTAAGAGAACATGATGGAACTTGACAAGTCTGACAGTGATTGTTTTTGCTGAATCTAGTAGGTTTCCGCATCCGTTTTAGAACTTTATATACGAATAATGGAGATGAATGGCAGACGACTTATTCTTTTCTCTTTTCTAGGATAAAATAGTGCCACTTGTGCAGTCCAAGAAAATCGGATGTCATTTTACAAAAGTATTAACTATAAACTTTTTTTATATATGTACATATACAGATATAAGATTTTATTTGTCTTTGTCATACATTTATTAAGCTGCAGTTTCACATAACACTTGACTGTGATCGTAACGACTGTTAGATTAGCGTAGTTACACTGCCATTTGTTTATTTATCTGAAGCAGTCTACTTTGATCATAGTTGATTGTTTGTCAAACAGCCTACTTTGATCGCAGTTGAATGTTTGTCCAACAGCCTACTTTGATCGCAGTTGAATGTTTGTCAAACAGCCTACTTTGATCGCACTTGAGTGTTTACAAAACAGCCTACTTTGATTGCACTTGAGTGTTAGTGTTTGTCAAACAACCTACTTTGATCGCAGTTGACTGCTTGTGAAACAGCCTACTTTGATCGCAACTGAGTGTTTGCAAAACAGCCTATTTTGATCACAGTTGATTGTTTATCAAAGAGCCCACTTTGATCACAGTTGATTGTTTGTCAAAGAGCCTACTTTGATCGCAGTTGAGTGTTTGTAAAACAGCCTACTTTGATCGCTATTAAGTATTTGTCATACAACCTACTTTGATCGCAGTTGAGTGTTATATAACAGTGAACTGTGATCAAAGTAGACTGTTTCACGTAGACAAGCAGATGGCAGTCACACCCATCTAATACTCGAGTGCTATGTGAAACTGCGGTTTTAAACCTTTGAACCAAATGTTATACATTTTAAGAGAGAATATTTTTGTACTTTGTTGAGTATTAATAAAACTAATATTGCAAAATATTTTTTTTATTCCAATATCATTTAATGATATAATAGTTCACTCACAACTTTTTACTTACAAATGAATAAGTTTGAACTACTAAACACGAAAGCACAAATTTATTCACATACACAAAAAATTTAAAGCACCAAGGAAGTTCAAAAAATTTGTTTCTTTGAGTTGTCGAGGTACCAAATGTGTCCGTGTTCTACGGGCAGACATTTCCTTAACTTCTTCACGCTTCTCCTGTAATTATTAGGGCAGCACATCCTAATGTGTGCTCTGTTAACGTTGACAGTCGGTGGTTTTTTCCTTTGGTATTCGACGGGATATTTTTTAGCGTTGTTGGCGGTGGAAAGGTTTATCCTGGCTTGTTTCATCACGTTGTAGTTGTTTTTCGGGTAAATCATCATAGAAGCGGTTTTATTGAACTTCACTTCTTTTATAGGACTGTCTCTGTCGCTGAGTTTTATGTCGGATTTTCTTAAGATCGACTTTTTCAATTTAATGATTTCGTCTCGCATATCGCTCACTTCTTTGATTTCTCCGTATCGAGGCTTCCTCACGTTGTTCAAATTGAAGTTTTGCCAAGGGTAAGCTCTCTTGGGGGGTATTTTTGTGGATGATTTGTTTCGTATGGGATCTAGGGGTATGTCGTCCAGTTTCCTTTGGATGTCGATGTTGATATCGAACTGGCAGCTTGTTTCTTTTAGATTCATGTTGCTTAAAGCCACGTCCACCTTAGAATTCGACGAAGTTAATTTTACACCGTCCTGCGAGGCGTTATCGTTGAATTTTGAATTGTTCCACTGTTTGATTTGTTTGTCGTTTTGGCAGCTGACGAGGTTTATTTCGGATTTGGGTTTGTTGGCTTCAAAGGCGTCCGGCGACTGATCGGGTTGCTTTTGAGCAACGGTCGGTTCACTCTGGTTCCTTTTGATGTTGTCCGATGACTTCTTGTAATTTCGAAATATGTTGGAGATGAATTTGAACGGGTTCCTGTTCCTGAAGTAATTCAAATACGATCTATTCATTGTGGCACAGTCAACTACTGATTTTATAATCCGATTTTGCACCATTCGAATTTTGACAACTCCTCTCAAATCAGTCAAAAGCACGGACTAGTTGTTTTATTATATTTTCTTTGTAATTAAACAAAAATATGGTGTTTCTACACCAACTAGATCCAAATATAACCAAGTTAAATTAATTAACACTGATAGAATAGTTATTTATATCATTGATTGTTCAATTTAAATAAATAAAGATGAACTTGGCAATGGTCCTGCCAATTTTTAAATATTTACATTCCAATTACTTTTAATCCTAGCGCCATCTGTTGTCATATAGAAGTTATCCCTCTAGTGTTGAATTGGGACATTATTAGGTAGATTGCGCCACTAGTAACTAGTTTTTATGCGTCTTCTTTGTTTATTAACGGTGCCAACAATCATTTCATGCATTATTTACAAATTTTGAGAATAATATTGTTATAATAATATAGTGTTATTCTTATTTTATCGAATGTGGTGCCATCTATCTTTGCATTGCACACTAATGTTTCTGCTACTGTCCACCAGATGGCTGTACTGGTACTGGTTGAAATTTTAAATTTAAGTATATTCCGGACTCTAAAAAGAACGTCAAGATTGTTTCAGTTTTATTTAATAAAATATGGTTTACAATTTATTTTTTTCAGTACAATTCGATCATTTTAATACAATTCTTAATATCACAGTATCACAAATTTGCTTTCAAACACAATAAACTTTACAAGATCAACGCAAACCGTAAAAATCCCTGTTCCTCCTATGTCTCACCCATGGGATTGCCGAATTTCACCAAATTCGCTAATTCAATGGCGCTGTAACCGACGAGTTGCTTCAAATCGCACACAAACTTGTAAACGAAACGTTTTCCGTGCACTTTGGATATCATATCCCCGTCGTAATAGTACCTCAACGCCCTCGACAGTTTTTCGTAGTTCATCGTCGGTTTATTCTTCCGTTCGCCCCACAAATGCGCCACGACCTCGGGGTGGTTCAACTTGAACTCGCCCTCTTTACCTGAAATTAAATCCAACGTCCATTTAATGGTTTTTACAAGAACGTAGCAAAATATTACCTATCCATTGTATAATGGACTTGTACTCTTGAGTCGTTAATAGTTCTAATAAGAATTGCCATAATTGTATCTGCCCGTTGTTTCCCGTCCTATTCCCGCTGGAAGAATACGTCGCCAGGTCCAAATAACGTACCGCCGTCGCGTAGTTTAACACCTTCAAGTCTTTTTTATAGGTAACCTGGAAAAAATCCGTTAAAATAAAGCACGAGCGGAACCAAAACTTACCTTTGGCCTCATAATTTTTGCCGGGACACGTTTCGGAGTCTCCTCTCGTTTCGTAGCTAAAAAAATCGATCCATACAAGTACATGCATATTTTTTTTGCTTGGTACCTACCGACAACTTTCATTTTCCTCAGGAGTTCCAAGTGGGTCCAAAACACGTCCCCGGGATCGTTCGGGACGATCTTCTGGAAGTCTTGTATCATCATATTGTGCAATTCCTGTCCCGTCATCGACCAGTCGCTAAGTTTTATGTTGGTTAAGTTGAATTGTCGCACGGCCCACTGTACCCAATGCCTTACGTGTACGGCGCTCCTAAAAATCTCGAAATGAATACAAATACTGTGAAAATTATATCCAATTACCATTCCTCAGGATCCGATGGTATTTTCAACCGTTCCTGCTCGCGTTTATAGTTCGAATCGACCTGCCACTGCACGATGCTCTTGGGGATCTCCGTCTTGATATTTTCGAGCTGTACCTCTTTCTCTGGTGTTTTTTCTGCCTCTACGTCTTCTGAAAAAGTTACTTTGACTTATAAATTATAATTACCAGGTTCGATTTCATTACCATTACCCATGTGAACGTAATCTTCCGCTGGTTTTAGTACGTCGATGATGTTGATACGTTTCAAGATAGTTTGCACTTGCACATTGACCTGAACTATACCCTCGCCCTGTACGCATTGTTCGACCAAGTTTTTATGATCCTCCAACTAAAAAATTATCATCATACATACCTGCAAAGAAGTATATACGTTATCACTTACTATTTGTGCTCCCTGCAACGAAAAACTGTAGTTCTGCAAACTGACACCTAACCTGTTTTCTATAAGCTTGCGCAACTTTGTCAGTGGCTCACGAATGTCCATGTGTTGCATTATATACTGGGAATGTGGGTTAGGAACCATACTCATGAAATCGGAGTCCAACTCGTTCATCAAGTTCTCTTCAAACTCGGAAACACCGTCGAGGGAATTCATTATGCCTAAAATCAGATTGTAAGTGATTCCCGGGGTTCAATAACGTATAATTCGTTCTGTACCTAGTGGTGTGGGATCTTCCAAATGTGTTACTTCGTTACTGTCGCTCAGAGCACTGTCGTTGCTTTCGTCTTCCGTTAGGTTACCTTGTGATTCTAATTTTATGGCGCAAATGGAAGTTTCAGGTTCGTATTCCCTCATGTTACCTTCATCGTCCAGAATATACCTAAAAAAAAGTGTAAACAATGAGGGTTTTCACTTTCAGCGACAACATAACCTTAACCTACTTCTTGCTGGGTTCTGACTGCGAGGTACAAATTTTCTGGCCGAAATCGTTTACGCTGAGAATAAACGTTTGCGATTTATTTTTGTCCATGACTTTGGACTGTAATAGTACTATTTTTAAAGCGAAAAAATTAAAATCGAATATTTCCAACCTAAAAAAGTAATATATCTAACTTTTGACAGTTGGTACACCCCCTCTAGTTATCGTAAACGTAAACAATCGGAGCACAGAGACGTAATAAAATAAAAATATAGGACTAATATGATTAACGAAAATAATTTAATAATAAGCATTAAACATGAAACATTGATTTAAAATATTGTTACGAAATCTCCCAATGAGAGACCACTTCAAATTTTATTGTTCTTACAGCTGTCTTATTAAATTTTGTGAAAAAAGTAAACAGTGGGCAAAATAAAGCAAGGACGAACCTGGATTTGTAAGTAGGTCAAATGTACATAGAACAACATTAAATTATAAATTTGCGTTTGGAAAAATAATAAACGTATTAATAAAGTCAAGACAGTAATTTATATGATTCCATTCCGGCAAGAAATTAAAAACAAGCGTTATTAACTGTTATAAATGTATTACCGGCATTATACCGTAGTTCAATTATATCCATCAGTGTCTCCACCGTAAAAATACGAATGCCACAGTCGCCCTATTTTTTCCAAGGTCAATTCTGAAAGAAGAGAAGATGGTGTCCTGCTCCCTGCCATTTGACATTTCCGATGACATTCTATTTTGACATTTACGTTAAAATGTCAAAATTGGTAATAAAAAATTAGCTGTTAGAGCCAGATACGTGTTACATAACGGTTGTTTGTTATTTGTGGTGCACTAAACATGACGAAAGTATGCCGTTTGTGCCTCCAGAGGTTACAGAGAGGTTCAAAATACTTCAATATTAATGCTGTGGAATCTTTTACTGGGTTTATGCCATACAGAGATCAACTGACCACCTGCATTCCAGAAATGGTTTGTATTCTCATTCGCAGAATCGCTTGCGAGCTTAAATTAGGTTGTTTACATGTTTTACAAGTAAAAAAACAAGTTGTGGAATTATATTTGTTTATTTGCAATATGTGCCTATTCGGACAATTTATGAAAACACCACTCTCCTTACAGGCTCTGGATCTCATTCCGAACCCAGTAATATGCAACTCGTGTCGTGCTGCCCTGAAATCAGCCTATGACTTCAAGTCCCGTTGCCTGCAGGTGGAAAAAAAAATCAGAGATTACGTCAAAAGCCAACCGTCCGACAGTGTGAATTATGAACTCTCCCAAATATCCATCTCGGACTTGCCGCCGGTACCTAAATCGCCTCCAAAGGAGCTTCCAGAAAAAGAAACAAGCCAGTCACCAGCGTCAAATGATTCTGAGTTACTCTTGCAATTACAAAAAGAGGTTATATTGCCCAGTACGGGTGAAATCGAAATAACAAATGTTACTGCCAGCGCAGTAAGGACGCCGAAGAAAAAAATTCATTCCGAGGTGAAGGAGGGGCTCCACACTTGCGGGCGGTGTGGCTTAAATTTCCCCGATGTTGGAAAATTAGTGCTGCACAAAACGGTGCATGGAGAGGAATTCGTTTGCAACTTCTGCAACAGGAGCTTCAAGAGTTTGCAATATTTGAGGAAGCATAACAATATGTGTTCAAAAAGTAAGTAAAATCTGTGTTTGTAAGGATATAGTTAGTCGACCGCAAAACCATTGTAAATCTTTGAAAATTTAGAGTGACCGAGTCACTACTGAGAATAAATGTACATATTTGTGAATTAATTTCTGATGAAAAATATATTTACCTTATTTTTGCTTTGTTTGCATAGCCTTTGAGTATTATTTAAAAAAATACATTTATTATTGTGTGAAAACTGTTATTTTCAACTTTGGACAACCTTTAATGCAAATATGTAGAAAATAGGATCAGTGCTTCCATCTTTTGTTTGTCTTAAAAGCTTAAGTTGACTAACTATACTTGTATGATCATCGGCTATGTAAAACTAAAATTTTATACTTTCTTGTTTTGCAGCTAAGAACAAAACCAAAGTGAACCCTATCTTAGCTAAAAGACCTCAGTTGCCGACGAAAGCGAAGAACCACCTGAAACGATGGCTGTTTCAGCACACAGACGTAAGTGGCTCGTACCGCTAACTCATTAAATGTAATAATAATACCCCTTTCCAGCACCCTTATCCGACGGACCAAGAGAAACAAATCCTGATGCAAGAGACCAACCTGTCGTTGCTCCAGGTGGAAAACTGGTTCATAAACGCCAGGCGACGCATCCTCCAAGACATGACAAAGTTGAAGAAGCACGGCGCAAAATGCGGTATGTATGCGGTTGAGGGGAAAGCGCGAAAGCAGCAATTTCTAACAGATTGTTACCTCGCAGAGGATATAGGAGAGGATGTGTTAGATCCGCACACGGAAATGGACTTGGACGAGATGTGTACTTCGCACGTGTCGCCGTCCGCGGACCCCTCGACGTCGCCTTCGCCGTCGGAAGGCGAAGCCGCGGCGGCTTGTCTTATAAAGGCAGAGGAGACGCTGATGGATCCCCTTTTCACGCCCGTCGATATAATGGCCATTAAGAGAGAGATCATGGACGATCGGTAACTAATATAATTAAATTTTTAAGTCCAGAGTACTGACTGATTTTTTTTTATTGTACATACATCGCTTTGTCGATATTTTAAACGGACTTTTTATTGTCGACAAAGATAGATAAGTGTAAAGTGGTGTATTATCATACAATCTTATAAAAAATTAATATATAGGTGTACGATTGAATTCCAAATTGTGGTCGATAAGAGTGTATTAGTTCATAGTATGGAATATACTTCCAAAAAAGTGTTTTTGAAACGAAAGTTGCCATTATTCAAGGTCTCAAATTTCTATAAAAAACGACCGTTTTTATTTTTCAAGTGGAGGGGATTGATTTTTTTTACAACGGAGCTAAAATCGTAAAATCATGTTTATTTGTTATGAGAGAATGTTTTACATGTTCTTTTTCGGTGAATCGTGTCATAAAGAATTTTGATGATTGTTTGAATTGAAAATAAGTGGAAAACGATCAAATATTACCCGTTTCTTTATATCGTTTACTAAATCAAAATCATGCTTACGTATTTACGATAAATTTTGATAAAAAAAAAGGCCATTTATAATTTTTGAACATTAACGAAAAATAGTTCAAACGTACCACAACTATACTTTGTGACCACAACCACTGTCAAGTGTTGATGTTGTTTGAAGGATGTCAATAAAATAAAATCTGGAATTTTTCAGGTATTTCTCATATATATATTTTTTAAAGGAACAAAAATATTAAGTCCTTGGGTTGATAAAGTACCGCAGTCAATCGCTATTACCATGCCAACATAAATAGGGATTTTTTTAAATATATTTTTGTGAAGTGCAAAAAAATGAATATACGGGATGTTCGGAAAATTGAAAAGATAAAAGTTTGTAAATTGGTACAAATATTTTTTATTTTATGCTGCTTTTGGAAAAAAAATATTTAAACCCTCCCTAGGATTCCCTCTCTCTTCCAATTATCTCTCAAATTATATGGTCTTGAAACTACAGTCGTTTGAGAGTAAATTTGATTTGCAGACTTTTATGTTTTTTAGAATTTTTTTGATTCTACTCAATTTTTTAGATATTTTTAATTTATTTTTTTTTTAATCAATGTTATGCTTTAATTCCTTAATAGTGTTTTTTCCGAAAATTTATGAGAAATACAATTTTTATTTTAACACCCTGTTGAAATATTGAAAAAAATTATTTTCAGGAATTTATTTTGAACAGTTTTCTGTTGACTTACAACAAAAGTTATTGTGTTCGTTTTGTTCGATATATTTTTAACTTTTTATGTATTTTTCATTTTGTACATAATACACATTTTTATTCATTTTTTTTTTAGCACATATTAGTGAATTATAAACGTGCTATACTTTTCCAAAAAAAAAAAAAATAATAATAATAATTATTCAATTTGAATTTTTTACTTTATTATTTACTGTATATTTATGTATGATTCAAAATAATAAATACAGAAAACAAACTTCAAATAATATTTTAATTGTTTGAAATTTGTCATAACACCATTTTGTGGTAGGCCAAAACAATCGGTTGCGGTACTTGCTTAATCTAGTGACTTGAATAAAGAAATCCACACGCCATCTATTATTGATTTTCGGTACTAGTTGCCATCTCCTGGTCTCTCGATATCCAAATTTATCGATAAATCAACGGAATATCTACCAGTTTCGGTCCAAAATGTGCGTTACCCTACCGCAATAGGGTTGGCACATTGACGGACGTTAGTATTAGTCATACTGTTATTCTATATTAATTTTATAAGTAAAAATATTTGTACATTTCATATGTAATTTTATTTTTTATGTTTATATTTAATTTTTAGAACATAATAAAATGTTTTGAAAAACACTTCCAAGTCATTCCAAAGGCAGCGTTGAATCGTCGATATTCGTCTTCGGAAAGTTGCAAAAGAAAAACGGCTGGTAGGTAATTTGTCAGTTCATTTTATTTATGATACAATGAAAATACACATAGCTTACTAACAAATATTGCATTAATAAAAAATACTTTCAAGCGGCCGTGGGGAGCGAGCCGCGCCTCTGTCAAACATAAACGATTTTAACAAATAACGAAAACTAAGCGAAATCTATAACCGAAACGAGCGCGTCCGCTCCCCGAGCCACGTTTTGCGAAGATCTAAAATTTGTTTCTATAATTATTTTTTTTTACTATCGTACTCTTAGTTTAACTGAGTATCAGCGTATACATATACATATATATAGTCACAAGAAGCGTCGATACCTAAGTAATCGTCGAAATATCAAGCGATGCGACGGTCTTTGCCGCACACGAAATAAAATCTTCCGGGAACAAGCGAGCAAATACCGTCGCACGTAATTTTTACTCAACTACTGCTTCTTTCAATGACTTCGAGCAATCGTTTAAAATTTATCACAGACCGACATAGCAAATAAATGTGTAACACGGATTTGGGTAATTCCGCAAATAATCGGAGCCAAATTTTACACTGGCCGTACGGTTTTCGTCTAGTAGTTCAAATACACTGTAGGTACCTACGGTGTTACTGGTAGTTCAAATATACGGTGTATTTGAACTACCCTAAAGGACACCGAGCTTTGGGAAGTCTTCAACTCCGACTGTTTGCTTTATCATACAGCTAATACCAACCTAAAAAATATATTACGCACTACAGCACTTCTATATAAAACTTATATACATCGTTTTCATAGAATTTACGTATACATCAGAAAACCGAACGCGTTTGATACAAAAACGACTACCAGATTAAAACGGTTAACAATTCAAATAAAACGTTTGGATTCTTATTGGGATATGTTTCCTCAGAAAGAGGTTATAGTATACACTCGTACGTATCGTTGTGTTTGCGGTGGACGGTTTTGTATCGAACGATTCCGTGGCCGAAAAAAAAATTACAAAACAGGTCGAAAATACAGACTACTTTAACAATATTTCTAAATATATGAATTGGATGGAAATTTCTCGGTTTTTCCTTAATCTATTTATTGTATATTTACGTATATTAGTTTCAGTTAGTATACTCTGCGGTACTCAGAAAATAACTTTGTCATGGTGGAAAACCTAAATTAATCGTTTTTAAAATATATACACATATCAAAAGTCTTGGAATGTACCCATCAGATCTTATTTATCGTTAAAAGGGAGAGATTCCGGTTAGTTTCTGAGTACGGTTGTTTTTAACATCTTAACCCTAATACTGAACAATGTTTCTGAAACAACAACTTACGAAACGGAAAATTTAAAAAACCCTTAACAGTGTAGCATGTACAGTTACGTAGAATCTATACAGTTATATATATATATAATACTGGAATGAGCATTAAATTTAAAATTGCGTATACATTAAGAAGTAAACATGCACAAAGTTCAAACACGTAACTTTTCCATTTTTCGTTACATGTTTAAACCCATGTACGTCTTTTAGGAAATTGAGGTATATATTACGTATACAGGTTTCATTTACAACAAACAAAACAAATGTACGACCTAAATCAGCCTTATAATGCGGATAATTGTTTGATTTCATTTTACGAGATTACCATGAACGTATCAGCGATTCGAAATTACTTCAGTCCGTTTTAGAGATTCTACAGTGTACAAATGCTTTGATTCAACACTTTATTTTCATTCAACCCAACTATTCATCAATAAATTATTTGCCTAAAATGAATTCAAACAATTGTTAGTGATCTCCTTTCGACTACAAGCTTACCTAAAACAAAAAAAGCCTTGTCAATACTTTATATACATTTTTATTCTAGTAGTTCAAACCACCAGTAGTGATACACCTAGTTGGTAGATCAAATCACCAGTAGGTGTGTGTTTTAATTAAATGTGTATGCTTACTTAGTAGTTCAAATAAACTGTAGGTTCCCTTTTATCGTACTCACCATTAAGGAACATAATAATTGGCTGGTTCATTGTCTCTCAGCTTCTGGACTGTTATTGTAGCCTAACGTGTCCACGGAATGACCGTTTTGGTTAACTTCTCCACTCTGAGCGTTTGAATCTATGACTAAACTCCCTTCTTCGCCGTCGCTACTGTAAGAGTCTCCTTCATCATCGGAACTAGAGAGAATTCCTAAAAGATTTTCGGTTATAGTCAGTGTAAAACATCAGGGAATAAGTTACCACTCTCTAATTGCGGTTGCATGTTAGCAAAATCTTGGGGCCAAAACCGCCTATTGTTGTTCTGACTCTTTTTCTTCTTGTGATTGGGAGAACTGGCGGCGCTATTGTTCTCGGAAGGAGCGCTAGCGTCCAACATGGGCTGTAAAATCCTGCGTCTCGCATTTATGAACCAATTGTTCACCTGTAACAAGGTCAGGTTGGTTTGTGCCGCTATGTGACGCTTTTCGTCTTCTGTGGGATAGGGATGCTGCAAAAAATCAAAATAATAACACGTATCGTATGCGAAAACGCTTCTCCTTACCACTAGGTGCTGGAAGAGCCAAGATCGCATCACGCTGGTCGCGTGCTTTGGAAGAACGCCCCTCTTCTGCTTCCTGCCCCCTCTCGAGGTAAAATCGCTATCACAGTCATCAGCGGAACCGCCCGGTGTCGTCGGGGCTGGCGATAGAGGCCCCGAACTGTCACTAGGAGGCACGGGACATATATTAGCGCCTATCTGCGATAAGGGTGTCGACCCGTGGACTACCATGCTTTCGGCTGCAGGCTGGGTTTGAGGTAACGGTGGAGTGGGGCCCCCATAGTGCGGCAGTGGATAACTCGGGGGTGTTTCCATTTGGCGGTCGATGAGGTTGTTTGGTGCTGGCGGTACTACCTGAAACGTGCCGATTAGTATTTGGAATAAAGTTTTTTAGAGCCTTACTGCCTGTGAAGGGCTAATCGAGTACTGAACGGGACTGTTTGAGGCCGACCCGCTTTCCGAGTTCCCGTGCGACATCATGTTATTATTATTGCTTTCCATATTGTTCAACAATCCAGTTCCTAAAACGTCTTAAATATCAATTAGAAATATTTGTAGAAATTTGTGCTCGTGAACAAATTGAAAAATAAATTACAAACCTTGGGGATAATCAGATCTTAAGAGATTCTCTGATTGCATTTTCCCTTTCAAGCAGGTAATGTACCGGTTACAAAAGTCTTTGCATAGCTCTTGAACTTTTTCCAGTTCTAGAAGGTGTATCCTCAGCACTTGGATAGCTTTTATCATCTAAAAAAAATCAAAATTACTGTTAGAATTCTAGTCCTGGGGGGCTTTGTATCAGTATCAGTAGTTCAAATGACTTGTAGGCTTAAAAATTTGAAAATTTCACTCACCAACCCATCAATTTCCGGTTCGTTCGCCAAAAAGGGCTTCCTATCCCGCTCCTGATGCTGTACGAACGCTTGAATATCCATGTTAAAGGCATCGCTAGACTGTGGATCCGAGGACTGAGTTGCCAACTCACACCGTTCGAACAGTAGGGCCAGAAGTGGAAAAAGGGGGTGTCTGAAAATGTCAGAAATATTAATTTTATTGAACGTTTGCGTTTCGCATATTTTGGGCCTCCTACTTGTACACGGCCCTCTTGTCAGCCTCGAATTGCGCCTGGTCGGCTTCCGAGGGCGAATACGACGCTGGCAGGGGCTGCTGGACGCCCGCGTCTCCAACCGGCGGTACACTCAGCATCGCACTCTGTATACCACACTCCATATCATGTTACCTGGAAAGAAAACGTCAAAACTAAGACTGCATGTTTGTATAAAAAAAAACTTATAAACTAGACGTAAATAAGGTGTATAAGATGATTTGCGAATCAAACGCGAATATATCCGTAAATGATGCTGTGGAAAGGTGCAGTTTTTTTAACAAAAAGACCTGAAATATTAAATCCATAGGAAGATTCAAGGATTTTATATAAAGAAGGTCACTACACACATTGAAGCAAGTACAAGAAAGTAGTTCAAATGTACTGTTGTCTGGGCCACCCAGTACACGAACCATCGATCTTTCTCGAGAGGTCGTCTTTTATCCGAAACCAATTAAAACAACAGTGAACAATCAACGTTCCTCAGTTAACCTAACATAATGGCACCCCCGTCTCTAATTATGGGGCCACCCCCGCTTGCCAAAAACACAATTAGTGACGTTTAATAGTTTGGGGAGGCGATAAAGGAAGGCGCTGGATACGAATCCGATGGATACGGCCTCTCTAAAATTTAATTTAACCAATTTAATTCTCTGGCAATGTCCATTACATCGTTTCCCTAACGATATTATGATTGCCCCGGGGGAGGAACGCTATTAAAAAACGCCGTTCCCGACCCGGCGGCGCTAGCATACTCTTCGATATTTAATTTAGGAGTTATAATTCATTAAAGGTTCGTCCCTTTTCATTGTTTTCCAAATTCTGCAACTTGTTCGTGGAAAATAACGATGCGTGTATACAGTCAGATGATACACTAAGCTGCAAAAAAGTTCTGCCACTTAAAAGAAATAGAAACATGATGTACCATAAGTGGCTCCCTCTACTAGTAACGTCACAATTAGAAACAAACATGAATTTCTCGCCCGCAAAAACCCCCGATTTACAAATTTTATATAAATATTTGGATTTCTTAAGACACCCTGTATTTTTTTTATTATGAGACTTGGGATATAGGTATGTTAGGTTAAATCGAGATAATAATAATTTATCACGTAGCCCTTGCTTTATTATGCAAAAGACAAAAGACGCCCGAAGATACGAAGGTTACCCACGGCTACTAGATTTGCTTATGTGTCAATAAATATCAGAGATAAATGAGCGCGTATATCACAAAGAAAACATCCTGGGAAAAGCTTGTCGGCAAACAAAGAGAGGCCAATAATACTACATCGAGATAATGGGTAGTTGCACCTTGTTTTGGTTTCTTCCAAGTTTGAATTAGTGCCTTTAAAACAAACAATCCGGTGACTTGAAGTGAGCACAGATTAGAATTGCATTGCATTTATATATAAACTGCATTACGCACCAAATTCATTGTGTAGATTAAGAGTAGTTTTATAAAAATATGTACACATACGTACAGAAAAAAGAATGTATTATTTTAATTAAAATGGCGTATACATCGTAGAGTATACGATTTTTTTGCTAAAATAAGTTATTCTGTGTGAACGAGACCACCCTGTACGATGAATTGCTCTGTTTTCAAGCAGAGCCATCGTTCTCCGGAGAATGTTCCATCAAACCCGACCGAATCGCCTCCAAATCTTCCTATTTAAATAACTCAACCTAATCTAGTAAACAAGGACGGTGTCCTCTAATGGAAAAAAGTGGAAGGCGTTCGGAAGCACAGATCCCCGTCAACTAGGCATTTTTTACAGAACTGTGGATCTGGTGGCCTAAATAACGTAATATGCGGAAGGAAAAACAAACTAGATCAACATGCTGCCAAGCGGCAAGGACAGGGTTGCACTGGGAAATTTGCTACTTGGCATTACAGTGATATTATTCTACAATTAATTTATAGAATGCATCACATTAATGGGAAATCATTTAGAATATTATACAGTGTTGCTTACGTGAGGTCAAAAATTCAGGGGTATATTCTATGACCAAAAATTTAAAAAATAAAACAGTTTTTACCAGTGTGAAAATGGTGACAAATGTTAGCGACTAAGAACGACTTTTTCTGAAAATCATTAATAGTTAACATCCCTAAAACCGGTTCCCGATTAGATTAGATATCTAAAATTAAATTACTCCTAAAAACTGAACAAGTTTCAACATAGACAACACATTATTGTACAGAAAAATAGTCTATTTCAACAGAATTCAAGGTCTGTAAGGTTGGTTTCGGCAACCCCTATTTGAATAATTATTTATAACTCGACTCAAAGCAGTGCAATTCAATTGACATTTTAGTAAAAAATCAGATGTGCAGTCTACTTTAACATAAACTTAGATTCACTCACTCGCAAGAACTATGAGGGTGGTTTCGGCAACCCCTATTTGAATAAATGCTTATAACTCGATCCACCGAAATACGATTTGATTAAAACTCTTTGAAACGAAAGAAGGAATAGTAATCATTATAAAAGATAGGGTACCAAACGCCTTCTTAAAAAACATTGCCTGCCACTGATTTCGCACAATGCATAATCTAGAAGTGTCGATAAGTCGCTGCTATGACAACGGGGACGAGTATAGCTGATCATAATTATTGGCTGTCGCGGAGGTCGAGCGCTGCTTCGCCTGTTTACACAATTAGAAAAAGTGAAGGAACAGCCAGTTCAATTGTCGGTCTTCTCACCTATGGCATACTGATGAGGGCTAACAAGCCCGAAACCGGTCTATGTCTGGTGGTGTATCCGACAAGGGTTTTTGGCTGTCCATACAGAGTAATGTAGGAGTAATTCAATGCCGGTCGGGGCATTAGTCCGCGGAGTAGTTGTTTCCTGCGGTGTCATTTACACAATTATTAGAAAAAGTGTTTGTAGGGTCAGCAGTGTTGTTATTTCCGATCCGGTGTTGGATATTGATTCAAATTCGTTCCGATTTCGCTTTTATTTTGTAAATGCCATTACACCAACACGTTCTTCTTGCCTAAAGAGTTAAACGTGAAAAGATCCGGCATAGACCGTTCGGCATCGTCTGGCGTGCAGCGTTACGTCCCCGTATGCAGTTTTCCCGTCTGAAAGGCGATTTCCCTCTGGATAGAGACGGGACCTTCGCCCAAACCGGAACTCGACGCGTCGAAGCGAGACGCAGCGCGTCGGGAGAGAAGGACGGCGCTAGGGGACGCCCTCGATGAGGAAGAGGACGGTGCGAGGAGTCATTATGAACAAGTGTCACCCGGGGAGAGATTCAAGAGTACAATAATTGTGTTTCCCTCCGCTCGTACTGAAATGAATTAAACATATTGCTGGAGTCGGCGGTTCCTTACGTACGGCGTTGGAGTACGGGGTGAGCCAAACCAGGCGGGTTTCTATTATTCAAAGGGAATTCGTCAAGTAGATGTTATAATGCTAACAGAAAAACTCAATATTAGCATTCGATAACTGAAAATACAGGGTGTTAAAAAAAGAGTGTAAAATATTTCAGGAGGTAATAGTATGAACCAAAATAAGCAGAAAAGTCTTAATAAACATGGGTCCGCAAAGTAACGGTTGCGGAGATATGGACCACTATTGGTTTTTCAAACATTTTATTAGGAATAAACCGACAAAGGAAGCTTTTAACAAACAAAAAACAAAGTTACAGAAGATGTTCAAAGTGCCCTCCGTCCATTTTCAAGCAGGCACGACATCTTCGTCTCAACGATATTCGAACTCTTTCGAAAACACCCTCCTTGGTTTGGATTTCTTGACACTTTTGATTAATCCGTAGCTGCAGCTCTTCCAGGCTATTTACAGGAGTACCATACACTAATGTCTACAAATATCCTCAAACAAAGAAATCTAGAGGGTTCAGATCAGGCGATCTTGGAGGCCATAAAACAGGTCCGGCCCTTCCTATTCATCTATGTGGAAAAGTTTGGTGTAAATGCTCTCTAACGGCCATGGAAAAATGAGCTGGAGCACCATCATGCTGGAACCACTTTTGTTGCCTCTGATTCAAAGGAATGTCTTCCAAAAACTCATACAGTGTGTTCTGCAGAAAGTTGAGGTAGCAGCGCCTGTTAATCGATGTGGTAAAACAACAGGACCTAGAAACCTGTCACCTGCAATACCCATCCAAGTGTTTAATGAAAAACGTGCCTGATGTCCAGATTCTATTAGAGCATGAAGATTTTCGTCGGCCCAAATATGCGTATTGTGAAAATTAAACACCCCATTTCTTGTGAAACCGGCCTCATCAGTAAAAAGAATGTTTGCAAGAAAACGAGGGTCTTCAGGATTATGACGTAGAAACTAGCGGCAAAAAACCAAACGTGCTTGATGATCATTTACTGGATTTAAGGCCTGTACTCGTTGCACATGGTATGGATAAAGCAGTTGCTCGTGAAGGATTCTCCAAACAAGAGGACCACTAATTCTTACCTCGGCTGATATTCTCCGCACACTCGTACCTGGATTCTGCTCTACCAGTGCTACAATTTCTTCTTCTGCTCTAGGAGTGGATACCGACCTTGGTCTTCCGGATAAATGGCACTGTTTGCTCAAGAAACCGGTATCACGCAATCTTTGGTGAATTCTTCCAAACATGCGTTGTGAAGGAATCTGGCCATTTTGGATAAGCGTCAACATAAAGACGTCGCGCTTCGGTGGCGTTTCCATTAGCACGACCATACATGAAACGCATGTCTGTTAATTCTGCGTTAGAGCAACCACCCATAGCGAAAGAAAACTTGTGCACTGAGAACAACTGTCAAATACGTACTGTTTATTTCACTAAACATCAACCAACTATTATAAGAAAATACACAACGTTTTTGCAAAATAAAAAGATGAGGCGTTCGTTTTAAAACAGTGTATCTCCCATAAAAACAGAGATAATGTCGCGAATAAAAAAATAAAATGTTCACAAAAGATGGGGCTACAGTGTGAGTACAGTTAGCAACAGCGACTGTAGCTGCTGCACCCCACAGGGTGTTACAAACATCAGGAAAAAACTTCGACTTTTTGTTGCGCCCCGTATATGCTCTAATTAAATTCCGAATAAAAATTTCCGACATAGCATCCATTCCTGAGAAATCAATGTACAATTTAAAAAAAAAGATCATCAAAATCGATGAGCGGTTCTCGAGAAAGCCAACTTTAAAATTGGGGCTAGTTTTTAGTGGGCGGTTTTTTTTGTCGGTGAGAATACTTCTGAAAATTTTCCCTTAGCAGAAACCGTTGGACGGGACTTTCTTTGGGCCGCCCAGTAGGGGTCGCAAATCGCGCAAGATCCTCCGCTGCAGGGAAATCGACTGCGGCCGGGATCCGGCGATGTTCTTTTATTAATTTTAACCAAATATCGCTTGGGCCAGCTGTTTTTTATCTGCGTGTGCGGCGGAGGGGTTTTTCTTATTTAAGATTTGCCCGGGCCGTCGGTGGATCGTCGCCTGTTTTTCCCGCCCACTCGGGGACGTTACACATTAATGAAGAAGGGGCTCTGCGACAGGTTTCCCGGCACGGATTGCGATCCATTTTTAAAGAAATGCGGCGGACGGAGACGGATCGGGCCAGATTGGTTGCTTAATATTTCAGCGATGCCGCAATGATTTCACGAAAGCGGTCTTTTTATAGGGAAATCTTCGCTGGAAATTGGTTTTCCGCGGGCGGGTTTGATTTCTAATTAGATATGACCCCCTGATCATTATATCACAGCGAAAACCGGCGGTTTTACTGCGTTGTCGGCGCTTTGATCCTTTTCGGTCGGCTTCGGAGTCCTTGAATCGACAAACTGCGGTCAGGATCGTAGTAAGAACGTTTTTTTTTTGTATCGGGGTAAAATAAAACATAATTATCGTTATACATACAAGAATGAAGTAATGGAATTATAAATTTAAAGAATAAATTATACACATAAAAAAACAATAGTAACCGCTTATTCAATTGTAGATCTATACAGAGTGTTTCTTAGATAGAGGTTGTTTATAAATGTGGTGTCTCAGACAAGCCATTGTCCAACTACAGCGTATTAAACATTTAAAAAAAACGATGTCAATCGCTGTCGTTCGTGGTAGGACACTCTGTATAAATTACATTTGATTAAAAATAATTTTAGATGAAGCGGCGGGTCTCCTGGCGAGCCGCCACTGTATTTTGCCACCAAACTATTTTATTTACCCCAAACGTATCATCGAAACGCCGCCAACATAAATATTTCCTAAAAACGCACCCTCACGTCGATAAACCGAAAATCTCGAAGAAAAAAAACAAATTTTCTCCTCACGTCTGGAGATCGGAAGGTAAGACTGTGAATCGTATATTTTGTTGC
Organism: Monochamus saltuarius; assembly: GCA_025584915.1. Classification (NCBI taxonomy): domain Eukaryota; kingdom Metazoa; phylum Arthropoda; class Insecta; order Coleoptera; family Cerambycidae; genus Monochamus; species Monochamus saltuarius. The sequence continues at coordinate 42,030,870 of CM046729.1, forward strand.
AAATTCCACAACCGTCACACTTTACCATATTCAAATTATAGCTAAACAGCCATAGACATTTTAGACATGTACGAGAGCTGGTGTAAAGAAAACGCGCACGCTGCAAGCATGGGCGGCGCGACGGTGAACAAAAGAGGGCGTTGGTCATGAAAATATACGTATTGGTATCCTACAACAACATACTACAAAATAAACCGTCTTGATTCAAACACTGTTCAGACGATTTCAAATATAAATTAAATTGTACATAACACAATTGTCCCATTTTATTGCAGTCTACGAAAAAATATTGTATCGGCGCGAAGTGTTTTTGCGTTCTCGAATGGATATTTTCGATTCTTGAACGCAAAAGTGCAATTTCACGTTCTAGATACTACAATAACTATTTTACGAGGCAGCTTATATAATAATTTGGCCAACTATGACATTATTCATTAAAAAGAATGCACCAGAAAACAAGAGGGGGTCATTCTACAAGAATAGACGACAAATCAAGTCAATTTGAGGTTAGACTAAAGCGCAGCCTAAATAAAGCGATAATTTCGAATCTGTTCTTCACTTGTTTGCACGACCAACATGATTTCTAGCACGGCCACCTTGCCGGACAGCCTTACGAGGCCAACCCCTGCCTCCTACGACTCTGGCCGGTCCGCGATCTTAGAGTGAGACGTAAAATATCCCCGCTCGCGAGGGGTTGCCATTTCATAATGTTTGTTTTCCTTTTTAACGAGTTGGAGAAACGCTGGCGGAAAATAGAACACTGCGGTTTGATCTCCCGGCCATAAACGGGGGGAGGTGGAGGCCGAGGGGGGCGGATGGAACTATTTCTATTGTCGGTCGGGCTTGATTTTGTCAACATCTCGGCGATAAACCACGGGGAAATGGGCGACTGTCAAAATGTGGCTCTGGCGGGGGTTACACAGGAAATTTGTTGATGCCAGATAGGGTTTATATAGGGCGTCTGGAGATAGTGAGGACCGACTGGGAAAATTCGAAAGTTGTAGTCGTAGGTATCAACTAGAAGTTTTTTTGTGATTATTTATATTGAATTTTGTAGGGGATGTTCTCAAAACGCGCGGCAAACTAAATATATATAGAGGATTCGGAACTTCCCTAAAAAAAATGTTTGAATGTTCCTCTTACAAAAAAGAGCAGTTCAAAAATGATTTAAAAATATACTTCTGCATGTCACTGGTCCACTGTAAAACCTGATGAGGATAATAAAATACTGCGATAATAATGACACTTCCTGAAAACAATGTTCGATGATCTTTTCGTTAGATCTCTATTCGTGAGTAGAAAAATCAAGAGCTTATGCCAAAAGTTGATAGTAGATGTCACTACAAATACGTCAGCAGTTTAAAACACCGAATTAGTTTTAAAGAGTGTTACTGTTATGGCAATAGATAGTATGTACGTAGTCAAGCTTATTTATGACTAATACTAGTGAAAATTTTAAAATTTGGCAACGTTGCACCCAAATCTATAAATGATACTGCAGGAAACAACTACTCCGCGGGCTAATGCCCCGACCGGCATTGAATTATACCTGCAGTATCTGTGTGAAACAGCCAAGAACACTTGTCGGCCACTCCACCAGACATAGACCGGTTTCGGGCTTGTTAGCCCTCATCAGTATGCCATAGGTGAGATGACCGACAATTGAACTGGCTGTTCCTTCATATGTAGTTTCACATATAAATCGAGTGCAGGTGAGATGTAACTGGTCTGCTACTTCCTGCTCGGCCTAAGCGGCTCGATTTGCAGAAAGCGACCTACAATATCGTAGGTACTTAACCGCAGACCTCTCGCCCCGGGCGATGCGCCATTAAATCTATAAATGATACAGCTGGAAACAACTACTCCGCGGGCTAATGCCCCGACCGGCATTGAATTATACCTGCAGTAACGTTGCACCCAGACGATCAACGAGTTGATTTCGAGGTTGTGTGAATAAGGTCTGTGACAGTCCAAAACAGGGGTTTAAATATTGATTTGATTTTTTTTTAATATCGTCACGTATTATACTCATTTCCCTAACTCCTCTTAAAATTAATGGAATTATGACTTGAATCAGAGGAATTTCACATTGTATATTTTTAATTTCACCTTATACAGCGTGACCCATTTTGAAATGGAAACAGGCCTGTAAAAACGGTATTTATTACTGATCCGATTTATTTCGGTTTTTTTTTCTAAAAGATGGAACAAGTAAAAATTCTATTCTGGCGCAAGTATTAAAATTTGTTTTATATTTTCAGGGCCTACTTCGAATATTTTCCACTGTCAAATTAAAAAAAAACTGTTTAGTGATTTTTTTTTCTTCAAATCTAAGTACGGCACTGGATTCAGCATCTCTTAAAACGTCAAGGTTTTTTTTAACAGATCAATATCGCAAAATCTATAACTACGGGGACTATTATATAAAATGCAATAATATACAGGGTGCTTCATTTAAAATAACCAAATTGGAGTCGACTTCCGGTAAAACTGAAAGTGGTGGAGAGTTCTACATATTTTAGTTGTGTTCGCCCCAAAGACTTTGCCATGTTGAAAAATTTTAAAATTTTTCGGTTCAGTATTTTCCCAGATATGTAACGATCGACGCAGTTCACCCTGTATGAGGCAAATCTAGTGATAGTTGTAAACTACATTTTTTCAATTCTGGTAAATTTTGTACATAATTACACAAAAATATAATGTGACTACGTGAAAAAGTATAATTTTAATCAGCACCTAATCTAAAAATTTTTTATTAACGCTATAAAATTTGATATACAAATTTAAATACGTTAAGCTAATTTTATAATACTAAATTTGGTACGTATAAAATGCAACTGAAAAAAGGACAGGACCGTACCGAACAGTATACCTACACACTACTTATAAAATAAATAGTTACCTGTGGTACTATCTGCAAATAAAAAACCTCTCACGTATTTGCAATCAGGAGCTATGACTGCAATTATATTACAAATAAAGTTTATCATAGCGTAGCTAATGCAACAATATCGCATAACGCCCATCCATATCGAAAATACTCCGGCAAAGTGCTTACTAATTAGTTATTGGATCTATTAATTATTGTATGCGCTGTGCTGTTACACAGCTAATGGGTATGTTTATCACCAATTAGTAAATGGAAGGAATTAATAAGGCAGTGTAAAAACACCCATTCAACACCTTTGTGTTAACTGGTGTTTACATTAAACAACATAACCTAGCATGCAGCAGGTTAAAGTGCTAAATGAAATAAAAAATAAACGAAGGGCAAATCATTTAACACTTATTATTGTCTAGAAGCTAACCGGGGCAACAGAGAATGTCGGTAAACGGGAATCTGTTCGGAATTTTTTATATTTTTCGAATAAAAATAATTGTAAACTTACATATTTTCAAAAAACCTTAAAATCCATCAAGCAGGCCTCCCCAGCTCACTTTACGGCGAACATTTGAATGAACCGGGCAAGGTTAACTTGACCACACGAAGAAAAAACCACCACCAAATAAAATTAACTGAATAACACCCCCGAAATTTGTTCAAAAACAGCGCGACGCCGTCACAAATGTTTCCGATTAGAAAAACATGTGACTTCCGTATTTTTCAGCAAATTTTCAAGTGTTTACATGTCACTCTTACAGTAACAAATGAGTTTCTGTCTAGACGACAAGACGTATGTCAATATTCGTCAAAATCAAAATGGCTACGCCTTTAATTTTTAAGCCTCGACAGACGTCGTCATCCATCTCTCGGTCTGACGTTTATAGAGCCCCACAAATCTGACGTGACGTATTTCTTTGATCGTCAGCCTTTAAACACGCCCAACACTTAATAACATGATGTTAATTCGAATTTTAGCGCCAAATGTGACGGTGGTAGCTATTTTTTTATAACGAAATATGTTAAAAAGTTGCCATTTAATACAAAACTATCTCCATAAAGTGCTGGAATTGCGAGAATTACTGAAAAATTCGCAAAATAACGGGCATGCGCTCTATCTGATGGAAATGTGCTTTTTATTTTTGCGTTTTATTGATAAAAGCTGAAATATACAGCTATGGTTTACTTTGTCCCCGGAAAGCTTTTACACTAGCTTTTCTTAAACAATATAAAATAGTATGTATGTGCCTTTGTATCTTATATTTTGCCAAATATTTCTGATTACTAGAATTTATATAGACTCCGCCTACTTAATTTCATTTCAGTATAGTTGTCGCCATCTTTAGGCATTCAGTTGAACATGGCTAAAAATCGGTCAATGAAATTACAGATCTCTTCAGAATTGATCACAGTACGAGCGCCATCTATTAACATAACCTTGAACGTTTCAGTTCGCAAGAACTTGAATAGATGGCGACAATTTTGTTTTTTTCCTGGATTTTACAGGGTTAATCAATTTTGCGCCAAACTTCAGATTGTAGGAAAATCCTAAAACCAACATAAAAAAACTCGAATCAAAAATAAATTTCAACAAAAAAATAATTTATTGACGATTTGGCAACACTTTTTCTTACATATACTATAAAATGCAAAACACAACAAGGACAACACCAAACAGTACACAACCAGTTTTATCTTGAAGTGGTATCCCTTCCACTGGTTTAAATCCTGTACGTGACTAAATTTATTCCGGAACTCCTCCGGTAATTCGAATTTGCTGGGCTGCGGAAAGAACGACATGTAGAAATCGTACAGTATAGCTCGAACTAGCTCATTCTCGCTGGTCTTGGTCTCGTCCAGATTATCGTTCAAGCAGATGAACTTCCTGCAAAAAAATACACCGTTGAAAGTGTTGTAGTCAACTCGGGACAAAATTTAAGTCCTGTCACGCACCTTCTATCGTTTCGTATGTCGTCCAGATTACCGATGACGTCGCTGATGTTGGAGTTGAGCATCTTGAACGTGACGTACTTGCTCTCGGCATTGGGGACGATCTCGTAAGCGTATTTCGGAGTTGTACCAAATCGTTGCGTAAGAATACTGACAAGGGAAGGGCAATTTATGACTAGATTTTTTGCTATCGTGGGCTGCAAGGAAAACGAGCGCTGTAAAGTGGAATTTTATATTGCAATGTATCCTACCAGTTTAGAATCGACGTATCGCTCGTAGGGTGGCGTTTCGACTTCTGGGAAGTTACCGTTCTCCGTACAGTTGAGTAGTAGCGACTCAAAGTGGTCCACGGTGGCGTAGCTCAAGGGTAGTTCGTACAGTTGCGTCAGCAACGTTCTGATTTCTCGGTCCGACCAGGTGCTGAAAGTAAATACAAAACGATATATGTAGAGGTCGTCTAATAACGAAAAATTTGTACAAATAATGCACATTAGGTATTAAGATGTTTTATAGTTGGGCCGCACAGGCTGAAGGACTTCGGTTGATGGCCTATTGGTTCTGCCAATAAAAATCAATAAATAATAATAGTAATAGTTGGGCCGCCATATTGAAATTAGTAAATTACTAATATTGCGCTCCATACTTGTCATAATGAGCCTATTTTTGGGAAATTGCTTTAGAATTTAAGTTCACACAGTGGAAAGTTATCCACTTTTATGTAAAACAATTACAAGATTTGTAAAGTGTGCATAATGCAACGTAATTATGCCGTAATGTCACTTAATGCCATCTAATGTATTATAACGCCAACTAATATATATTAATATTCAATTACGTGTTCATACCTTGAGGAGTCAGTGTCAAATTCATTGAAAATATCCTCGATACCGCGTTTCACGCTCTCCGATATAACGAAGTAGTAATAACTGAAGGAGAATTGAATGTCGTCTCCTCTTCGTACCCTGTTTCGTTCCGTAACGGCAAACTCTCTCTCAAAAGTCGAATGTAACGCTTCCATTATATCCCTATCGACTAAAATAGGAGCGTGAGAAGGAACTCTACGAGTTTTAAACCCATACTTTCTGTTCAGCAACCTGTTGGTGTGTTGCAGAGAAGCGCTATAGGCATCGATGTTAATCTTTGGCTTCAGCTTGTCTAAAAACGTACTGTTGTTCGGTTTATAAAAGCTTCTACGCTTGCGTTTCTTCCGCTTCATCTTATCGTTCTTTATTGTCATCTTATTGTGTTCGTTGACAAAACTCGACAGGTTTCTCATATCCTTAAGGCTGAAAACGTTCAACAAATAGTTGCTACGCCTATTGTTCGATGACGGCTCCGTTTGTTTCAATTTTTTAGTCGTCACCCTAAAAGGTAATAGCTTTTTCATAAAAGACCTGTAGAAATTTGCCCTAACTTTCTGTACGGTATCGGCTAGAATTTGGTCCTTGGCATCGTATTCCTCGATATTATCGAATTCCTCAGTTGTTACTCCCAAAGTTGTCTAAAAAGAATATAAATGAGTGATTTTGTCACAAATTGTCAATTTACAACCTTCTCATCCGATATCTCGCAGTCCCCTCCGTCCATTTGGCATTCGGGTCGGAAGCAGTCTTTGTCGCATTGGCCGTCCGCTACGTACATCCACGGGCAATTTGGTGAACACTGAGGCACTGGCCATGCTAAATATATGAGAAAACCCTTGTTGGGTGAGAAAAAATCCTCGATATACGTGGGTTGACCCAAAAATATATCATCGTTAAAGTATATGAACTTCTTCGACAAACCTGGAATTCTAAAATATACGTTTATTGAATAAAATTTATAAAACCATTATTTTTAGCTTTGTGCAATCATAATTTGTACCTGTGCAAGTTGCTTTCAATAGCAGGACTAGAAAATGTTGGTAGACCGATTTTTTCTCTAAATATTTCATCGTGGGTTATTACAGACACCTTTTCGTAATCCAGATTCAACCAATACGGGATCTGACCATTTGTTACTATGTACACGTGGTTTACCCAAGGCGCATATTTCTCTAACGATCTAAAAATACTTCACTATCGTCTACTCAATGACATTCATATTTATAAATACCTTAAAGAAAATTTCAGTTCGTATTTATCGTCAAACCGTTGTTTTGATATGTCGAAGCTTTCGTTTCTTCCATTTACGAACTTATTTAAACTTTTTACGAATTGAGGGTCAGACCCGTTGACCCACGTATAGACGATATCTATTGGTTCTTGTGAATGGCAGTGGAAGTTAGACTTGTTCATGATGTAGAATGAAATCTACGGATATACATTTTATTTGAGTTATTAAGATTATTGTTAATTTACCTCAAAAAATCCAAAATATATAAATAACAATATCACAACAATACTCAATGCAACGAGAGAATTGTAGAAAAAAAATCTTCTCTTAAGACGAAATATCACAACCATTTTAAGTACACAATTTCGAAATAGCCTCAAATGTTACATTTTTAAATAAAATGGAGATATAATTTGCAAAGCTGGTCATTAGTTGCAGTAACATTTTTTATATTTTTATACCGATTTGGAGACATATTTCCAGCACTTTTTATAACCTCTACTACTTTTTTTTGACACTTTGACATTCAAGGTTTAATTATTTGAACTACTGCCAGATTAAACTACTAGTAGGTAAAACAACCCAAGACGCTAAATTTTGTATTGATCGTTCCGTGTCGTGTAAATAAAAACAAGCAATTATGAACATATACCTGTTCATTTTATTTTATAGTCTTTCATTTTTGCTAACTTCAAACGCCCAACAGTGTCAAAATCCTCAAGTAGTTTCGACGTCTTATACGACACAAGACGCCACTGTATTGAAGCATATAGCGTACATTTCGAATTTTCAAGTAAAATGCAAAAGGGGCGATCCAGGGAACTTGTACGCCCTATTGGGGGATGTTATCACGCCAGTTGCCTCGGTAGGAGCTGGAAAGTATCAAATAAGTTGGACAGAAGACGTAAAAACTGCTAAAACAGGTGATATAGTGGTACCAATTTTCAACGAGAGTGGCTATGTTGCTGCAAAAAAAATGCTCAGGACTGGAGAAGATATTACTACAGTCCCAACGTTTACTAAAATAGTAATAAATCATCCAGGCATTTACGTTGGACCCTGGATTTCTTGTGAATTTTTAGCTGTTGGCTTTTCAGTTGCCATTGCCTATATTGCTATTCATTTTCGCTCCAAACTGTTAAATTAACGAAATATATTTGTCATCATGTCTTGAATACAATAAATATTTCCAAACTACTACATCTAATTTAATTCAACAGAACCATAAACTATAAAATAGTTTTAATTAATTAAAAAATAATGAATTTCTAGTAACGAGTAGGTCCCAAGTTAAAATATATATAACTTACAAATATTATACTAGTAGGCATGAAGCTGAAATATAACTTCAAAGAAAGTCGATAATGTTGTTGACAACGTGGATGGTTGAAGTTGGAAGTTTTGAACGGAATATAAGAAATTTCATTGGCTGAAAAACACGTCGTTTTGTGTTGCTGGCAACACGCAACGCTATTATCTGAAGCAGGCTTAAAAGTCCAATAATCTGTGCTGTAGCCTTAATGTGAAACGAAAAGCAACTATAAACAAGGACGAAAGATGAAAAAGCAACAAAACTTAACCTTAAAATATCACGTGTAGTTAGTTTTTAGCTTTTTCAACATGTTTTTTTATTGCTGATTAAGAAACATTGGATAGCTTATAGTTTGCTTAGCTTGCAGTCTTGCACAACCTAAATATTATTTACGTAATACCAGTATTATTTCAACGAAATGGCTTCTCAAGAAAATAATTCCAATGTTTGGAAAGAAAGAAGACTGAACAGAGGCAAAGCTTCAACAGGCTTAACACACGAATGTGGAGTTTTCGGGGCCATCGGCAGTAAAGGCTGGCCTATCAACTCTGAAATAGCTCAGATAGTTTGCATTGGATTAGAAGCTTTGCAACATCGGTAAGTAGTACATGAACGTATGAATTTTTAGCTGTACCGTTGTCTACGTAGTGGTCAAGAATCGACTGGCATCGTCACCAGCGATGGCAGCAACGATTATCACATCCACAAGGGTATGGGACTTGTCAAACACGTCTTCAACAACGACAATATTAGCAAACTAAGAGGGTACCTTGGTATTGGCCATACGAGGTATTCGACCAGTGCCCGATCTGAACAAGTCAACTGCCAGCCATTTGTGGTCCATTCTATGCATGGGGCACTAGCTGTGGCCCATAACGGCGAACTTGTCAACGCGTCAACCCTTCGGAAACAGGTGCTGTACGCAACTTAAAATTTCTCTTAAATATATTATCGTTGGTTTAGGTTTTAGATAGAGGTGTAGGTCTTTCGACACATTCCGATAGTGAATTGATCACTCAAGCCCTGTGCCTCATCCCGCCGGAAGGCGAAGTCAACGGGCCGGATTGGCCCGCTAGAATCCGTCACTTAATGCAACTGACGCCATTGAGTTATTCGTTGTGCGTCATGCTTAAGGACCGTATTTACGCTGTCAGGGATACGTACGGCAACCGACCGTTGAGCTTAGGGAAGATCGTTGCGACATCTCCAGAACGTAAGTACAAGCTGTTTTGAAATCTATAAAATCTCAATAAATTTTCTAATCGACAGACATGTACGGTTATTCCGACGAAGAGTACGAGCCTGAAGGATGGGTGGTGTCTTCCGAATCGTGTGCTTTTGTAACGGTAAAGCTTTATTACCAAAATTTTAACTTAAGATCAACGTTAATTTTGTTTAGGCCACAAGATTTGTAAGAGAAATCATGCCCGGGGAGATATTGGAGATGACCCGTAACGGGGTGCGAACGGTTGACATTGTTCCACCTCCAGAAGGTAAAGCTTTAGCGTTCTGTATCTTTGAGTACGTTTATTTTGCTAGACCTAACAGCGTCTTTGAGGGGCAAGAAGTGTACACGGTCAGAGTGCATTGCGGTCGACAATTGGCTCTGGAGCATCCCGTAGAGGCTGATATAGTCGGTTCTGTGCCCGAATCTGGCAACGCTGCCGCTTACGGGTACTCTAAAGAGGTAAAAACGACTTGGAAGTTGAATGTATGGCGGGTGTAATTTTTTTTGTGGGTTTTCAGTCCCAGATTCCGTTAGGAGAACTTCTTACAAAGAACACGTACGTGGGACGCACTTTTATACAGCCCAGTAATAGGTTGAGGCAGTTGAACGTCGCCCTAAAATTCAGTGAGTATTTAAAATCGTAAAAGCTTAAACATTTTCATTTTGTGTGAAACAATGTTTTTTTAAAAAAACTACAATTTTGTTATTGAAGACATTTTTATTATTATTATTTAAATTTTTCTTTTTACTTCAATTTTGTTATTGTTGACATATTTCTATTATTATTTATATTTTTCTTTTTACTTCAATTTTGTTATTGTTGACATATTTCTATTATTATTTATATTTTTCTTTTTACTTCAATTTTGTTATTGTTGACATATTTTTATTATTATTTATATTTTTCTTTTTACTTTAAAATTGCAATAACTAGATTTTGATTTTTTAAGTTCTTGTAAGTATCAATTTAAAAGCGAAAAGGATTTTGGAAAACGTTTTTAACGGTGCTAATATTTTCGACTTAATGGAAAATTTGTCATAAAAATAATTTAAAAATAATAATAAATAAAAATATATTAAAGAAGAATGAAAAACGTGATTTTGAAAAATTGTTTTTACTGAAGTAAAAGTAGCAAATTTTTTAATTTAAAATTACAATAACTAGGCTTTGATATTTTTAAGTTTCTGAATTTTGTTTTAAACTATAAATGGTGGGGATTTTGAAAAAATAAGTCACTATGGTGTTTTAATTTAATTTTTTCTCAATATTCTTGACTTAATGGAAAAAAATGTAAGAAAATAAATCTGAGTTTTTTAAAAAATTGTAAATTTGTGCATGTGATTTTTGTTATTTTTTGTTTAAAATTTTCTATTAAAATACAAAAGGTGGGAATTTTGAAAAAATCTGGTATAACTTTACAGTTTGATTAAGGTAATATTTTTTTTCTTTTTTGCCAATATTCCTGACAGTGGAAAATGCATTTGTAAGAAAATAATTTTGTAACAATTAATTTCCAAACCTAAAAAATTAATTTTGCATTAAAAAATATATATTTTTTGCTTAATCTTAAATTACTGGAAAAATATTGAAGGAATTTTGAAAAAAAAATTAATTATAAAGATTTTGTGAAAAAAAAAAGGTTTGCCTCCTGTGAGGTTTGAACTCACGACCCCTGGTTTACGAGACCAGTGCTCTACCACTGAGCTAAAGAGGCTCATGTCTTAGACTTCCTCTGAGCCAGAGTTAAACCACTGTCGATAATGCTTTATTTGTTCAATATTTTTTTTTTTATTTTTTTTTTACAGCTTTACTACTACAAATATAAAAAAAATCAATGTTTAATATTAAAATATCATTTTGTAATGAATTAGTTAAAAAAAATAGCATGTCATTTATTAACAAAAATAAAAATTTATATAGGGTGTACCAATTTAAGATTAATATAACTTTGTTATTGGTAGAAGGACTACACGACCCTCATATCTAGGCCAATGCAATTATTTTTATAATTTTATGGTTTTTTTTGAACAAAACTAAAAAAATCGTAAAGCAAGTCCTATTCTCAAGTTTTCTGTATTTAAATATGACACACCTTGCTTCAATTAATTTAATTTTGACTTCATAAGAATTTTTTTTGCTGTCATTTTTATTCCTAAAGTACATATTAACAACAACTCAAACGTGATTTATACAGAGTGACGACGTTGTTTTCACATACATTTCATTTAGGTCCAGTCGTAACAAACGTAAGGGGCAAAAGGATCATCCTAATTGACGATTCCATAGTCAGAGGTAACACCGTAGGCCCCATCATACGACTTCTTCGCCGGGCAGGGGCGAAAGAGGTTCACATAAGGGTGGCTAGCCCACCCCTGAAATATCCCTGCTATATGGGCATCAACATTCCCACCAGGGAGGAACTAATCGCAAACAAGTTAAAAAATACCAACGAGTTAGCTAAGAAAGTCGGTAGGTGGCGATTTTTCCGAATATTTCGGAAAATAATATCGTTAATGGCTCGTTTCTTTTAGGGGCCGACAGTTTGGAATATTTAAGTGTAGAGGGTTTGGTAAGGGCAGTCAAGAAAGAGATTCAGTCTGGAAATAAGGAGGACGGGCATTGCACAGCTTGTTTGACGGGCGAATACCCCGGCGGAGTCCCGGACGAGTTAGAATGGTGATGCGTTTGAGTTAAGTCGGTTGTAGAAAGGTGGCGGATGAAATCGAAGTATTTATAAGTATTATTCTTCGTTATAAACAAATAGTTCTATGTTTATGATTCAACGACAAATCTATAACAAATACTGTAAGGAAAAGGATCTCCATAGTATTACGAGAGTTTTGAGAAGTATTTTCTATGTTTTCGTTTCTTTACCTAAAAGAAGTGTTAATTTCTCCAGTACTTTTTTTTAAATAAATGTTTTTAAGTATTAAAAGTATTGCTCTACTAATTTTTATTAATTTTAAGTTCTATATTAAAGTATTTTAAAGTATTAGTTTATTATATTTTAAATGTTGCAAATGTAATTTTTATATTTCATCAATAAAAAGATAACTTGATTTTTTTTGTCTCTTTATAAGTAAATTAATTATGATTAAAACTGCAAACACTGGAATTATATTTATAATTGGTTATGTTACTTTCATCATCAATTGTATATACAACATTTATAGTCCTAATTATTTTAAAAAATTCTTAAGGAAAGTTTAACCCGATGTTCCTGAGTCCGCTCCTGGCATTTATATTATGCCTTTCCGGGTCCATCGATAGACCTTTTTACCGGTAGGCCCAATGTCCCGAGACTCGAACGCGATTGGTCCGATTCACGCTGGTGTATCGGTGTCTCCTGTCAAAGAAAGCCAATAAGATCCGCGTTCTTGAGTGGTATGTGACAAATTTTGACGACTTTCTTGATCGATAAAAATAATATGGTGACGTTATTCCACTCATAAATTCAACGAGTCTCATTAATGCCTCGCATAAACTACAGTCCGTACATAGAGAAAATGGAAGAAACAGTCAGCGATCTGGTAGGTGAAGTCACGGTGGTGGACGTGTACGACATAGCCTCGGACATCGGGAAGGAATGCGAGAAGATCATAGACCAGTACGGAGCCGATGCCGTGACATCCCTCATGCCCAAAGTCATCAACGCCTTGGAGCTGCTCGAGAATTTGGCCACCAAGAATGAGAGGGAAAACACCCACCTTCATGAGATGCAGGCCAAGATATCGCAGCTTGAAAACGACAAGCTGGAGAAGGCAGAGTACAGGCAGAAGTTTGAAAAGGTCAGAGTTTGTTTAGCAACCTTGGAACTTGGCCAGGAAGTGCCGCTATTTTTGTTTGGGTCTTGTTTCCTGTGTTGTTGAACCCTCCTCGCCAAAAATATACACATACAACATTCCTGTGTCGTTAGGTTTTACTATACGCGTTTTCTTTACAAACATGCATGCTTTTCTTCATAGCAAATCGTGTTTACTGTATAATTATTGCATTGAATTATCTTCACCATAAAATATGTTGGGCAAATAAAACAACCTTATCCACGTTTTATTAGGAATTGGAAACAATCGAAGAGCAATGGCGATCGGAAACCAAAGAGCTAGTGGCCCTCGTCTCAAGACTACAGGAGGAGAACCGGAGATTATTGAAGGAACAAAGCCCTAATCACACTTACGTACCGATGACTCCCACAACCGATAACGACATGCTGCAGAGACTCAAAGATTCCGTGGAAAAGCAAAGAGACGAGATCAGAGTAAAGGAAAAGCTGCTGCAGGAGAAAAACTCAGACGTCGACAACGTAATCCTAAAACGATTTTCACGTAACCGAAAACTTGATAAGATTTATTTTTCAGCTGAAATCTCAAGTGGAACGACTGACGAGTTCCAGCAGAGAACTGCGTCGGAAGCACAAATCCATGCAGGCACAAGTACGTACGTTGTGCGACGAGAGAGCCGATTTCTTGGTGCAACTTCAAGACCAGCAGAGGGATATATCGGCTCTGCGTCAAAGGTTAGGGCTTGCGCAGAAAGAGAACGAGGATCTGGCCAAGGTGAGTACATAGTTCACGCAGAACGAATGTTTGAGTAACGGTTTCATAGTGTGATCTTCCTATACCGAGCAACAAGGCTGTGTACGACTTGGACGATCCGAATAGGCCACGTTTTACTACTCAGGAGCTTAAGGATATACTGCACGAACGCAACGAGTTGAAAGCTAGAGTTAGCGATCTGGAGGATGAATTGGAGACTTACAGACCAAAGAACAAGGCGGAAACGTAAGTTTTTTTTTTTTTTTTTTGTAAACATATTGCTCTGTTTTATGTTTTTCTTTGCTACGATCGTATACAGGGTTAACTAATACTGAGAAACATTTTGATCGCGTGCTAAGATAGGCCTAAAACAAAATAAAATGATCTCGGAATGTTAGCTTGATGTTTAATTTGTTTTTTCGTCCCAAATGGTCAAAATTACATTTTTACCCGTTACAGGTTGATCAGTTAAATAAAACGGCCATTAATTCTAAGAAAAGCAAACGAAAGAAATGCTAATAAGTAATAAAAAACTTCGAATGCACCCCGCAGGTCTTTAATTATAAAATCTTGTCCGATAACTGTAGCTTTGCCGAATTTGCCCTCGACTTTAGAAAAACAAACCGGCAAACACAAAATATGGAAAACTGAAAAAATAGTTTGGTAGGTGATTCTTATTTTCCTGTATTTCCTCATATAATTTTTGTACTTAGTCATAGTTAACCCTGTATATCATTTTCTTTCCATATTTATTTCCGTATTATTTTCGCTAAGCTACTTGAAAGATTTTGTAAAGAGCGCAAAGTACATCGAAATACACTTTATCTTTTATCATTCTAGATTTAAGAAACTCTTTCCGTTAATGGATAAGATAGAAATTGCATGCGACAATCTGTTAAATTCAAATAAACCCCCAACACCTCCACCTATCGTGGAAACACCACCTTCGTAAGTCGTTTTTAGTTGCTTTTTTTAGTGAGTTAGCACGATATGCATGGTGCTCTAGAAACGAGTGTAAAAAATTTATTTGGCACAGGCAAGCTCTCGAAGATGCTAAATATCTCACTGTTAGTTGTCGATAATTTGATAGATGTCGCTAGCTGTTCTGATTCCCAGTAACATCTTATAACATAACCTTTTGAGGTTGGGTTTAATGCAGGATATTTCAAGAACTACTTTGATTTGAGCTTTGAAATTTTGTCCAGAATCTATTAACTTGTTTATGAAACATAAGTTCCTCCAACTTAACCTCAAACAACATACTTTGCATATAATGTCACTGAGAGATAAGCGAGTAGCGACCTCTATTAATAGCATGGAGGATTTGTACCAAATTTCAGTGCATATAGGAGAAATTGGTTCTACCATCTCATGAATTTTTTGCACTCACAAATGTTGTTTTTATTCTTTGCTTTTTATACCAAAGTGCATTTTTTACGTTCAACAATAGAAATCGGGACCTTTTATAGTCGAAACTCTTTGAAAATTAAAAAAGTGCTTACTCGAAATCATTCTTTAGACCACTAGACGAGGACGCCCCCGTGCAAGGCCCGTTACCCTACGAGCCCGACGATGCCCCATGGAAAAAGTCCGAGTCTGGAATTCGGAAGTTGTAAGTATCGTTTCGTGTTTTCTGATATGCGATAGTCACAATCCGCTAGCTATTCACGTTTTTGCAGTTTTCGGAAGATATTTTCCGAGAGCAGCGATGGGAGCAGTTTTCCTAAGCGTAGTCTATCCACACTCTCTAAGATGGCTCTGTCGTCGACTTCCGATCCAATTCCCGTGTAACCTGGACGTCGCGCGCGCCATCGACCTCAGCCTAGAGATCGGCATGAACGGTTACGTTCACCATTCTGTGTGATAGGTAGTACCAGAGAGAAGCGTAGCATTTATCGTTTATGTTTATGATGTCCTAGGGTGTTTGAACAGTTCAATTAATGTGGCTTGTGCTGCACATAACCTCAATTTTCTCTGTTTAACCTTATTACTTTCTCATAACCTCAAAAATTTACGATTTTGCGCATAACCTCAAAGTTGTTTTGATAAATTAATGGCTTCGTTTCTGTTCTGTTTATCGATATTGCAATGTTGGTATTTTTTTTACTCGTGATGCTTTTGAAGTAATTTTTTGTATATCGTTCAAAAGACTAATTTTTGAGTAGTTGAAGTGTCATAAATTTTTTACTAATTTTAAGAGGTTTTAACGTAGTTGAGATATTTATATTATGCACGTTACGTAATAGAGTTTAGAATATTGTTTATAGAACAAGAAAAGGGCACATAGATTTTCGGATTATTCTAAAGATAAAATATTAAAAAACTAACTGAAATCTTCATACAAAACACCAAATTTAACATTCCCAGTAAAAAATTATATATCACATCAGTATTTTATCTTTAAACATGGAGGTAAGGCTTTCTCAACACTGCGTATTATTTAATTTCGTATATTTGCTCAAGAAAATGTATATTCAATTGTTTTTTTTTCTGCACTATACTGTGATATTTGTTTTTCTTGGGCGGATAATTTTAAAGCTACTTTCTTTGTTAATCGTAAACTACATACTCAGTTTGTGTTTTGCTAGTTTTTTTTTTAGAATTTTTGTATAGAACAAGCGATCGAGAATATTTTTAAAATCGAAACTTAAAAAAGACATCTTCCGTATCTTCATGACAATCTAGGAATAGTCAGATTTTGTATTTATCTTTTGTTATTAACATACTAATTTTGTTAGGAAATTTATTATAAAATTTGGGAACAATAAATTCATGCACTGAAGTCTGTTTAGGAGTAAAGTTGTAGAGAATGGTGCCAAAATAAAGGTAGTTGAATATAAAAGTCTTTTATTAAATTTATTTTCTTCTTAAACGCTAAATTAGCATCTTCCGAGAGTTTCGTAGAATGTTAAGTGAATGGATAATATATTTATAAAGCTTTGCAACATTTGAACTACTCTGAATAATTTGACTAATGGAAATTTTATCTAGTGGCATTAGTTCGCATGGCAGCATACGTTAATTTGCAAATGTGCGGACCAATAGGAAATGAGCCTGTTACAATTTTACAGAAACGTATTACTTTTTCATCATTCCACTAGTGGATAAAATGTCACTTTAGACGGTTCATATGTGTGAATAAAAGTCAGATTATGAAGTAACAAATGGATAAAATATTTTAAATTGAACGACAACCCGCCCACGTCGTTCGTGATTGGTCCACACATTTACATTTTAACGTAGTTGTTGCCAATGGTGACTGACTTAAAAATGATGTCAACAAAAGTTAACCTTAAAATCTTGGCAGGTTGTAAATATGTGTATAATTTTTACGAAAATAACAACAAAAACTGAAATCTGTAAGGTATAACAAATCAAATCTGCCATGACTCTGTCGCTGTGGTGGTTATTCACCTATTACTTTCGCCCCATCATAAAATGGTTCCTGAGGAAGACAACAGGACTATGCGAGCTACAGAGAATATGCTATGGGGAAGTGAGTGGCGCCCCTAGGATCAAAGCAGTCGAGAATTCGCTGTCCATGTCTCGGTCACAGCAGATCCAACAACTTATACTCCACTTGAACGACATATCGGAAAACAAAAGGTTCACAGGAGCAAACGAACGGGAAGTACTGAGGGGGGCAGTCAGTACGGTGCTGTTAGTGAAGAAAATCAACCCTAAAGTGCACTTTCAATTCGTGAGGAGTCTGAGCAAGTGCATCGAACAGATATGGGGGTACAGACAGCTCATAGCCGAAGTGGAAGAGCTGCGACGGACTGCTTTTGACAGCGATGACTTTGAGCATGAGAGAAAGTTGTACGATTTGTGGGATAACCTTATGCCGAATGAGAGATTAGAGGGTAAGTACAAAATATGCTTTTATAAGTCTATAGCTTCCGAGGGGCTTAATCTGCTATCAATAATACACGTACATTCAAATTTATGTAAAATGTGTAAACGTAAGTGACT
The DNA here is from genome assembly GCA_025584915.1 of Monochamus saltuarius. Classification (NCBI taxonomy): domain Eukaryota; kingdom Metazoa; phylum Arthropoda; class Insecta; order Coleoptera; family Cerambycidae; genus Monochamus; species Monochamus saltuarius. The sequence continues at coordinate 42,048,843 of CM046729.1, forward strand.
CGATTAACTGTTTCACAGGTCGTGTAACAAAACAGTGGCAAGATATCGGTTTCCAAGGGGACGATCCGAAAACTGACTTCCGCGGCATGGGCATGCTCGGACTAGAAAACCTGTTGTTTTTCGCCACGGAATACAAGGCCCCCGCGCAACATGTTCTCTCTCATTCCCACCACCCCGTGTACGGGTACTGCTTTGCTATCGTGGGCATAAACCTGACCAGCTTAGCTTGGCAGATGCTGAAGGACGGCACTGCGAAGACGTACGTGTACAACACCTCCAAATGCTTGCCGTCGATAAGACTCTTCCACCAGTTCTACAGTTATTTGTTCTACGAATTCGACAGGTTTTGGTTGGAGTGCAAGCCCAGGGATATCATGGAGTTCTCCTCGATAAAAGACCGGTTCGAGAACAACATCAGGATGAGTCTGCAGGACCCGTCGACGACGTTCAGGATCGGAGTGACGGTAGACAACATTTAATTTGCTCACGTAGGATAGATCTATTTATTTTTTATTTATTTATATGTGAAGATCAGGGAGATGAAGGGTTTTCCGCACTAGTACCCAGAAATTTAACCGTAGTAGTTTAGGGACCTTTTTATTATATTTTTATGTGATTTAGATGTGGTTTTGTACCTTTATAATATATTTTTATTATAATATTCTATAATAGTGATTTTAGAGTTATATTTAGTTTTTACCGTTCATAGTGTGAATGACATGAGGATTTTTTAGACGCACCTTTTTGTTTGTCTTAGTGGGATTGTCAAAAAGTCGAAAAAATTGCATTAAAAATGTTTTTTTCTTAAATTTAAGTTTGGAAAATAATTTAAATATTATATACAGGATGAGCAAATTTCGATGTTTTCATAGACTGTCACAACTATAGGAGATCGAGAGTGAGGGGGCATTTTTTCTATTTCTTATATTTAACGAGAAAGCGTATGAAAACATCGAAATTTGCCCACCCTATACAGGGTGTCACACCGGGAACTGCATCGATCGTTATCGTGGGGAAAATACTGAGTCATGAAATTTGTTCCTTGTGGAACACCCTCTATTCAGACATTGCGAATCCTGCTGGGACATATTGAAGCTTACATTGACACAACTTGCCTTAATCTGCTAGTGTTCACTTTAGTCGTTAAGTACGAAATTGTTCTACCCGAATTGTCGTTTATAGAAACACGAATATCGCATGATTTGAATAAACGTAACAACACAGAAATACTATTGATTTCATTTGCACACTCTCAGATGCAAAATTCACTGTGTAACGTTCAAGTCGTAAACCGTCACTGATAAATTCTGCGTTTTATCAGTCGTTAACATGAGTACATAACATGAGATTAGAATTAAAAAATAAAGTGATAAGGTTTGCTGTTAAATGCTGTACAGCAGCAAATGATAAATGAGGTATTGTGTGAGATAAGGAAGGCACGGGAGCTGCTATCGAAGGACGTAGCTGTTACAAAATGTTAATTGGTTACACAGAATTTTCTTGAAAATTTTCTTGAAATTGTGAGTGGTTTTCAGTCTGAAAATTTCATGCTAAACAAACACACTGGCACGTATACTGTGACGCTGGTGTAGTCTGCTTTTTTGTAAGTGGCTCCGGTGACGAAAAGAAATGAATTTCATTCTATCTTTTTTACTAAATTTTAAAATATGTATTCCATTTGTTTACATTTAAGATCATTGAATAAATCCGAACTGGAAAAAGTCAAATATAAACTTGATAAATTCACAGAACACTGCGACGTCTTTAAATTATACATTCTATGGTGCGCCATCTATTGCCCAGCAGTCATAGTGAAATTTGAGATCTCTTTAAACGGTAGGTATCTGTAATACTTCTATGCGAAATGTAGGTGCCTGTAATATCTAAAACCGTTTTGAATGGTAGGTAACTGTAATATTTCGAGAAAGTAGACACCTGTGATAACTAATACTATTAATTGGGTTCCTAATATATAGAGGGCACCACAGGGAACATTTGAACAAACATGCAATTTACCATTGAAATTGCATTTCTCGAAACCACGAGATATAGAGAAACCAAGTTCAGTTTTCGATTCGACATAACGTGACATTTAAAGAAAATAAATTTGCGATTTAAGAGCAGGTCAGTGTGCATTTGGGAGTACGGAACACGTTCGGCTGGTGTGGTCCGTTTTTGTGTAAGTGGCTCCGTTGACGAAAAAATACGAATTTCTCGAGAACCACGAGGGTTGGAGAGGAACCGAGTTCAGATTTGGATTCCCCGTGGTCGATATAGTCTGCAGGAATTATTTCATAATATTCTGAGCCCTTGAAAGTTTTGGCAAAATCGAAAGACTATAACCTTTGAAAATTTCACGATATTTTCAGAAAATAAAATCGCGATTTAGGGGCGGCTCTGTATGCATTTGGGGATGCTGAACACACTAGTGTTGTCCGTTTTTGTGTAAGTGGCTCCGTTGACGAAAAAATACGAATTTCTCGAGAACCACGAGGGTTGGAGAGGAACCGAGTTCAGATTTGGATTCCCCGTGGTCGATATAGTCTACAGGAATTATTTCAGAATATTCTGAGCCCTTGAAAATTTCGACAAAATCGAAAGACTATAACCTTTGAAAATTTCACGATATTTTCAAAAAATAAAATCGCGATTTAAGGGCGTGTCTGTACGCATTAGAGGGCGCTGAACACGCTGGTGTTGTCCGTTTTTGTGTAAGTGGCTCCGTTGACGAAAAAATACGAATTTCTCGAGAACCACGAGGGTTAGAGAGGAACCGAGTTCAGATTTGGATTCCCGTGGTCGATATAGTCTACAGGAATTATTTCAGAATATTCTGAGCCCTTGAAAATTTCGACAAAATCGAAAGACTATAACCTTTGAAAATTTCACGATATTTTCAAAAAATAAAATCGCGATTTAAGGGCGTGTCTGTACGCATTAGAGGGCGCTGAACACGCTGGTGTTGTCAGTTTATGTGTAAGTGGCTCAGTTGTTGAATATAATATGAATTTCTCAAAAACCAAAACGTTTCTGAATTGAACTTTAAATTATTCAGACGGTTATAGTCTTAGGAATTAATTAAATAGTTAAACAAAAGTATATGTAATTTTAATAACGAGATTGTCACTGAATTATTTCCAACAAAGTTAGTGTAATACATGAGCAAAGAATTTAGGCAGCCAGTAAAACAGCTTGGTGTATATTGTGTTGCATATGTACCTCAAATATAGATTTTAAATCTATAATAGCCAACTTCTAATTTAAGGGCGGCTCTGTATGCATTAGAGGGTGCTGAACACGCTGGTGTTGTCCGTTTTCGTGTAAATGGCTTCGTTGACAAAAAAATACGATTTTGTCGAAAATCACGAGGGTTAGAGAGGAACCGAGTTCAGATTTGGATTCCCCGTGGTCGATATAGTCTACAGGAATTATTTCAGAATATTCTGAGCCCTTGAAAATTTCGACAAAATCGAAAGACTATAAACCTTTGAAAATTTCACGATATTCTCAAAAAATAAAATCGCGATTTAAGGACGTGTCTGTACGCATTAGAGGGCGCTGAACACACTGGTGTTGTTCGTTTTCGTGTAAGTGACTCCGTTGACGAAAAAATACGAATTTCTCGAGAACCACGAGGGTTAGAGAGGAACCGAGTTCAGATTTGGATTCCCCGTGGTCGATATAGTCTACAGGAATTATTTCAGAATATTCTGAGCCCTTGAAAATTTCGACAAAATCGAAAGACTATAACCTTTGAAAATTTCACGATATTTTCAAAAAATAAAATCGCGATTTAAGGACGTGTCTGTACGCATTAGAGGGCGCTGAACACACTGGTGTTGTCCGTTTTCATGTAAGTGGCTCCGTTGACGAAAAAATACGAATTTCTCGAGAACCACGAGGGTTAGAGAGGAACCGAGTTCAGATTTGGATTCCCCGTGGTCGATAAAGTCTGCAGGAATTATTTCAGAATATTCTGAGCCCTTGAAAATTTCGACAAAATCGAAAGACTATAACCTTTGAAAATTTCACGATATTTTCAAAAAATAAAATCGCGATTTAAGGGCGTGTCTGTACGCATTAGAGGGCGCTGAACACGCTGGTGTTGTCAGTTTTTGTAAGTGGCTCCGTTGTTGAATAAAATATGAATTTCTCAAAAACCAAAAACGTTTCTGAATTGAACTTTAAATTATTCAGACGGTTATAGTCTTAGGAATTAATTAAATAGTTAAACAAAAGTATATGTAGTTTAAATAACGAGATTAACACTGAATTATTTCCAACAAATTTAGTGTAATACATGAGCAAAGAATTTAGGCAGCCAGTAAAACAGCTTGGTGTATATTGTGTTGCATATGTACCTCAAATATAGATTTTAAATCTATAATAGCCAACTTCTAATTTAAGGGCGGCTCTGTATGCATTAGGGGGTGCTGAACACGCTGGTGTTGTCCGTTTTCGTGTAAGTGGCTTCGTTGACAAAAAAATACGATTTTGTCGAAAATCACGAGGGTTAGAGAGGAACCGAGTTCAGATTTGGATTCCCCGTGGTCGATATAGTCTACAGGAATTATTTCAGAATATTCTGAGCCCTTGAAAATTTCGACAAAATCGAAAGACTATAACCTTTGAAAATTTCACGATATTTTCAAAAAATAAAATCGCGATTTAAGGGCGTGTCTGTACGCATTAGAGGGCGCTGAACACGCTGGTGTTGTCAGTTTTTGTGTAAGTGGCTCCGTTGTTGAATAAAATATGAATTTCTCAAAAACCAAAAACGTTTCTGAATTGAACTTTAAATTATTCAGACGGTTATAGTCTTAGGAATTAATTAAATAGTTAAACAAAAGTATATGTAGTTTAAATAACGAGATTAACACTGAATTATTTCCAACAAATTTAGTGTAATACATGAGCAAAGAATTTAGGCAGCCAGTAAAACAGCTTGGTGTATATTGTGTTGCATATGTACCTCAAATATAGATTTTAAATCTATAATAGCCAACTTCTAATTTAAGGGCGGCTCTGTATGCATTAGGGGGTGCTGAACACGCTGGTGTTGTCCGTTTTCGTGTAAGTGGCTCCGTTGACAAAAAAATACGATTTTGTCGAAAATCACGAGGGTTAGAGAGGAACCGAGTTCAGATTTGGATTCCCCGTGGTCGATATAGTCTACAGGAATTATTTCAGAATATTCTGAGCCCTTGAAAATTTCGACAAAATCGAAAGACTATAACCTTTGAAAATTTCACGATATTTTCAAAAATAAAATCGCGATTTAGGGGCGGCTCTGTATGCATTTGGGGATGCTGAACACACTAGTGTTGTCCGTTTTTGTGTAAGTGGCTCCTTTGACGAAAAAATACGAATTTCTCGAGAACCACGAGGGTTAGAGAGGAACCGAGTTCAGATTTGGATTCCCGTGGTCGATATAGTCTACAGGAATTATTTCAGAATATTCTGAGCCCTTGAAAATTTCGACAAAATCGAAAGACTATAACCTTTGAAAATTTCACGATATTTTCAAAAAATAAAATCGCGATTTAAGGGCGTGTCTGTACGCATTAGAGGGCGCTGAACACGCTGGTGTTGTCCGTTCTCGTGTAAGTGGCTCCGTTGACGAAAAAATACGAATTTCTCGAGAACCACGAGGGTTAGAGAGGAACCGAGTTCAGATTTGGATTCCCCGTGGTCGATATAGTCTACAGGAATTATTTCAAAATATTCTGAGCCCTTGCAAATTTCGACAAAATCGAAAGACTATAACCTTTGAAAATTTCACGATATTTTCAAAAAATAAAATCGCGATTTAAGGGCGTGTCTGTACGCATTAGAGGGCGCTGAACACGCTGGTGTTGTCAGTTTTTGTGTAAGTGGCTCCGTTGTTGAATAAAATATGAATTTCTCAAAAACCAAAAACGTTTCTGAATTGAACTTTAAATTATTCAGACGGTTATAGTCTTAGGAATTAATTAAATAGTTAAACAAAAGTATATGTAGTTTTAATAACGAGATTAACACTGAATTATTTCCAACAAATTTAGTGTAATACATGAGCAAAGAATTTAGGCAGCCAGTAAAACAGCTTGGTGTATATTGTGTTGCATATGTACCTCAAATATAGATTTTAAATCTATAATAGCCAACTTCTAATTTAAGGGCGGCTCTGTATGCATTAGGTGGTGCTGAACACGCTGGTGTTGTCCGTTTTCGTGTAAGTGGCTTCGTTGACAAAAAAATACGATTTTGTCGAAAATCACGAGGGTTAGAGAGGAACCGAGTTCAGATTTGGATTCCCGTGGTCGATATAGTCTACGGAATTATTTCAGAATATTCTGAGCCCTTGAAAATTTCGACAAAATCGAAAGACTATAACCTTTGAAAATTTCACGATATTCTCAAAAAATAAAATCGCGATTTAAGGACGTGTCTGTACGCATTAGAGGGCGCTGAACACACTGGTGTTGTTCGTTTTCGTGTAAGTGACTCCGTTGACGAAAAAATACGAATTTCTCGAGAACCACGAGGGTTAGAGAGGAACCGAGTTCAGATTTGGATTCCCCGTGGTCGATATAGTCTACAGGAATTATTTCAGAATATTGTGAGCCCTTCAAAATTTCGACAAAATCGAAAGACTATAACCTTTGAAAATTTCACGATATTTTCAAAAAATAAAATCGCGATTTAAGGACGTGTCTGTACGCATTAGAGGGCGCTGAACACACTGGTGTTGTCCGTTTTCATGTAAGTGGCTCCGTTGACGAAAAAATACGAATTTCTCGAGAACCACGAGGGTTAGAGAGGAACCGAGTTCAGATTTGGATTCCCCGTGGTCGATAAAGTCTGCAGGAATTATTTCAGAATATTCTGAGCCCTTGAAAATTTCGACAAAATCGAAAGACTATAACCTTTGAAAATTTCACGATATTTTCAAAATCGCGATTTAAGGGCGTGTCTGTACGCATTAGAGGGCACTGAACACGCTGGTGTTGTCAGTTTTGGTGTAAGTGGCTCCGTTGTTGAATAAAATATGAATTTCTCAAAACCAAAAACGTTTCTGAATTGAACTTTAAATTATTCAGACGGTTATAGTCTTAGGAATTAATTAAATAGTTAAACAAAAGTATATGTAGTTTTAATATCGAGATTAACACTGAATTATTTCCAACAAATTTAGTGTAATACATAAGCAAAGAATTTAGGCAGCCAGTAAAACAGCTTGGTGTATATTGTGTTGCATATGTACCTCAAATATAGATTTTAAATCTATAATAGCCAACTTCTAATTTAAGGGCGGCTCTGTATGCATTAGGGGGTGCTGAACACGCTGGTGTTGTCCGTTTTCGTGTAAGTGGCTCCGTTGACGAAAAAATACGATTTTGTCGAAAATCACGAGGGTTAGAGAGGAACCGAGTTCAGATTTGGATTCCCGTGGTCGATATAGTATAGGGGAATTATTTCAGAATATTCTGAGCCCTTCAAATTTTCGACAAAATCGAAAGACTATAACCTTTGAAAATTTCACGATATTTTCAAAAATAAAATCGCGATTTAAGGACGTGTCTGTATGCATTAGGGGGTGCTGAACACGCTGGTGTTGTCCGTTTTCGTGTAAGTGGCTCCGTTGACGAAAAAATACGAATTTCTCGAGAACCACGAGGGTTAGAGAGGAACCGAGTTCAGATTTGGATTCCCCGTGGTCGATATAGTCTACAGGAATTATTTCAGAATATTCTGAGCCCTTGAAAATTTCGACAAAATCGAAAGACTATAACCTTTGAAAATTTCACGATATTCTCAAAAAATAAAATCGCGATTTAAGGACGTGTCTGTACGCATTAGAGGGCGCTGAACACACTGGTGTTGTCCGTTTTCGTGTAAGTGGCTCCGTTGACGAAAAAATACGAATTTCTCGAGAACCACGAGGGTTAGAGAGGAACCGAGTTCAGATTTGGATTCCCCGTGGTCGATATAGTCTACAGGAATTATTTCAGAATATTCTGAGCCCTTGAAAATTTCGACAAAATCGAAAGACTATAACCTTTGAAAATTTCACGATATTCTCAAAAAATAAAATCGCGATTTAAGGACGTGTCTGTACGCATTAGAGGGCGCTGAACACACTGGTGTTGTCCGTTTTCGTGTAAGTGGCTCCGTTGACGAAAAAATACGAATTTCTCGAGAACCACGAGGGTTAGAGAGGAACCGAGTTCAGATTTGGATTCCCCGTGGTCGATATAGTCTACAGGAATTATTTCAGAATATTCTGAGCCCTTGAAAATTTCGACAAAATCGAAAGACTATAACCTTTGAAAATTTCACGATATTTTCAAAAAATAAAATCGCGATTTAAGGGCGTGTCTGTACGCATTAGAGGGCGCTGAACACACTGGTGTTGTCCGTTTTCGTGTAAGTGGCTCCGTTGACGAAAAAATACGAATTTCTCGAGAACCACGAGGGTTAGAGAGGAACCGAGTTCAGATTTGGATTCCCCGTGGTCGATATAGTCTACAGGAATTATTTCAGAATATTCTGAGCCCTTGAAAATTTCGACAAAATCGAAAGACTATAACCTTTGAAAATTTCACGATATTCTCAAAAAATAAAATCGCGATTTAAGGACGTGTCTGTACGCATTAGAGGGCGCTGAACACACTAGTGTTGTCCGTTTTTCGTGTAAGTGGCTCCGTTGACGAAAAAATACGAATTTCTCGAGAACCACGAGGGTTAGAGAGGAACCGAGTTCAGATTTGGATTCCCCGTGGTCGATATAGTCTACAGGAATTATTTCAGAATATTCTGAGCCCTTGAAAATTTCGACAAAATCGAAAGACTATAACCTTTGAAAATTTCACGATATTTTCAAAAAATAAAATCGCGATTTAAGGGCTTGTCTGTACGCATTAGAGGGCGCTGAACACGCTGGTGTTGTCCGTTCTCGTGTAAGTGGCTCCGTTGACGAAAAATACGAATTTCTCGAGAACCACGAGGGTTAGAGAGGAACCGAGTTCAGATTTGGATTCCCGTGGTCCATATAGTCTATGGGAATTATTTCAGAATATTCTGAGCCCTTCAAATTTTCGACAAAATCGAAAGACTATAACCTTTGAAAATTTCACGATATTTTCAGAAAATAAAATCGCGATTTAAGGGCTTGTCTGTACGCATTAGAGGGCGCTGAACACGCTGGTGTTGTCCGTTCTCGTGTAAGTGGCTCCGTTGACAAAAAAATACGATTTTGTCGAAAATCACGAGGGTTAGAGAGGAACCGAGTTCAGATTTGGATTCCCCGTGGTCGATATAGTCTACAGGAATTATTTCAGAATATTCTGAGCCCTTGCAAATTTCGACAAAATCGAAAGACTATAACCTCTGAAAATTTCACGATATTTTGAAAAAATAAAATCGCAATTTAAGAGCGGCTCTGTATGCATTAGAGGGTGTTGACACGCTGGGGTGGTCCGTTTTTATGCAACTGACTCCTTTGGCGAAAAAATATGAATTTCTCGAAAACCATGAGGGTTAGAGAGGAACCGAGTTTATGAGGAACCGAGTTTATTTTTGGATTCCTCGTGGTCGATATAGTCTACAGGAATTATTTCAAATTATTCTGAGTCCTGGAAATTTTTGGCAGAATCGCCCATTTTTTCAAAATAAATGTGTAACAAAATGTAATACATGAGCAAAGTATTCAAGCAGCCAGTAAAACAGCTCGGTGTATATTGTGTTGCATATGTGCCTCAAATATAGAATTTGAATCTATAATAGTCAACTTCTAATTTAACGTAGAGTATATCTGAATTGAGTGTTTGCCAAGAAAAATAATATATAGTTGTACACAGGAGAGTAAAAATTATCCTTGCGTCACCTATTATCAAGTCCCACGAATTGTTACTAAAATCTAGAACATAGTTATTAGTGACCAGGCAACCAGTAAAACACAGAAATATATATTGTGCTGCATATGCAACTCAATTATTACATATAATCTATAATTGACAACCAGTAATACAGGATCGTATATATTTGGTTGCAGGTTTTTATAAAATGCATGATATTGAAGTTAAATCAAAATTTTACTTTTGTACATACATATTTAATGTAATTGTTTTTTTATCTATGAATTATTCAAGATTTCTGGAAAAATGAAAAAGTAGATGTAGAGGTCGAAAAATTTAATTTTCGATTCCGAGAATATTTAGGACTGCACAAATTGCGTGTGTGAGAGTGTAAGCCTCGTAAAGAATCATTTTTAAATACTTCATTTAACACAACAAAAAAGATACAAAAATTCACATAAATCGCGCTGTTCATAGTTTTCAATGCGATTAGAGCCTTCCCCATTAGAACTACATACTTTAAAAAATGAGTAAAAAAATAAAAAATGTTCCAGTCATTTATTTATTGACATCACAGATTTGAATTGACAGAAAATACTAACTTTTACAACCTTTATTAGGTAGGTGCCAGTTATAAAATAAAAAAAATACATGGTAGTTACAGTACATGGAAAACACAAAGATAACGGTACTGCTATGGAGGCAGCTGTAACAGATCGGCGTTAAATCGTCAATAACGTCGCTTTTCGACATTTAACAGACGGAACTTTCATCGTTTCGATAAAACACGTCACTTAACTGTCAAAATCAGTACGGCATTTATTTATAGCCAACTATGAGAAATAATCGTTCGATTTGTTACAAATGCCTCGGAGCTAAATCTATTTACGAAAGAAATTCAGCTAGTTTCTGAGGTTATATCAAGAGCTTATCATAACTAGAATATTGGATTTGTGCTAGGTGATGAATTAATTTTTTTTTATTATTTAGAATAATCTTTATCCTAATAGGAATGTTTTAAGTCAAGTATTTACAATATTTATAAAAATATACAATTTAATGCTGCTAAATACATCGTAAAATATAAACTTAAGGTGTTACAACTAAAAAAATCACTACAAAAATAAGCTGGTGCCACGGGTAAGGCAACAGGCTCAGCTCCGCTGTTCGGACACTTGAAACAAACGAATTACTCCAACAGTGACATACTTCACGTCCTTTCGTACGCTCGTTTTAAGTTCCAGACGCGCGGGTCGTTCCTATCGGTAAATTAATTTATCGATAGAGGCATCGCTTAGTTTTGTTCACAAATACCAGAACGCCTTTGAAATGTTTAAGCCGAAAAACGAAGGCAGAATTTAACCGAAATACCTTTACAGAAACAAAACGAAACAAGACTGCTACGTAATTCCTTCAAATTAAGTCGGTAACTGCACTTTTTTTGCTTAAAAATTTAACTGGTTTGCATTCTGCCATTATATCATAAGGCCACTTTCAGCAAGAATACGTTAAAAGTAACTACGACATTTGCAAAACAAATCGCTTAGACCACAAAAGAATTACAGATAATCATACCATGTGAAAAATTTCCTGAAAAAAAATTGAATATCTCACTTTTTTCGAGTCGAAACCTGTTCGTTTTCTAATTTGTTTAGTTCAATCCAAGTTGCCATGAGAAACAAATGAAAATTTTGACATCTGACAGCTACAACGTATCAATTTACTTACAGGCTGTCTTACGCTGATGTTAAAATATTTCAGAGACTACTTTGATTTGAAATTTGAAGGTTTGCGTTCTGGCGTTTCCGAGGATGCCCTTTTTAACTAAAACGCATTCTTTCGTATCACGTGTATGGGTCTAATTTTCGGTATACCCTGAAATCTTAAGTTCTGAAATACTACACCAAGTGTTCTATTTTTTCGGTTACATGTATGTAATGTGTGTGTGTGTAATTTCAATAGACAAATACTTTATTTCAAATAAAACGCTCGCTATTTTCTGCTTCAAATTGTGTAAAATTAAATTCCTTTTTCTTTGACATAGACTTTGTTGGGGTTAAATTTAGTATTTTTTGAGATTTTTGCAATTTCTTCTGGCTTTTCATTGTCAAGTTGCGTTATAAACCAATCCTGTTATCGTTATCATTTTGGTGTTTTGTACGGTGTGGTAGTATCATTTGTATGATAACAATGAACTTGGACATGCTATTAGTGTATGGAGAGTGTAATCAAAATCCCAATTTTCAAAACTCGTATCGAAGTAATCTCTGAAATATTCTGGGCTGACACTATATACGATTCCTCTAACAAAAACCTGTAATTTTTTATAATTTAAGCAATATACTACTTTCTTGCTCTTTGTGGTAAATAAAGTTGTGTTAAGAGATGTGAGAAAAAGAAAGAAAGAACACCGTATTACTTGCTAAAAGTCGCCGAAAGCGGTGAAATCGGTTCCAAGAACCAACTAATTACAACAGGATTTTTAACCCTACAACTAAAATGCCTACTCAATATAAACATACAGCAGACCTATCACGATCTTGAGAAAAAAAAATTACGGTAGTATCTCTAAAATATATGTATATATACAAGTAGTTGTGCAATATTTACATTATTTAAAGTATATGTACAATCAATTCATTTATTTAGGTCTCGACAGGACTCGCGGGGTCCTCCAGTCGCGTTTTTTTTTCCAAAAAAACAATCTCAGTGTGTGGTAACCTGGTAGTTGACGGCGAGAAAGGCTTCAAAAACTAAAATGGAATGTCGAACGTCGGAAAAACAATATGGCAACGAAAACCGAAACTGGGCAACTCAAACTTATAACCTAAACTTATGCAAAGGAACAAAAAAATATGATTTGGTTACGCAGGTTCGCCTCGGTTTCTTTTAGGCATTTCCCGTCTAGGAGATCAGGTCGGTGAAGCGGGGATCGGCCGGGCGCCGTAAAATAAAACTTTGCGAGGCGCGGCCACCGTTATACTTTTAGATGCACTTGCGTCCGTTTGTGGTTCTATCCTACTGTACTAAGTGGAACCAAGCCAGATTTGCTAAGAAATCAAAGGGACTCGGCAAAAACAAAGTGCCACCTTATTTCCTCGACAGTTTTATATCATTTTACAGAACTTACTTACGCTCTCTGGCGAATTGACACGTTTAAAGGCGTCACGACAAAATTCGATTCAAAATTTTACTTATTTAACTGCAATTTCAGTGCCAGCAAAGAATTTAAGCTTAATTTATTGCTTTAGCCCCACTATAAAGCCTTTATGGAATTTCGAATCAATTTTATATAATTGCAAAGTACCTAAATTTCCATAATCCTGAAGTTCCAATCTTTACATAACCCCAAAGTTCCAAACTTTACATAACCTCAAAGTTCGAAATTTTACATAACCTCAAAGTTCGAAATTTTACATAACCTCGAACGCACCACGATTTATTTTGTTCCTCTTTATGTCTCACCTCATTATATTTATTCAGTTTAATGCAGTAATAGTTTATTTTTGTCTGAATCCATTTTATATCATTCATTAAAGCTTGGTCAAAAGGTTTTGGGACAGAATTCGATGAAAAATTTTATTTAACTGCAATTTTAGAACCAGTCTTTATGGTGTTTCAAGTAAGCTTTAAGTAATCTCGAAATTCCAAATATTTCATAACCGTAAAATTCCAAACATTACATAACCTCAAAATTCCAAACCTCGCACAACTTTCAAAGTATTTGTACATGTTCTTTTCTACGTAATTAAATGAAACTAAGTGAAATTTGCTAAAGAATCAAAGGAACTCGACAATAACAAAGTGCTACCTTATTTCCTCGTAAATTTTATATCATTTTACAAAATTAACTTTAGATAACTCATTTACTCTCTTATTTACTCATTTGACAGCAATTTTGGCACCGCCAAACACTTTAAACTCGATTTGTTGCCTGAGAACCACTATAAAGCCTTTATGGGTTTCAACTGAACGTTACGTAAATTCCAAATTCTACATAACCTCAAACTTCCAAACTTTACATAATCTCAAGATTCCAAACTTTACATAACCTCGAATTTCCAAACTTTACACGACCTCCAAGTTCCAAACTTTACGTAACCTCGACCGTTACGCGTACCGCGACCTAACTCATCGAGGATGCCAACGAAACAAAATGGCACTTTCGAAACAGAACAAGAACAATTAAAACTTACTTTAAATGCTAGGACACGGTCATGCAAGAGATGAGCTGCTGGCATAGCTGATTATAGACTAAGTGATCCCCGGATATCCTCCTCATTTTCAAACCCTTGGAGTCCCTGGGCTTCTCGATGATCTTCAACTCGATCTGGATGCCCCCCTCGTACTCCAGACTTAACCTATCACTCACGTCCTCCGACCGAAAGCACGTCTTAGGGGGGATTTGGTCGTTGATAGTCTTTTTCACTATTTCCAGGATATCGGTCGATTGGAGCTTTGAACACACGTCGGACAGTTCGAATTCGAAAGAACCGGAGTTCTTGTGCAGGTTCGAGGGGGGCACGACGCAGTGGTCGCGGGTCCGCTCGCAGTCCTGGACGGTAAACACCCCGGAATCGCCCAGATTTAACTTCAGGTTCTGAAAAATCTGGAAGTTCTCCGTACCGGCGTTGGTCAGCTCCTGGTTGATCTGCATCGTCTCGAAGTTCTTGTCGACCGGCCTGGAGCGTATGTCGCTGTCGAAGGCGTGGCTCGACTGCGTGTTGGAGCTGGAACTCGGACTCTGATTTCCGATACTCAAGCTGTCGTTAGACAGGGAATCGTCTGAATAACAAGAGCTCTTATCGGAATTCCTCCTCAGAAAAAACTCCTCCCCCGTGTGTGGTTCAGGTTCGCCTGGTTTCCCGCAAAATTTTGTCTCGCCCGGTTCGTTTTCCTGGCTGGTTTTCCGGCCTATGCCTCGCGTGATCGACGGCAGGTTCTCCGAAGGCTCCGAGATGATGAACGATGGGATTTTCGCTATTTTTTGGTTATCCAGGCTGTCCATGGAGTCCTCCGACGTGTCGGAGCCCGCGACTAACGTCACTTCGCTCCCTAACCAAAAGAAACTTATTAAAATCATTTTAAAACGATTCTCTAAAGATTTATTAAAAATTATAAATAATTTTCACCTAATACATCCGTCACGGAAATCTGTGGGTGCCCACTAACGCCCGGGTCGCTTTTCGGACAACTCTGAACGTGGATTTCCTCCTGGATCATGTCCAAACCGGGACTACCCGGATTGCTGATGGGCGAGTTGGTTAAGCTTCGGTGATTGTGGATGTTGAGAATGTGCATGTGATGCGGTTGGTGGAGAAAATTCGGTGCGGTTGGTATGAACGACGGCAAATTCGTGGCAAGATTTGACGGAAATGCTCCTGTGTCCATTTTGGAATCGTCGTGAAGCTGCTGGTTGCGAAGCTCCAACTGGAGGTTAGTAGACGGAATGCCTTGCGTGATCGAACCCGTGCTTGTGGTGTTCAAACCACTAATGCCTAAATACAATGTGCCACAATTAAATTCACAAATTGGCCACCACAGGCTCACATTGGCAGCACTGTACAAACTGGCTAGTAATTTTTTAAAGCTACTCAGTGATCACCTCACCCACTAAGCTCTAAAACTACAATTTACATCATTTGTACTCTATCACTCAATTGTCAGACTTTATATGCTGAAAAATTGCTAATACAATCATTCATACGCACTAAAAGTAGAAGAGGGCCCAAAAATGTACCCTGTGGTACACATTTTAAAATAACTTGATGAAAATACGCAATACTTCGTAAAATTACTACAAAAAATTCTTACCTTGCGTTATAGAAGAAACACTGCTGCCGGGCGTGGTTTGACCGTACCCTCCAAAAACGGGAGAAGTATTGGGACTCAGCAAGGGGTTCAGTATGGGGGAATTGGCGCCCGAGTACACGCCCAGACTAGGAACTTGTCCGAACATGGTCTGTTGGATGGGCGAGTTCAAGCTACTGTTGGGATTGGTCGCGTAGGGAGAGGTGTGGAGGGGGCTGCGATTTACAGCCTCGTAAGAGTAACTGGGGCTGCGATTCGGAGTGTCGTACGAGGCGTAGTTCTGTTGCTGGTAGTTCTCGGCCGATAATCCGATAGAAGGGTCCCGGGACGCAGAATATTTCTGCAGGTCTTGCATTTTGATGCCGTCGGGTAACGTGGAATAGAACTGATGTATGGGTGATGAGCAGTCCGAGATTTGATTAGAAACGAGTTGCTGATGAATCGGTGACCCTATATTGGAAAAAATTGCGCCTTTATCGACTATAAACATCTCAAAATACAGAATACATTTGAACTACTCGAAGTAGTAGGTACACAAATACAGTACATTAGAACTACTCACCTGGAATAGACCTGGGAGGGCTCGCCCTGCTTTGCAGTCCCCTCTGCAGCCTCTGGCACTCCTGCTGGGGCGTGGAAGGGCTCAGGGTGCGAGATCCGGCTGCCGAACCTTCGCTGCCCCTCCTCACCGGCGAGAACCGTTCCATGGTCTTCTGTTCGCGCCCTACACAAGTCATAAACATTAAAAATTGGGACTCTGCGCGGTTTTAAACCTACCGGCCATGTTTTGCATGTAAAAATCTGGGAATGTAACTGAACTGATCTAATTCCAAACGGTACGTCCACTGTCTACCTACCTTGGAGCTCCTGCACGGTAGGTAAGTGTGGCTTTACGGCGTGCCGGCTGTGCTTGCGTTGCGGCAAGATCGAGGGCATATAGTTGCGCTTCATGCGTGCCTCTACCTCCATCACGATCTCGGGCGGGATTACTGACAACGTAAAGTGCATGCGTATTACAACAGAAAATAACTACGGTACGGGAACTAAACAAAATCAAAATGTAACTAGGCTATGTACAACGACGGCAAACAAAAAGTATTATTACAGGACTGATTAAAAATCAACAAAAAAGGTGTGCTGGCAGCGTGATTGTGTTAAAAACAAAAATAAAACACAGAAACATCTAGTTACACTAGGACTGTACCTTCGAGACAGTTGAACTACTAACTGATTGTACGTTTACTTTACTGTTTTACTGTTACACAACAAAAATTCTAACTAGTATAAGGCCAATAGTAGAAAATTAGGAACACTTTACGCAAAATTTTTATCATCTATCAATCGATCTAGAAGCTTGAAAGCATTAAATTCCGCCCCAATATTTATACATCTTTTAAACCAAGTTCTTCTTCTTCTTGTTTTTCTATAAATGATTTACAAATATCGAAATGATTTTTCGATCGTTGTAATCGAACATTCAGACATCGTCTTCCTTAATTTTCTCGATATTGGCTAGAATTTGTTAAAATCTCTCTGCACACTTTGATTAATAATATTAACTACGTAATATACTGCAGACTGAGAGATCTTAACTTACCTGGCGGCCTTTCCATCACAGTGAGGAGACCCGTGCGTCTCGTACGGCCTCCGGAACTAGCTGTCGATTGAAGGGAATGTACGTCCTCCGGATTGGCCATGGTGTGTCTCTTGGTGTTGCCCCTGCCCTGCATATACCTGAGAAAATAAAGTCGAATACTCGTCTCAAGTTAATTTTGGGTCAGGATTGTCAGGTGTGAACCTTAAATAAGTACAAATATTTGAACCAGCAGTACAGTTCACTGTTTAGAACATATAATAGTTTTTGCAAAAAAAAATCGGGAATAAAAATTTAATTTTTAAATAAATTTCATTTTTTTTGTACCTTGCCTTTGACCTAGACTAGTGCACTGGTAACAACATAACACCTTATCGTAGATCTCACTGGCTCTCTATCCTAGACTGTGGCTAGAGGCTCTGCTCCCTGAGAGACATTGTGCCTACCACCCTTGTCACCTACCTGTGCTACAATCCCAGCTTTTTTTGCATGCAATTGACTCTGTCTTTTCAAACGTTAGCATTTCATCTTCTTGATGAAGTCTGTCTCAAACTGCGCCTTGGAAAGCCCATAATAAATCGGTTTCATAGTAATTCGTTCAGCAACACAATTCAGATACAGGTCAATAAATATTTTACTTTGCTTTCTCTTGATATTGAACGCATACATCAAATTGGTTATTTTATTATTCCACGTTTTGTGATGTTTATTTTTAAAATCTGTTTCACCCACTACGCACAAAGTAACTTCCTAAATACTTTACTAAGTATTTTTAAATTATTCAAATTTATTTAAAGTTCACCCTGTATAGGTATCAGACATTGTCGAATAACGATTTTTTAAGAGACTGAGATGTAAAAGAAATCAAAAAAATCGCTCTCACCTGGCCACGGCCAACTCTTCGAATGCGTGCTGGTTGTGGTCCAAGGGCTGCGTCCCGGTCCCGCTACTCAAACTAGGGTTACCGCTGGAGCTCGCCGACATCATAGACAACTGTTCGTGTGATCCCGGCTGGCCCCAGGCCATGTGCAGATTTGCGCCACCATCTAAAACCGAATTTATTGAAAACCCTAAAGGAAGTTACGAAAAGAAAACTTGCCTGACGCCCTGCGACCGAACCCGCCTACCGCGCTTAGCACCGTGGGCGGTTTCAACAGATGTGGATCCTTCCCGCCAAAATAGTGCGGATTCTGCTGCCCCAGCGCGGGAAGGTGCAACGGAAGATTCGTGTGGGGAAGCAACTTGGCGCCGTTCTGGTCTTGTGGGTTCTGCGCCATGTAGTGACTCTCCAAGACCTAAACGAGTAAATTTTATGACATCCGAAGGAAACCGTGTGGTAAACCCCTTACCTGTTCGTGCGCAGGATCGCCCGGACCGACGGTGTGCCTCCTAATCGTCAAATACTTATCGCCTGATGAAGAACAACTGCTGTAGCCCGTAGACGCCGAAGGGACGGTTAAGGAGCAGGCGTCATCGCTGGTGTCCAAGTCCATCTCGCCAAACTGTAATAAAAACTTGAATTAAATCCTGCTCGAAGGACCACCATTACATAGTGAAGAGTTTTTTCATAATCAGTTACCTTCTCCAAGGGTTGATTGTCTCCATCGCCAGCCAAGTACACGGCCGGTATGGCAGGCATGGAAACAAATGGAGACCCCGCCTCCTCCGAGATACCCTCGTTCAATGACCTAAGTCTCTCGTTTGTCTCATCCCGGATGTCTCTCAAACAGTTCTCGTTGAAGCTCTCCCTCCTGTAGTTGAAAGACTCGTCGGCGCACTGCCCGTCGGTATTCTCGCCTTCCGTGGCGAGTTGAATCGCCAGCTGTTTCTCGTTGAAGGATTCGCTGCGCTCGTTTATCTTGGGCGATCTCGCACACAGTAACTCGCCTGAAACGAAAACAATTACAAAAAATCCAGTCGGGTAAAGACGTCTAACCTAAACCGGCTTGCTTGCTGTCCACCCAGTGCTGCAACACCTTCGACTGGAAATTCATGGTGCGGTAATGCAGTTTATCCACGAGCAGGTTGTATATGGCGTAGATGTGGTCAAACGTCCTGTTCTTCAGCGACTGCATGATCATGGCGTGGCTGAGGTTAGGTAGCTGCAGCATGTGGTCTATTACTGTTTTATTCAGTTGCGTCTCCCGTTCGGGACCCGTGTCCACGGGCGGGGCATCGCTCAGCCAGCGGTGCTTCACTATCTGGGCAATCGTCAGTCTTTTGTCCGGGTCCACGACTAGCATGTGCCTGATCAAGTGTTCACAGTCTGCGGAAACAACACACATGAATTTTTTGTTTGTTTCTTGATGCAAACGTCACTATAAGAATACATTTGAACTACTCGATAAAGTAGGTACACAAATCCATTTCGACTACTCGAAGTAGATATACAAATACATTTGAACTACTTGATGAAGTAGATACACAAATACAGAATACATTTGACCTACTCGCCTAAAAGAGTGATTATACTGTTTTTGAAGCAAATGAACAAACCTTGTGACATGAAGTATGGAATACGGAATTTTCCTTCTATCACAACGTTTCGTAAAGCATGCAACGTTGGCCCATCAAATGGCAAAGAACCACACACCAACACATAAAGTACAACACCCAAACTCTGAAAAAAGTATGTGTATTATATTATGATAAAGATAATTGTTATAATTTGTTGTAAATAATTTATTTAATTGATATTTGTCATGCTAATGGTTTAACAGTGTTTGGTTTGAAACGCAATATTAGAACCAACATGAATACGTCTTTATCGACATGAATATGAATTTTCAACAAACAACGGCTTTCTGTGCTTTGATTCTCGATGTTTTTACTTTTCTTACCGGCAGTGATGCAATTGACCCGCAACGTGGGAAAATCTTGGTGGATTTTATAGCGAAAAATTTTTATAAAACCTTGACTTTTATCGTTAACACAGAAAACATAGAATTTGTATCTACATTAGAAATACCTAAAATTATTTATCGTTATGACGAAGACCTGAAGATAAAGGAACATAGAGAAATTGGAATAAGAAACGACTACGTTATCATAAACAACAGCACAAAGAATATCGTTTTCACCGCAAAGAGGCTTCTTGCTACAGAAACTTATAAAAGGGATCGGAAATATTTAGTAGTGATAACGAGTGTGTTGAACGAGACCGAAATCAAATCGATATTCTCGTCGCTGTGGAAATATTATGTGTACAACGTTGTGGTGTACGACTTAAATAACGATCTTTACATGTGGCGTCCTTACGATTTAGAGAACCAATGTGGGAATTATGTGAAATTGATAAAAGTAAGGAAAGGTGAACGTGCATTTTCTAAATCGATTCCAAAGAAGTTGAACAACTGCACGCTGACATTAATTTGGCCACGTTTACACTATCTGACATACAATCCTTCAACTAATCTTAGCGGAGGCGTCATAAAAGACGTACTAGATATAATAGGAAAACAAATGCGTATAACATTTTTGTATTCATTCGGCAACAGCATGGAATACGTAAAAGAATTTCTCCAAAATTACAAAAACAAAAAACTTATAAACGACATGAAAGAGATGAGTGCAGATTTATCGGTAATAATGAAACTCGCCTATAATTGCAAAATGTACGACTCAGAACTAGACCAAACAAATTCTTTAATAAGTCTATCCACATACATTGTTCTACCGCCACGTTCCAAGAAACCCCTCATTATATACATCGTTAACATGTTTCAAAACGCCTTGTTGGTATGCGTAATTACGACTTTCGTTACAGTTTTGGTTTTCCACAAAATAATTTCACGGAAGCCGATGTTACAAGTCGTGTTCGATGTTCTTCAGATGAGCCTACAACAACCCTTAAACGTGCCGATAAAGAAACGTATAAAAACACTAGTAACTGTATATCTACTCTATAATATATGTATGTACACGACGTGGCAAACTGGCCTAAGCAGTTCTTTAACGAAATCCTGGTACGAACCTAGTATTCGTACATTGGAAGACTTGGCAAATGCAAATGTAAAATTCGACACTAACAAACATTTTCTGAAATGCAGTATAATCAACAAAAACGAGGAATATATGCACACTGTACTGAAGAATGTGGATAACATCGATTGGGAAAATTGGAACAAAGCTATAAATAATTTTTTGAATTTTCAAGAAAAGGGCATCACACTCTCAGAATTAAATATCGCAAGGTTCAAAAATCCCGAGAAGCTTGAGATTGTGACAAAAAACAAGGTAAGAACACCTTTTTTTTAGATCAAACCGATTAAATTTTCTTTTTTTTTTCCAGATAAATATTGTGCAACACATTCTGGCAGCGAAGAAAGGTTTCCCATTGTTGGGGGAAATGAACCGCTGGATTAGAAGCATAAAGGAGCACGGTTTGCTTAGAAAATTATTAGCAAATCACATCAGAAGAGACCACTTAGTTGCATATAATGAAGACAACGAATTCGTCAAATTGCATATGAGGCATCTGAAAGGAGCGTTTCTTATTTTAACGGGAGGCTTAGCGTTGTCCTGCGTTAGTTTCTGCATTGAATTTTTTATTTAATGTAGAAGATGCCATTTTCCCTTTATGCTAAATATTAAGAAATGTCTAGATATCCTGTGTAATGTATTCCTATTCATAGTTTTCTGCATCTTACAACAGCACCACTAGATACTGTTAGTGCCTACACAAATAAAGTTTAAATAAACCACATTTAGTCGTGAACTTTGTTGACATACCCAAAATTCCAAATATCTAGAGTGTGATCCATAATATAAAAATACTATTATTATAAAGCGTATAAAACATAAAATGATTTTTATAAGAGCTTAAACATTATTCGCTCTCTATGCACAGCGATACGACTGTGGATACAAGTAATTGAAATCTGGCGTGTTCTCTATGTCTGTCCATTGCTTAAGAAAATCCTTTTTTAGTGTTGGGAACCACAGATGCGCCATCTCTTATCAATTCTCGAAATCCTAGCTTAACTAAGCACACTTGCACACCAACACAGTCAATTGTTCATAAAAACTGACATTCGACAGACATCAAACGTGTTTAAAAGATAATCGAAAGTCATTCCAAAGACACCTGATCTAAAGCTACGTATAAACAATCCCGTTGATTTTCACGTGCACGCGTGTACTGTATTAAATAAGCTGCACGACGTCGTAAATTCAACGTTTATGGCGGGCGATTAACTTTGCCTAACTTCCTAATAATTTATTGCATTCATAATCTGATACAATAAACGAGATATTCCCTGATAAAGTAAATCCCTCTTTCGCTTACCCATATGTCCGCCTTAGGTCCGTCGTAGTTGAGGCCCTGGAAAAGTTCCGGCGCGGCGTAGGGCGGCGAGCCGCAGAAGGTGGACAACAGACACCCCTCCGTGAACTGGTTACTAAACCCGAAATCAGCAAGCTGAAACATCAACACAAACGTAAAAAATACAGAACTCGTAACCCCAGCTTGAGTTATTTAACCCGTATTTTTCTTTGTTTTGCCCAATTTTTTTCTTAGTATTTCTGTCTCACCCTGTATAGGATGCCCCATTTTTCCCTTCTTGACTTTGGTAAAGAATAGAGCAGCAAAAATAGAATCTTTCCGATAATATCTCTCTCTACGACAATTTGTCGTAATACAACGTTTTATCCACAATCATATTTGTGGAGTCAGAGATATCAAATAAAGTTACCTACTTCATTCCACTAGTAGATAAAGTATCACTTTAGACAGTTCATATGTGTAGTATGGCATGGCAATGGGGGTGCTTTGATCCACGCAGTCCAGCTTGGCCTGCTTGATCACCTGACCTCAATCCACTAGACTTTTACTTTGGGGTCTCTTAAAGGACAAAATATATCCAACTCCAGTGTACAATACAAAAAATCTATTCCGGGATCTTATAATTAAATGAATAAAGACATTTATTTATTAAAAGACTTTGTTAATAAATGGATATGATTGTTATATAAAAAAAATAGATATCATTTGAGTACCGTTTAAATTAAATTGATTATAACCTATTGTTTTTATTTGTTGAATAAATTATTGATGAGGTTTAATATTTGTACTGAATGACTAATTTTCATCATTGGCGTAGAAGTTTAAGGGATCAAATTCAATAATTAATAAAAATATATTCAGTAGCCATAAGAAAACCATATATTTTTTAAATCTGTAGAACAGATAAATAAACAATAATTTTGGTGCCAGAAACACGAAATTAAAGGAAAAAACAGAAAAAAATGCTACAATTAAATAATTGCAGACAATACTCACCTTAATATTCATATTGTGGTCTAATAATAAGTTTTCAGCCTTTAAATCTCTATGAACTACCCCCTGAGAATGACAGTAACCTACAGCCGAAACGATTTGACTAAATATTCTTTTGGCCTCTGGTTCAGACATTCTGCCTTTCGCCACCAGATGATCTGAAACAGAAAACGACTCGTAGGATATTTGGGCGTCCCACGAAGCTCAATACTAGGGGGCCTTGCGAATCTCCCCGCATATAAATGATATTTTTTAACACGTACCAAATATCTCTCCCTTACTGGCGTACTCGGTGACCAAGTATATCGTCTGATCCGTCTCCATGAGCTGATATAGCCTTGTTATGTGAGGATGTCTAAGTTTCTTTAGTATGGCAGTCTCTCTGAATATCTTAGTTAAATTTTCTTCATCTAGTACAGTCTTATCGATTATTTTTATTGCCACCTGAAACAAAACGGCAAGTTTATTAACAGCTCTTTTTCTCCATATAAAAATAATGAAGGGTTAAAGAGAAGAAGAATAAGAAAGTAATTTGGTAAGTACTGAATTCATGGAAGGTGAAAAACCGACGATACCTACAGCATTGTTTTTCTATAAACCGGTACACCCTGTATATTATTATTTACGATGGACTAGATTAAAAAATCGTTCGATACCTGTTATCTGATGCTAATCTAAGGCATCTGCGATGTTGCTGACTTCCTTACTATTTTTTTATGTCGCATCGCGCATGTTGGTCACAAGTATACAGTATTTGACTGTTATCGTGTATTTTGATAAGAAAATAGAAATCATTAATCCACAGACGTAAACCTGTATTTTGTTGACAAATTATGGGATACCGCATTGATTATTGTCGTGCGATAAATTCCAAAATCATTGCATGTAGAAAATAACACAACAAGTAGAACTTTCGTATTAATAATTATATTTAAATGACGAAATTGCCATCAAAGAACAACATTCACTTTTACCGGCTGTTGTGTATCAGTGGTGGCTCGTCAGCTACCGGTTATACAGGGTGTTAAAAAAAGAGTGTAAAATATTTCAGGAGGTAATAGTATGAACCAAAATAAACAGAAAAGTCTCAATAAACATGGGTCCATAAAGTAACGGTTGCGGAGATATGGACCACTATTCGTTTTCCAAAAATGTTATTTCATTAGGAATAAACCGACAAAGGAAGCTTTTAACAAACAAAAAACAAAGTTACAGAAGATGTTCAAAGTGCCCTCCGTCCATTTCCAAGCAGGCACAACATCTTCGTCTCAACGATATTCGAACTCTTTCGAAAATACCCTCCTTGGTTTGAATTTCTTGACACTTTTGATTAATCCGTAGCTGCAGCTCTTCCAGGCTATTTACAGGAGTACCATACACTAATGTCTTCAAATATCCCCAAACAAAGAAATCTAGATGGTTCAGATCAGGCGATCTTGGAGGCCATAAAACAGGTCCGGCCCTTCCTACCCATCTATGTGGAAAAGTTTGGTATAAATGCTCTCTAACGACCATGGAAAAATGGACTGGAGCACCATCATGCTGGAACCACATTTGCTGCCTCTGATTCAAAGGAATGTCTTCCAAAAACTCATACAGTGTGTTCTGCAGAAAGTTGAGGTAAGCAGCGCCTGTTAATCGGTTTGGTAAAACAACAGGACCTAGAAACCTGTCACCTACAATACCCATCCAAATGTTTAATGAAAAACGTGCCTGATGTCCAGATTCTATTAGATTCGTCGGTCCAAATATGCGTATTGTGAAAATTAAACACTCCATTTCTTGTGAACCCGGCCTCATCAGTAAAAAGAATGTTTGCAAGAAAACGAGGGTCTTCAGCATCATGACGTAGAAACCAACGGCAAAAAACCAAACGTGCTTGATGATCATTTATTGGATTTAAGGCCTGTACTCGTTGCACATGGTATGGATAAAGCAGTTGCTCGTGAAGGATTCTCCAAACAAGAGGACCACTAATTCCTACCTCGGCTGATATTCTCCGCACACTCGCACCTGGATTCTGCTCTACCAGTGCTAGAATTTCTTCTTCTGCTCTAGGAGTGGATACCTTGGTCTTCCGGACAAATGGCACTGTTTGCTCAAGGAACCGCTATCCCGCAATCTTTGGCGAATTCTTCCAAACATGCGTTGTGAAAGAATCTGGCGATTTGGATAAGCGTCAACATAAAGACATCGCACTTCGGTGGCATTCCCATTAGCGCAACCATACATGAAATGCATGTCTGTTAATTCTGCGTTAGCGTAACCAGCCATAGCGAAAGAAAACTTGTGCACTGAGAACAACTGTCAAATACGTACTGTTTATTTCACTAAACATCAACCAACTATTATAGGAAAATACACAACGTTTTTGCAAAATAAAAAAAAGGGGAAAAAACATAAAACATTCCATATGTCCGCAACCGTTACTTTGCAGACCCATGTTTATTGAGACTTTTCTTTCTTTATTTTGGTTCATACTATTACCTCCTTAAATATTTTATACTTTTTTTTAACACCCTGTATAAGCATAAGTCGAAAAACGTCTCCTAAGGGAGTTATGGCCCCTTAAAAGAGGGGCCCAGAATGTGTTATTTTCTAAATACCTACTTTAAACCGCATGGGGGGCGGTCTTGGGTAAATATTGTTCAAACATTTTTATATCTCGAGATTTTCCCTGTCAGACCAAAAAATTCTCTGAAACATTCTCCGTGGTATTCAGTCTGTCTCCGGTCACCGGAGACCGATCTCCGACCGGAAATTTTGCGAATTTTATAATGAAATTCAAATTTTGGACGGGCAATGAATACAGTGTACTGTAACAGCGGTATCTTATATCGAAATTATGTGAATTCCATATGAAGTGAAGTACCCTCCCAAGACGGATACGATTAGTGGGACATGACATAAAATCGTTTTGTGTTTGTTTGTGTGGGTAAACATCCGCTGATAAAGTAAGATAGGTCAGGGGCAACTTAAGCAAGGCGTTTGAGGAACTAACAGCCATTATTAAATATTGCAATGCTATGGGGGAAAATGTTTTACCTTTGCGAAATTAACGATGCTGTCGTAGAAGTTGGTCTGTGATGCACCACGTCCTCTAGTTAATATACAGGGTGATACGCTAATATATGTCATGTGTGTTCTAGTAACAAAAACAACGAGATAGTTTTTTACGAACAAATTAATCAAAACTATTGTATTTATATCTTCATTTCTAAGGTGTAAACAACGGTTTTACATGTGGGTTGTAAAGGCCGCTTTACATTTAAGCAATGGAGCATGCAATGCAATGAAAACTATTTTGCAGCCAAATCTTTCAAGCAATATTGCAAGGTGTCATTTGTTTTACATTTATGCAATATATTGCCCATTGCCAAATTAGTAAAATCTGCTGTTGGACAATTTCCCGTCGCGTGCAATAAACACTCACTTTTTGTACTTGTTGCATAAATAACTATTAAATATTAAGATCGTTGCCAAGTCCATACCTGAGATCTGCGAACGAAATGCGAGCTTTAACCATTACCTTATCTCACACCTCCGTCTTGACTCACTTTTACCTTTTACGAAAATCCTCATGCCCGATTGATACGCGGGCCTAAAGAGACAGAGATTACTCATCTCCGCAGATTCCCACAGAAGCGATCGATCTATTCATTCATGATATGGAAATTCTCAATGGATCCACGTCTAAAAACCCACGCCGAATTCTTCCGGCGACCACTCAACCGTACTATACTTGGGTAACGTCGAAAACGATTAAAATTTGTAATCCGTGTTAAATCATCGTTGGAAAAACGAATGACAAGGCATAATAATCATATTTCTACGCTCAAACGCTTCTTTAATACGAAATAGTTCGACAGTACAACCATAGTTTAACGATATCTACGCGATTGGACGATGATTTATATCTGTATACTGTTAACTATCACCGCTTACAAGAGGGGCTAAGCCGAAGCTGTGGGTGGCCACTGTATTGGCCCATTAGGTCCTATCCAAGAGATTAACAAAATTGATTTTGATCAAGTGCATTTTTGCACAGTTACTTAAATTACTTAAAGATATCTTAGACAGGCCATGCAAATCAATAATAACAAGTCGTCATCTTCTTTAATATTGTGTGTCGTCAAATTAAGCTTATTTTTTTAAAAATATTAAGTTTTAATAATGGCTTATGATAATTCAAATGCTGAAATGGCCGATATGGTTTACATTCATGGCCTCGCAGATGGAAATGGTACTGACGCTAGGCGAATTTGTATGGAAAGATTTCCAAATCATCCAACTCTTAATCCAAGAATGTTCAGTAATGTTTTTCAACGTCTTTCAGAGTCAGGCTCATTTCAGAGAGGGCCAATTCCTGGAAGATCTTTGAGTGTTAGAAGCCTGAGTTGGAATAAGCTATTCTATACGAATATAATACAATGGCGTATATGATGATCTATTGTATTTGTAATATCATACAGGGTGATATATATTTTTTGGCAATTACTGATAAATGGTACAAACACGTCTGCCACTGATAAGTTTCTAAAGCTGGCGATTTTTTGTTTGCTGCCTACCGTCATACTAAATATGGTCACCGAATTTGGTTAAATTATTTCAAAGTAAAAAATTAAAAATTGATTGAAAAACAATGCATCCTACGAAAAAACTGGAAGAAACCAATTTCGTTCAGAATTGATGGCGGATTTCTAAAATAAATATCAAAACGGGAAAAGTCAGTGGCGTACCATTTTTTTTATTAAAAATTGTTGTGGCATTCTCGCACGAACGTCACTGGTGCAAGTAGAATTATTCAGATCATCCTAAATGCACATTTATCCCTCCAAAGCGTATTTAAATTTCGAGTCAATATCTTTAACACTCTTCAATAATTAATAAAAATAAATTAAAATATAAACACTCTGTATCAAGGAAACGAAGCATATTTCGATCTACGTTTATATGAACTTTTTTCACAAAATAACTTCGGCAACGACCGTCTAAAATACATTTATCCGGAAGACCAAGGTCGATATCCACTCCTAGAGCAGAAGAAATTCTAGCACTGGTAGAGTAGAATCCAGGTACGAGTGTGCGGAGAATATCAGCCGAGGTAGGAATTAGTGGTCCTCTTGTTTGGAGAATCCTTCACGAGCAACTGCTTTATCCATACCACGTGCAACGAGTACAGGCCTTAAATCCAATAAATGATCATCAAGCACGTTTGGTTTTTCGCCGCTGGTTTCTACGTCATGATGCTGAAGTCCCTCGTTTTCTTGCAAACATTTTTGTTACTGATGAGGCCGGGTTCACAAGAAATGGAGTGTTTAATTTTCACAATACGCATTTTTGGGCCGACCAAAATCCTCATGCTCTAATAGAATCTGACATCAGGCACGTTTTTCATTAAACATTTGGATGGGTATTGTAGGTGACAGGTTTCTAGGTCCTGTTGTTTTACCAAACCGATTAACAGGCGCTGCTTACCTCAACTTTCTGCAGAACACGCTGTATGACTTTTTGGAAGACATTCCTTTGAATCAGGGGCAACAAATGTGGTTCCAGCATGATGGTGCTCCAGCTCATTTTTCCATGACCGTTTGAGAGCATTTACACCAAACTTTTCCACATAGATGGGTAGGAAGGACCTGTTTTATGGCCTCCAAGATTGCCTGATCTGAACCCTCTAGATTTCTTTGTTTGGGGATATTTGAAAACATTAGTGTATGGTACTCCTGTAAATAGCCTGGACGAACTGCAGCTACGGATTAATCAAAACTATCAAGAAATCCAAACCAAGGAGGGTGTTTCCGAAAGAGTTCGAATATCGTTGAGACGAAGATGTCGTGCCTGCTTGGAAATGGACGGAGGACACTTTGAACATCTTATGTAACTTTGTTTTTTGTTTGTTAAAAGCTTCCTGTGTCGGTTTATTCCTAATAAAATAAAATGTTGGAAAAACCATATCTGGTCCATATCTCCGCAACCGTTACTTTGCAGACCCATGTTTATCGAGACTTTTCTGCTTATTTTGGTTCATACTATTACCTCCTGAAATAGTTTACATTCTTTTTTTAACATCCTATATTTCGTACTTATTGACAAACATCCTGCATATCGACATTGTCGACAGCAATCAATCCCGAGATTGACAGCATTATTCTCGCAAGACTGGAACCGGTCACACCCTGTATACGAGCAGCATCGGCCGGGTCAATTCTCTAAATTAAAGTTAATCAGACAAATTGGAATCACCACATGTTACCGCTCGAACAAATTGCCGTTGCTGATTATTGTCCACTGGACGTTATCATATCTTCCTAACTGGATTGTAACTTCACAATTCTAATGGTTTACTTCCATGGCTGACACTCCGGGGGGTAATATCATAACGAGCCAGTCGATACGGCGGTCCACCTGACACAATTACACCGAAACAACCTAGGTCGTTACCGAACAGAAATGATAATAGCCAATGGCGGCTCGTGACATACTCGTAGGGTGGCCGAAAGTCAAAGAGAATATCTTAGCACAGGGTGGATACAAAAAAAGAGTGTAAAATATTTAAGGAGGTAATAGTATGAACCAAAATAAGCAGAAAAGTCTCAATAAACATGGGTCCGCAAAGTAACGGTTGCGGAGATATGGAATGTTCTATGTTTTTTAGCCCTTTATTTTATTTTGCAAAAACGTTGTGTATTTTCTTATAATAGTTGGTTGATGTTTAGTGAAATAAACAGTACGTATTTGACAGATGTTCTCAGTACAAAAGTTTTCTTTTGCTATGGCTGATTACTCTAACGCAGAATTAACAGACATGCATTTCATGAATGGTCGTGCTAATGGGAACGCCACCGAGGCGCGACGTATTTATGTTCACGCTTATCCAAATCGCCAGATTCCTTCACAACGCACGTTTGGAAGAATTCACCAAAAATTGCGTGATACCGGTTCCTTGAGCAAACAGTGCCATTTATCCGGAAGACCAAGGTCGGTATCCACTCCTAGAGCAGAAGATGAAATTCTAGCACTGGTAGAGCAGAATCCAGATACGAGTGTGCGGAGAATATCAGCCGAGGTAGGAATTAGTGGTCCTCTTGTTTGGAGAATCCTTCACGAGCAACTGCTTTATCCATACCATGTGCAACGAGTATAGGACTAAAATCCAATAAATGATCATCAAGCACGTTTGGTTTTTTGCCGCTGGTTTCTACGTCATGATGCTGAAGACCCTCGTTTTCTTGCAAACATTTTTGTTACTGATGAGGCCGGGTTCACAAGAAATGGAGTGTTTAATTTTCACAATACGCATATTTGGGCCGACGAAAATCCTCATGCTCTAATAGAATCTGGACATCAGGCACGATTTTCATTAAACATTTGGATGGGTATTGTAGGTGACAGGTTTCTAGGTCCTGTTGTTTTACCAAACCGATTAACAGGCGCTGCTTACCTCAACTTTCTGCAGAACACACTGTATGAGTTTTTGGAAGACATTCCTTTGAATCAGAGGCAACAAATGTGGCTCCAGCATGATGGTGCTCCAGCTCATTTTTCCATGGCCGTTAGAGAGCATTTACACCAAACTTTTCCACATAGATGGGTGGGAAGGGCCGAACCTGTTTTATGACCTCCGAGATCGCCTGATCTGAACCCTCTAGATTTCTTTGTTTGGGGATATTTGAAGACATTAGTGTATGGTACTCCTGTAAATAGCCTGGACGAACTGCAGCTACGGATTAATCAAAAGTGTCAAGAAATCCAAACCAAGGAGGGTGTTTTCGAAAGAGTTCGAATATCGTTAAAACGAAGATGTTGTGCCTGCTTGGAAATGGACGGAGGGCACTTTGAACATCTTCTGTAACTTTCTCTTTTGTTTGTTAAAAGCTTCCTTTGTCGGTTTATTCCTAATAAAAATAAAATGTTTGAAAAACGAATAGTGGTCCATATCTCCGCAACCGTTACTTTGCGGACCCATGTTTATTAAGACTTTTCTGCTTATTTTGGTTCATACCATTACCTCCTGAAATATTTTACACTCTTTTTCTAACACCCTGTATAGTGTTAAATGGTCCATTTTCAATCGAAAGTATTATCTAAAAATAATATTACTCATCAGTACTGCGTATCGATTCTCCATGTATGCAAACATTTGGATTTTTTTTAGTTATTTACAAATATCGAAAATAACATTTTAACTTTGACACCCTGTAGATCGAAAAAGAGCAACATTCGTATATGTGGCTTAATCGCTCTATTTTGGAGTCAGCAACCTGCCTTTCAGCTCCGCCCCATTGTTAATGAATCACTCTGTAGATTCAAAAGTGAACATGAGTTTTAAACCTCAACTGCTTTGCTATCCCAGACGGGCCGTCACTGATGTCAGCGATGCGACAACAAAAGCTTGTCAAACGTAATTCACTTGTTGGGAGCGAAACGACCGACACCTGTGAAACAACTGCAGTGGAAAGTGGAAGCAGTCGAAGATCTAATCAAGGCAGCGAGGAAACAGATGAAACACGCCACAGCATAGGTAGACAGACCTATACTGTGAACACGCTGTGTTGCGAGATAAATCATTTTTTGCGACACCGATCGACATTGTGTGGCGCACAAAAACCCGTATGAGATTGCAGTAAGAGATTGCGGTTTACGCAAATCTTTTTTGTATGATACAGCATTTATTGCATCAATTATCGAGTCTGTACACGGGACGGGTGGATGGTTACAGCGCAGCGACCAAGAAAACGTAGAATTTTCGGCCCGCGCGGCAAACGTAGGCCTCTTAACCCGCTGTGAAATAGTTGTGCGTTCGTATCGCTGTAAATTACAATTTCAAATAGCTGCTACTAATCAAACAATCTACGAAACCGGTGATAACCGGTCGAGGTTCAGCGTGCTGTCGAAAAATTTGCTCTTATCTTCAGAACCCAGACCTCGATCTCGAGAAACGTTTACGCCCGAATTGCCGAAAGAAACGGGCATAGGCGCAACACCATATAATTTTTGAGGGGCCATGAAGTTCAAATATGACAGCTGTTTTATTATGTTTTGACTGGCTGCCTTGTGCACTTTTTCTTTCTTATACTGTTCCGTGTAAGAACCGAGAGAGAGCAAGTGGATGTAGGGGGTCGCCAAATATTGCATTTAACAAAACATACTTATACAGGGTGATTCATTAATAATGGGATAGAGCTTAAAGGCATGTTGCTGACCTCAAAATACAGCGATTAAGCCAAATATACCTTATCCGAATGTTGCTCCTTTTCGATCTACAGGGTGTCAAAGTTGAAAAAATAAATCACATTTTCTTTATTATTTTTCCATCGCATCGACCGTATTTTATGAAATTCGGTATAGGGGGGTTGCTTGGGACTAGAAATTCGAATATGTCGACGATTTTGGTGTATCTGCTAGAGGGCGCCACCAACTATGGTTTGGATCCCTTTAAATGGCTACGCCTTTTTTGTGCTACACTGTGTCCCATTTTGGACTGGAAAATTTATCTTCTCTATCTTTTCTAGTTAAAAAAGGCACACCTTGTTGATGTCGTCAGAAGCAATGGTTTCTGAGAAAAACGCATCTAAATCTCATGATGCATGCAATTTATCTAAAAGTAAAGTCAAATTGTTGCGTAAGTAATGAGCCATACTGTAACAGCATAATACTGTGATCAAAATAAGCGAAATTTTGTGAAATTTTCTTCAAGCGATCGAAAGATAAGAGAAAATGTGATTTATTTCTTCAATTTTGACACCCTATATCTTTGTTATTATGGAGTTTGGTGGATTTTTAGATTTTTTTAGGATAAGCTTAAATAAATCGACTTATTTTGGTCGCAGTATTATGCTGTTACAGTATGGCCCATTACTTACGCATACACTGTTCTTTAAGTGGCATTTTCTTTGGCAAATGCTGTATAAATTATCTTCGGGAGTCAGTCCACAGTAGACAGTGTTGTCCCCTGTTCCCATATTGTTGAAGATAATTAAAATGACGCATCGAACTGATATTTCCGTTATCACTGACAGTATCTTAAAAATATTATTGATCGGGAATTTGTTTGTATTCCCATCCGGGCGACATTTTACGTAACTGCATCGAGGATGAAAGTGGTGGAAACTTCAAAGATGAGCGGTATTTTCGCGAAATGTAGCAATAACAAACCCGATTATTTCAGCAGCTTGTTGGAAAATTTTCTGGTTGGTCCCAATCACAACACACGTAGCTTTATAAAGTATCGCCGAGCACTTGCCAACCAAAAGTAAGGAAATGGTGGGCAATTTTATTTCGAAGGAGACAGATTTTACAGTTGTACGAGGTGGGCAGATTTCGATGTTTTTATAAGCTCGTTCACTATAGGAGATAGAAAAAAATTAATGCGTTCTTCAGACACTTTTTTCAGTAAAGTGGCGCGCCTAATTTTTTGTAACTTTATTAATTTTTGAGTTATAACCTAAAGTTGTGTACGAACCATAGGTGGCCATGGGCCAGTAAAAATCGTTATTTTTTCCCTTTCCACTAAACATATATGTTGGGTTAAATATGATTATTTGCCATTTTAATTACGTCTTGCATACATTCTCAGTATGATTGTTAATGCGAATATAACATTTTAATAGTACAATTCTTTGATTAGTAACTCATTCTGCCATGTTTTATTCTAAATGTGTTGTCAAAAATATTTAAAAAAATAAATTTATACTCTGGAAAAACTGTTTCCTCAGTAAAATGGTGAATAATCATATTTGGTGCCCTTGTATCTGAGACGGCTTTGAAAACAAATAAGTTTGACATTTAACATTACTAGACGAATGTTAACACATCAGAAATGGTTCGTTACACAAATGAAGACAAATACAATCTATATATAATTTAATCTAGGAAATGAAAATGCGGATTTAGCAAGGGATCTCTATTTTCAATTGCAGGTATTTATAACTTGATTGTAGATGAAATGACAAATAAAAATATGAAAAACTAATACGTTACTAAAACGTTGTTTTTATAATGAGACTTTGAAAAAATTATTTAATTTGTGCGTGTGTTGTGAACAAAAAAAAGGAGACATCCTGTATATACAGGATCTCGCAATGTTAGTACCGATACAGAGAAAAGTTCTTATGAAAGTATGCTATAAACGATTTTTAAAAGAGTTACAGCTCTTCAACAGGTAGTACTTTTTTAATTTTAAACAAAAACGTTACTTAATTTTTTTTAAATGTTTCTTATTACTCGTTTAGAAACATTAAATATTTTAAAAAACTTTATTTTAAAATATTTTTTATAAATTTCTACAAAACTGTTTGAGAACTGTTGACTATAAAATCCTTAGGAGTCAGCGGTTCCAAAACTTTTCTAAACTATCAAATCAAAACAAATAGCAGCAACATGTACTACAAAATACAAAACAATTATCGTTATTTCAAGTGGCCATGTTTAATACCAGTTACCAAAGCATGAGATCATAAAAAAGAAACATCTCTCAAAACAAAAGAACGTCGTTCAAGGCATATGTGTTGTTACAAACTTACATAATGCGAAAAATACTGCAAACAAATAATATATATCTCATTTCATTGTTGTAATAAAATCCACTTTCAACTTTTAACATTAGTTCTTAGTTGATTTTTCCACTTTAATAGAGATCTAATAAAATTTCTGCTCAGAACTTCTAGTAGGTATGTAAAAAACTGTATTCGGGAAGTGTCATTATTATCGCATTATATTGTACGCTAGGTATAAGTATAACATATATCCCAAATTCGTCCCATACGAACCTACATCTAAAAATAGCGAAGAACTCCTTTTGCAGATAACGATTAACAAAATTCCCACCATTATACAAAACAATTTAAAAATAGTACCGATACATCATTATTTTAATCCGATTTATTTGTCGCTAAATCTGTGCGATTTATTTTTACCATAAACCCACTTCACTTAAGACCAAATACAACAAAAGAAAATAATAGTAATCGCCAAATTGGATTAGATTATAGCGTTACATCCTGTCTAGATTTAGATCTAATTTTAAATTCGAACCGAAATCGAAAAGAACGCGTAAAGGATGGAAAATCGGAGCAAGAACGAAGCGAATGGAGTATTCTCCACGGGATTGCTGATTGTACACACAATGTCAAAAGTCTTGGACCCCGTCATACTACATAGGATTCATGTCAGGAGAGTTGGCTGGCCAATCTAATCTATTGATATGTCCTGCTTCGAGTGTCTCTTGAACCCTTCTTGCGCGATGTGGTCGAGCGTTGTCGTCCATAAACACAAAATTTTCACCTAATTCATTACGTAGGGAGTAGACAATGGGCGTAATAACTTGTTCCATGTAAATTTGACTGGTCATATTCTGTGGTATGCGAATTAATGGGGTGCGGCGGTTGAACATTATTCCTCCCCAAAACATTATGGTGTAAATAACACCCACCGTCACTGGCGTAAAAGCCAACCCTTATGCTCTCGCGCCCACTGGAGACGGACAGCACGATGCCTTGGAAGCAGAGTGGGAACCCGTAATGGTCTTCTAGCACATAAATTTGCGTTGTGGAGTTGTCTTCGAATAGGTGTCGACATGGCAAAACGTACCTTGAAAGTGGACCCTGAGAGTTGAAGCTGAAGATGTGCGGTGTCTACGGGCATATTGCACCTAATACCGATCCTCCCTTTCATTAGATACTCGAGAACGTCCACTACGTGGTCTGTTTTCCAGGGTAGCAAATTCTTCATATCTGTCTACTATTCGTACAACAGATGATCTAGGAATGTCCAACATGTTCGATATCTGATGATTAGAATGTCCTGCATCATGTAAAGCAGTCATTCTTGCTCGGGTAAACGCAGAAATTTCACGTCCTGGCATTATAATGTACAAAAATTCAAAGAAACACTTGGCTGAATACACTGCCAAACTGACCAGATTTGTAAAAACATAAAGGTTCATGGTCTGCAATTTTGTATTGTGTTTTATTCCCTAAGTACATGTACTTTTTTTATCACATTAAGAAAAACCACTAAGTTTAATCGAATCATTTTAAATACAGGGGGTCCAAGACTTTTGACGGTGTGTGTATTTATGTAAACAATGTCCAAAATCTGAAGGATTTTCCTAACATTTAGATGCTCCAGTGGCGGAGATTTGATGGCATATTATTTAAAATAAAATAGTACGCCACAGTTTTATTGCAACAATTAAGCAATTTTCGAATTCGTCTCTTAATTTTCTACAAATTAATAGTAATAATATTTTATGCTTCCTGGAAAAAGCCTGGTTTAAAAGTAAAGCTTAAAAAAAATTGAAAAACAAGTATAAAAAACCTTTTTTTAATTTTTCGGCTATTTAATGGACTAAATATGTCAATCACCATTTTATTGATTTTATTTGAGTAGGTAAATGCTCCATGATGTTGGTGACCACTTGTGAATCATTCCGAATAGGATTTTACCCAAATTTTAGCAGGATCTACATCCCTGAAAGACAACCTGTATAACTATTTTTGAAATTCATACATTTTTTACGATCTCCAGTACATTCTGCCATAAATTTATGAAAATCTTTCCATTTGGCAGTATAACGCGCATCTAGACAATATTATTTAATTCCAGATTACCGAAAGTAAATATTTTGCCGGTCTATTTTGTTATCAAAATAAATACGGGTTTTAGAGGCTTCAATAAAATTTGGGTTTGGAGTCATGGTCGTTCAGATCATTCCGAAATATAAAATATTTATTTCCTTCAAATCTTGTATCAAAAACTGTATTTTCTCTGGCGTTGAGTTTCCGTCTAATCGTATTTTTTTATACACAGTATGTTCCCGGACAGAATACCGTGCTCTTGGAAACTTTTATTTTTCCGAAATTTTCCAAGCCAAGCGAAATTATCAATTAATTTCAGTAGATAGAATCGTGTTTGTTTGTTGAAAAACTGGAAAGGCTTCATTATCTGCTGTAATCGGGACCGTTATCAGCTTTTTCACTTTACTACCACCAGTGGCGTCCGTCGTATATCTAACAGGGGGTACAAGTGAACCATGTATATTAATATTCAGATGTACCAGAAGACTAACCATCTCATTATTGCTATGTACCAAAGACCTTAAGGTCGCCGTAAAATGATCAAATGATTTCTGGTGTTTTCAGGTACAGAAATCTCGAAAAATATCGAAAATAAAGTTATTGATGTTTTGTTTATCCACTTTTACTATTTAAATTCTCCTCGAATAATATAATAACTTTTAAAAAGCGTTCTTAAGACACCATTTTGCTATTCTAACCCCACATTTTAACAATTATTTTCACATACTTATTAACAAAAGTGAAGAATCTTATATGCAGAACCATGTAAGTTTATGTTATAACAAAATTTACATCTACAGTTGAATTTAAAAGGTTATGTATACATTTTAGTTCGGCACCTTTGAATATTCACAGGTGGCATGAGATAACATTGCTAAACTCTATACCTATTATTCAATTCTTAAATGTCTACAATCATTTGTATTTGTAGAAAAACACGATTTCATGAATTCGGCGCCCTTAATTATCATCTATTAAAATTGCATCTCAATTGAAAAACAAATGGACGTAGTAATACGCAGTTTTTAGCAATTTATTTCCATTTTTAATGTTACTTTTTGTTTCTACACATAACTTATTAAACAATCTACATAAATAGCATGTTTAATTTGTTTATATGAATCCGGTTTCTAGTCCCGTTCTCTACTGAATGTTTAATATTTTCTCTTCAAGGAGGAAAAATTAGATGCGCTCTCATTTCCTCAAAATAAATAACCTCTCAACAATCAGAAGCAGTAAAAAAAGGGTAACAATATTTTTTTAAATAAAAAAATATAGCGCGAGTTGCATCTTCAACAATGTAAAACAATTGTAATGTCTTACACCCGTGCAATCCCCAAAGGGCACGCCATTGGCCCCAATGATGCAAACAGAAATACTTATATAATATAATAATATAATAAATGTACAGTCCTCATATTGTATACACACAAGATAAAGTACACTCACATCAATATAAAACAGAAGTATAATAAATAAATGGTGCATACAAATAATGAAATTGAAAAGATATACCCAGCAATACGTTTTATTAGATATATAATTAATTTAAAAGTATTATTCATTTTTTTTAAATAAGTAGGCAGTGGTAAAAAATATATATCAAAGTAAAGTTCATTTGATTAATTAATTTTTATCAAATTTGGAAAATGTTATCTTTAGCCGATTTAAAGACAGCTACTTAATTGAGGAAAACCCTCTTAAATCTAACAATTTTAACGCTCTGTATAAAATTCGCGACTTCAAAATGAAAAACTTTATATCAAGTAGCCCTACTATTTTTTCAAGGCCAACTCACTGCCCCATTTTTTTAAGTATAATCAGGACACCTTAATATAGCAAAGAATAGATTTTGTACTACGAAATATTCCACAAAATATCCCAATTTATAGATATTAAAAAAATTTCAACGTATAATCAATCAGACACTTAATAAAGAAAGTGTGAGGTGCAAATTCGACTAGACGGAAAATATAATAGGAAGTGAACAAAAAATGTGACAAATTGGTAGCATGCCAAAACATTCAACAAATCTTTTGGTGACATGTATAATATATGGCTTAATATGTGTCCTCAAAATTTCTATTTTTATTTTTCACAACAATCAATGTGTAAATACTAGTACATTCCTGAAAAGCCGTAATAAATTATCGAGCATTCCTGGTAATTTAAAAAATCGAACAAATGCACCTTTTAGATAGAATGTGCAATTCTAAAAAAATTTTATTCAGAGGAAATTAATGTAATACAACCTTTATAATCAAAAGAATTCCTTCTGTATAAATTGCATGAAATATTTTCGCGGAATGTAACAAATACGCGAAAGGAAATGCGTTACAATACAACTGGGAATATTGAAGATTTGAATCAGCATCTGACTTGTTCCAAGGAGCAAGGAGTAGGCTACACGTGCGTACATTAGAACTACTATTTAACAATCCACACCGGAAAAGCCTTTGTTTACAGGCGCATCTGTGCCCCGGGGCCGACGAACATTTTTCAATGCCAAAAACAGCCCGTCCTTGAGAGCGAGAAAACAAAATAGACATAACCTCCAAATATTTACATTACAAATTAGCATCCCAGCGATTCTTATGTTAATAATCTTGGGCGCGATGTCACGTATCTGACAAACAAACAAAATTCACATCCAATTGTCTATCTTATCCCCGATCACAAGATTCCGTTTAGCACCAGGGGTTTTTGGCCCCAAAAGACCTAACCTCATTGGGGTGGAACCGAGGAGGACGTGATACGCGACTAGGGTGGTATGGAAGAACAGTGCGACGTAAGTTCGACCTTTTGGGGTAAAACAACGACCGTTCCAAAGAAAAACTACATGCATTTTGACAGTAGTCGAGATGTTGATATCTAGATCCATTTACCTTAGTCCGGGTGACAATGTGAGTGGCCAGCTTGACTACAGCGAAATTGCCCTTGCCAATAGTCTTTTCGAGTTCGTAATAACCCACACGCACTAGTTTTTCCACGGGGACAGTTTTCCCGGACATTTTCACTATATATTTGACTATCCCGTCGTCACCACATAAAAATCTACAGGCTACTAGATTTTAGTACGTTTTCTTGCATACAGATCTCGCTCGTCATTTACGTCATCGTTCGACGTCACAAGTACACTGTCAGATGTAAGTCGCGATTTTCTCCTGAAAATTTGATAACGTTTATCAAATTACCGTACTTTATTTACTTCTTATCGCACTTAATTTCTGAACTTTTTCTCCCCGACTCGCCGAAGAGACTGGAGGGCGCGAGCAACCTCATTTACACCGTAGTGTATAATTGGTTGCATATAATTTTAATACATTTCTATTATCCGCCTGATTTTTATCTGACCGGGGTTGGAGTTCTAATATTGAATAAATTATGACCTGCATGCTATGTAGAATGCCGAGTATGACTTTTTTTCTGATAAAGACGTAGGTACGATGACGCACTACATGGAATTGATAAAATACCTATAATTATTATACCGCATATGAAATGGTAGGGCGTCTATCACAATACCCTTTCAAGGCACAGTGGCGTACCTACTTGTTCGTACACAATTTTACATATCACCATTAACATTTAATTTAGTTTCTTAGTTATCAGTACACTAGGCAGTTCACAACAAAATATAACAAATGCATTAGTCATTTTAAAATGCGTACCTACTAATTGTAAATTTTTAAGATATTAATTCGTAAATCCTGTGTCCTAATTACTGACGTATGTACTATACATCAAATGGATAATATAATATTTTACTTGTATTTTAACCGGACCTCCTTGAATTTAAACTGCGTACTTGTACGTTATGGTCCATTAACGAAGTAATCAACCCCAAAGCAGAGTCCCAAAGTGCATTTCAGTCCTGAATCCACATCAATGCCCTCTGCTTTATGCTGACGTCATTCGGATAATAACGCCAATGAGTTCGTTTCCATTCACATGCTATGCTACTGCGCTGCGATACGGAAAATGAGCAAAAATATCACACAAAAAACTTCCGAGTCCTGATGCATCGACTCCGGAGTTGATTTTAAATTTTATGAAGGGGATAGTAGAGGGGTAGATTATCCCCCTTTTCCATTCAGCTCCGCATTGTGATTGGTTGCATTTTCATTCGATTATTTTGCTACGTCTAAATAATTTATATACGTTCTATACGTTAAACCAGTAGTTCATATGAGACGTATCGCACCATAGTTCACAAGTACCAAAAGACTAAACACGAACCTACCTCTCCTTTCACCTACCGCCTACGACGAACGAACCTTCAAATTAGATCACTTTTTCTGTCACTGTCAGATAATTACTGATATAGTATTGTTTAACAGATTTGTCACGTAACAAACACAATAATCGTACGAAAATGTTTTAGTCATTGGAAGAATTAATCATAGTTTTGTTTTACTTTCTGTGTGCCACTTGTCTAAGGTAAGCGTCGAAAACGCGTTTTGTTGCACGCCCAAGGTTATGTTTCCCCCAAATTTTCTTTGTGTGTAACTTGATTTTGTGTTGCTCCCACAGAACTCCACGGGTTTATGTATTGTGACGTCTTCTACATACTCAGATATTTCAGAAGGAGAATTAAAATGAGCTTGATGTATAGCGAAGTGCCTCTAGGAGTTCGAATATTGCAAAAATTAACCGACAAGTGCTGCCCTAGGTTCCATTTTAACAGGGAACAATGGTATATTTAATTTTCAATGTAGAAGACCCGGAAAATTAGTTTTTTTTTGTTTCAGTTACCGAGCAAGTGTAGTGTTTTTGACGTACATTGCGTATATGTGTTATCATATGTCAAGAAAGCCCATTTCCGTTGTGAAAACGGTATTACATAGAAATTGTAGTGGGTTATCTCCACCGTCTACGACGGATGCCCCGGAACATTGGTGTGATTGGGCTCCTTTCAGTAAGTAATTTATATTACATTATGTTATTTAACATATTATTAAAATTTAAAACATTTTTTTACGACCAGTTATCATAACTTTTGAGATAAAAGCAGCGAGCTTGCCATTATCAATTTTTACAGCTTGTTATCATGTACATTTTTTTTGATACGGTTACATACTCCTTATCTAAGTATTAAACATTGCAGACAATAAAATAGTAATTTAAAAATAAGGCAAACATTTCCTTTTATAACAATTTCCCAAGTTGTTTTGGAAAACTTCACTGTAAATGATTTATCAGGATTTATAGATTATTTTGTATGAAACTTTAGATAATCTTATCACTAACAAATTCAAACTCGGAAAACAATTCCTATATTTACATTTCATTCTTACTATTTACATCTACATTTGGAAATCGGTATTATTTTATATGGCTGTTTCACAATCGACAATTCAAATGGTTTGCAATAAAAATTGCCGTAATTTTTACAATACGCGAGCGCGGTCACAATTTTTCGGTCAACTTTTGCAGTTTTTATTGCGGATGCAGAAAATAGACCGCGAACTATTTTCACTGCATTGCAGTAGCAATTATATAACGATTCTGTAATAGTTATGGTATGAAAATAATTATCCCAAAAACGCGAAAAAAGTTCCGATTTTCCTGCTATTAAATAATTAAAAAAAAAGGCTGCAAAATTTGCAGGAAAATTCGCAAAATCTCAAAATCAGCAAATTTTGTTTCCAACTAATGACAATAATTACCCAAAAAACTGAAATTTGCAAGAAAATCTGCAAATTTTTGTGTCCAACTATACAGGGTGATTAAGAACTTATTTGCAAAAAAATGTTTTGAATGTGTGACTCTTACACATACAATTTTATAAAAAAAAAAATTAAAAAGGGCAGTTCGAAAACGAAATACACACTGTGAAACCTGATAAGGTGACAAAGCATGCAATCGGCGACCAGACAAAGAATTTAAAGAAAGGAAAGAAATAACTAACGCCTTGGAACTCCACTTCTTCCACGATTCGGTTTCAAATTTCCCTCGCGTTGCACTACACTTGCACTCATTGCACACCGCGATAATAGTAGCTGGATTTGGCATATGTTTACCGGGAAATCGTTCTACAGCATTTTCACTTCACCATGAATTAAAACGATATCCATCAACTCCAAATTGCTATACACGGAAGCTATTTTTGACAGTTATGAGAAACTAATGTAAGTACTCGCATCACAAAAGCATTAATACTTACTAGTAATCGGATTTCAATATTCGGAAACGCCTAACTAGAGACTACAGTAGCCCATTTCAATAATTTTTTACTCGGGTTTTACACAAATTTTTTTTTTAGGATATTGACTTATTTTTTATGACGCATTCTATTCTCAAATTTTTTTAGATGTAAATTACTCTGTACATAAAGTTGACTAAAACGTCGTATGGTTTTGATAACACGCATTTTTTGCTTCAGATGGCACGGATTCCAGCGCAGCCCAGATGTTGGGCGAACTGGACTCGGCGTTTCTATTTAGCTACGCGGCAGCCATGTTTCTTTCAGGCTTCGTCGCCGACAGGGTCAACCTTAGATATTTCTTGAGCCTCGGCATGATAATGTCAGGCATATTCTGCTACCTGTTCGGACTGGCCAAGACGTACAACATCCACCATTTCTCTTACTACGTGGTTATACAGGCAAGTTTAAAAAAAAACTATAGGAGTCGCGGCACGTACAACTTACCGTCACGAATTTCAGGGTTTGGCGGGAATCTTCCAGACGACGGGTTGGCCGGGCGTCGTTTCCGTCATGAGCAACTGGTTCGATAAGGAGAAGAGGGGACTGATCTTCGGCCTGTGGAACTCCCACACCAGCATCGGGAACATTCTAGGTAACGATATCAGGCGTT
Source organism: Monochamus saltuarius (assembly GCA_025584915.1). Lineage (NCBI taxonomy): Eukaryota > Metazoa > Arthropoda > Insecta > Coleoptera > Cerambycidae > Monochamus > Monochamus saltuarius. The sequence goes on from CM046729.1 coordinate 42,092,762, forward strand.
TTTGAACGTCCGGGACCTTTCTCGGCTCAGCTTGTGTGTTTTCGTAGGGTCCCTGATAGCGGCCGAGTACGTCGAAGTGGACTGGGCGTTGTCGTTTGTCATGCCCGGTTTGTACATAGGAGTCGCCGGTTTCGTTATATACTTGTTCTTGGTGGTCAACCCGGGCGATGTGGGTTTAATGCAAGAGGGCAGACCGAATTATTTGGTATAACAGTGGCTTGTTAATTGCTAGGATCAGGTAATTTTTGATTTTTTACAGAAACGCGAGAAACCGTTGGAAAACCAGGTAGCAAACAACTCGACCAGCTACGAAGGATCGTCTGGTATCAGTTCAGACGTTGACGACTCTGAAATACTTATAGGAGAACAGGTGATTTAATATGTTCTTGGGTATTTCATTTTTTGCACCATGACGTTGTGATATTTTAAAACCAGCGTGTCAAAACTCGCCGAACGGGTAAAAAGTGACTTGTAAAAAATATTTATAACAAACTACACTTTGCTATTAACCGATTGTTATGACTTTCCGTGCTGTTCATAACTGCACGATTTATTACGATCGAAGTAACAACTTTCCGCGCTATTCACAGCTGCAGTGGCAATTCATTATCGAGCCCATGTTTGCCTTCGAGTTTTGACGTGCTTGTTCTAAAATATCTTTCAGTCATGCGCCGTTCATTAATTTTTTGGAAACCACAGCCATTTTAAAAGGAATTTTGAGACACTTTTAGTTATTTTTGTTTGACTTGTCTACAATAATACATTTTTTATCGATGCTTATACGCTTTGTTACATTTTGTAGGCTGTCATAAATCGTTCTCGCTATATGGCCGATGAGAATTCTGTAAGTGTCAAATCAACTTTTTTTATTTATTGGGAATCAGTGTTTTCCACACTTCTGCTTTTTGTTACCTCCAGGTCGATTGCCCCGTAAAAACACACCGCTTGTATTCCTTTGCAGTTAAAAAAAATTACTATCTATGATTGTATACAGAGTGTTTTCAACATATATCACATGTTTCTGGAATATGTCCGAACGTCAAAACGGCACATTTCATGCACCGAACCATGAACAGAATTCACGTGTTCTTTTTCGGTACTTTTACTTATGGTATCTGTATCTGCATCTTGCTTTGTTTGTCAAAATAACTGTTGTCAAATTAAAAACAAAACAGAATGACAGTTCAATGAAATGTGAGGTTAGGATACGTTGTCTCGACAGTTGGAATTAGTTTCAAATGTTTGACATATTCTATTCACCAGAAAACACTTCACATCTGCTAATTCTGATTTGGATGAGGCATTTATAAATAAACGATCATAAATCAGTGTATAGTCGACAAGATGTGTCTGCACTCATATTGTAGGCACGCTGAGACTGAACTTGTCATTTTAGATCATAGATTACCTAACCAAAAATAGTTTATTCTCGTATCTTCTATCACGCCTTTAAAGGAACGTACTTATTTCAGAAACATGTTGTATAGTTTCAGTTGAAACAATAAATGTTTTACATATACAGGGTGTGGTGTCTTTAAGGCAGAAAAAATAAAATTCAGATTCCGGGGAATATTCGGAATAGAAAAGTCTTGAGTGTTTTTTTTTCCTAAATTCCCGTGAGAAATGTAGTTCCAAATCAGTAGATATGTGGACATTAGTTAATAATTTAGTTAGTTCAGTAGAACCTAGGTTTTTAACATTCTGCATTAAAGACGCGACACGTATATGCATTTTTTCTGAATTTATTATCGATTTTAAGTTTTGAATATTCTGTTCGAAAAATAAGTAAATTACGACCAGCTTTAAAACGCTGACGTCTCCTTTTAGTTCCAAAAATTGTGCTTTGGGTGTTCCGTAGCAGAATTTTCCAGTAGTCACGTACTTTATTTGTTCTCGATACGCAGTAGGTAACCGGCTTTCGTTTCAGGAGGTCCAACGTAGGGTGACGGAGAGGACGCACCTTCTACCTCGATCGACTTCCGAACCGACCCAACAAGCCATCGGGTTCTTCAGCGCCTGTTGCATACCGGGCGTTGTAGAATTCTCCTTAGCCTTGTTCTTCTCCAAACTGGTCGGGTACACCTTCCTCTATTGGCTTCCGTTGTATGTGAACGCTTCCAGTAAGTAATCGATATATATAGGGTGGCCATTAAAATAAATCAAATGATATCTGCTGCCGTTGAACGACGGACCATCCCTTATACTTTTTTTATTTGAAAACCTTGATATTCACCCGTGCGGTTTTCTCTGCACAGCGACCATGGGCGCGACGCTAAGCGCGGACATGTCCACGTTGTACGACGTCGGGGGCATAGCAGGCGCCATCATAGCCGGCGTGCTGAGCGACAAGACGGACATGCCGGCCATCACCTGTTCCATCATGTTGGTGCTCACGGCTCCGATGGTTAGTACCGCCAAAAGGGTCTATCGAAACGTTCTAATCCTTAATCTTTCAGCTGGTGGTGTACCAAAAATTGAGTACCGTCAGCATAGGGCTGAACATGATCCTGCTCGTGGTGGTGGGGTTGTTGGTGAACGGGCCTTACGCGTTGATCACAACGGCCGTGGCTGCCGAACTGGGGACTCACCACAGCCTGGAGGGGAACGCCAAGGCGATGGCGACAGTGGCGGCGATTATCGACGGGACTGGGTCTATCGGTAGGTATTCAGGGTGTTGCCGTGTGAGCGTATAAAAATTTACCTGGTTATATAAGGTTATTAATTATCATTGTGTTGAATTAATTTTTTAAATCGAAGTTACGAGTACGCCTATTGGTGTGTGTAACGTCAGCTGCATCAAATACGAACGTGCACGGTTTACACACTAGAAAATTATTTTCCTAATACAATAGGCAGAGATAATAATATAGTGTGTATAGGTAGTTAATTTCTTCACTGTACAAGATTTTCAAAGAGGAATTTCATGAAAAACGAAGACACTTTCGAAACGGCCTGTAAAACTAACACCCTGTATTTCATGCGTGACAAAAAAAATATATATTTTGACTGGTAAATCTTTCTACACTCACACCAGAATGCTCTGTATTTTGTTGAAGACCGGCGAAATTATCATCGAGACCTAAAATTTACTTTCAGGTGCTGCCGTGGGTCCGCTCCTGGCCGGATTCGTGTCGGGTTATGGGTGGGAGAGCGTCTTCATGATGCTCATGGTCTCCGACATCTTGGCGTTCATCGTGCTGATACGACTGTCGAAGCACGAGTTCGTCAAGTACAGGAACGCGCGGAGGGCCGGGATACGTATAGAATAACGTTAACGCGTGTACTAAATGAATTTTTTAATACTGTTCAATGTATGTGATATCCAAATCAGATTTATTAGACCATATTTAATTGTATTTATATGTGTATAGATATCGGGGACGTATTTTATTACAAGTTTTAGCGATGTTGGACGTTTAGATTTTTTTTATTATGGAACCGTGTCGGGATCTTGCCTCACACTTACGAGTACAATAAGACATGAAGGTATTAGGGAATGACAAATAAACACATATTGGAATGGATCCTGATCGGATTGTATTTTTTATAGTGATGCATTTATAACAAACACTTTTTTTCGTTGTATGTCGATGCAGATGAAAAAAAATGTGTTTGTATTTTAAGATATTTATAATTTAATGTATAATTATATACAGGCTGTGTTACGGTGACGACCCGTTAGAATATTTTGGGGACTGGTTTGATTTCAATTTACTTGTAGACCTTTCGGTTATGCTGGAAGTCGTCCTCGACTTGCTGATTTTAAATCGACGCCCTGTATATTATTGCATTTTCGGAAAGGGCATAAAGTTTTGTGTCGAAAGCATGCACCGTAGTATATATCTGAAACCAATGTTTTTAAAAAAAAATTCAGGTGACGCGGTTTCCAAAACTTTTTCGTATTACAGGTAGACATGATTTTTGGTATACCGTGAAATTTTTAAGATGTTGCTTTTTTTGGATTTAATAGCGGTTGTAAAATACTATACCGTGTTTCTTTTTTTTTGGTTATGTTTTACCAATTTTATGAGTCTAAAACTTTATTTCAAATGGAACACCCTGTATTTTTTGTTTGATATTGTGTGAAATTAAATTTTTTTTTGTGACAGACTGTTAAATTACATTTCTTAAATTTTGTTATATTACTAAGTTTCAAAAAAAAAAAAAAAACTGATGTCGATATAAAAACTTTTTGAAATTCAAAAAAAAAACAAAAATTCTTATATTACATTTTTTAAGTTTTGTAAGAATTTTAATCACGATATAAAAACTTTTTGAAAATCAGAAAAAATCACAAAAAACAAAAAATCTTAAATTACAATTTTTAAATTTTGTTAGTTTTAATCACGATACAAAAAATTTTTTTAAATTTGAACAAAATCACAAAAATTCTGAATTATATTAAACTTTTGTAATATGACTAAATTTTAATCACAAAACAAAAAAATCAGGATACAAGGAACTTTTTGAAAATGGCACAAATCACAAAAAATAATACAATTGTTGGCTGTTCTATTTGAAATAAGAAAGTTTTCACCTATTAAAATTGGTAAAACAAAAATGCAATAATATACAGGATGTCCCATTTAATTGCGCAAGTTGATGACGAGTTCCGGTATAACCGGAAATGCTACAAGAACGGCATTATTTTATTTAAAGAAAGCACCCCAAACACAAATTTTGAAAACTCAAATCGAAATAGCCTCTGAAATATTCTAATGGGTCGCCACCGTAAAACACCCTGTATAGTCGCATAAAGCATACCGTCATTTGAAAAGCAACATTATGCCATCAATTTCGATCAACCAGTACAAAATATTCATTTTCTTTTAAGTTACCTTAGTATTTATTTACAAGTTATACATTTCCCATATTGTTATCGTTTCTATTAAATACGTAAATTATGTTTGCACTATTATTGTTACATTAATTCGTTATAGGTACCTAATTTTTAACGCTCTGCGCATTTCTTTCTTAGAATTCTGTCACGTTAGTATTACTTTGCCTTTGGCAGCATTCCGTAAATCAGAAGTGGGATTTTCCATTTCTTTTTTTTTTGTTATTAATTATTATTACACATTTCAAATGCACCAAAAACTGGAAATTGGCTATTTCTATGTAAACAATATGGTTTATAACAAAAACAGTAATCAGTATGGGACACAAGTATTTTTTTTAAACTTTGCCGACAGTTTTTGTAACGAAAAACAGTTCCTTTGTAAAAGGTAACCATTTTATAGATCTCCTATTATTTCATTTACTTTTTATATTCTCTCTTTAATTTATTTGTAGAAAATTCATAGAAACTCATCGATTTTTAAGATTATCGACAGACTTAATTCACTAAAAAAAAAAAAATTCTTTTTACGCTTCGGATTTCATGTATTTTAATTTTATTTTACGAGATTGACTATTTAAATGTTAAATGTAACAAGAGATAATTTAATTTACATAATTGTACACGATGATAAATAAAGTATATTTATTTATAAAAGAATTTGTTTAATTTAAAAAAATAATTTAAGAACTCGATAATTTAATATTAAAATGTGCAAATACAAGCCGCACCTCTATAAGTTAAATAAGATAGTCTTAAATAAAGTAATAAATAAGTTACGGGGTTCCCACGGGTATTATGAATGATATATGGTCGGCAAAAGCCCCCCAATTCGCCCTATTCAACTGGAAAATGGTCACCCATGTAACTAACAACACGAACCAAATCGCTGATCCAATCGCAGAGAAGATAACATCTAAAAGTTAAATAAGGTATATTCATAGTGTACGACACGCAAGGTAAGCTACAAAGCAATGGTAAATTGCGTAAAAGCAGTAGGATCACAACGTTTAGTAATATAACAATTCTCTCACTTACATTTTCTAATTTGCTTCTGTTCATCGTACTCGGGTTTTCTAAAGGCCTCGTTGTAAAACCAGATAGCGTTGATGGTCCATACAAAAGGTAAAAGAGCACATCCAACTAAAAACATAACAGTGAAAGAACTAACCTCACTTTGGTGACTCACAAATTACCTCGGAAATACCACCTGCACAGGTAAAGCTTCCTATCGTTCGGCACTTTAGCTAAATCCATATTTTACCACTGTAACTGTGATTTAAAAATAAACCCTTCCAAATTGCAACTTTGTTCACAAAAACTACGAGTACAAATAGTACAATAAAGGAGAATGGACAATTCATGAACAATTGACGTTTGATTTAATGTTTCTTATGCAACTTTGCTTACACTTACGCGTAATACGTGTTGCCTATATAAAAGAAATCTGCAATGCTACTGTCGAAACAGGATCGTATTACAAATATTTAAAATTATAATTAGTAAAAAACTGTCTACTGACACATTTAAATTTTATTTTAAGTGTTACTTTGGTTAAGTTATTAAATTGCTGTCAATATTAATAGTGTTGTACTTTATTTATTTACAGTGTTGCAGCTATTCCGATATTATAACGTTAAAAATTTCGTAGAAATTAGGTATTTGATGGATTTAAAACGTTGACGTACGTCCCTGTTTACACAAATAGAATTGATACCTGCCTGCAGGCACCACCTTCTCAAAACACCAATAAACAAGGCCAATAGCAACCAAGTTTTGTTTACATAATACATACATTCGTTTGTTTACAACAATCGGCGGTCTGCGTTCGTACAGTGAAGAAAGAAACATGAGTGGTAGACCGAAACGTGTTTATCGATAATATTAGCATTGCAGAACCGGTTGTTATATCTCATGTTGCATATTCAAATGATAATGTCTCCGCTTATCCAACCATAAACCCGCACTTAAATTTTAGTGCGGGGTATAGTCGAGGTTAGGATATTCAGAATCAGAAGTGTTTTGTTTCAAGCCGGTGAAGATGTGACGTTGACGTTGAGAATCGTTACGACAATTAACCTTGCGGTAAATTGAAACAATAGAGCATTACACGGTTTATTAACCATTTTAATACAACCATCCCATCGATTTTCATTTGTTCTCGTTCACAGCCACATTGATCCGATCAATAAGTTGCCGTCTGTTCGTCGATACAAACGGTGTGCGCGCTGATTTCCCTCAAATAACCTAAGAAACTCGACGACGATGCCTTTTTCGACGGGTACAATAAATTAGAACGGTTATCTCCAAGTTATAAATCACCCCGCATATCCAACCGTTGGTAGAGGATCGCACAGCAAAGCGTTTTGTGATTGCGACTAAATTCACATTAAATTCCAGTGAATCATACCGATATTCGGCCTAATGTTTTGGAATTTTCTCTTACACTAACCCGTGCGTCAAATCGTTATTATGGCCCCTAAACCTCAAGTCAGACGCGTTTAATTGCGAGTGTCGCGAATGGTGTCACGCAAAATTCATTTTCGAAATGAAATTGATTCCAGTAACGTACCATGGCTTCACGGCCATGGACAAGAGGTTTTCCAGCCCCATGTTGCCTTGGATAGTGTCGGAGATCAGGAAGAGAGGATACAGTGAAAAGGTATTTATAGAGAAAATACTGTACGTGCCTCAAAATGACAGTAAACAGTAGTGTATAAAAGTCAAACCAAGGGGTTTAGTTTTTTTTACCTTTTTCTGATGTGTTCATCTTTAATATGTTTAAAGTTTGCCTTCAGTTCATCAATTATTAAGACCTCTCCCATTAGAATCTGTAACGCCACTGGTTGTATAGGTCGGTAAATTTTATAAACATTATGGTATGCAAAAATACGGGGTGGATCATTAATAATGAGCTATTCGCGAAATTCATAAACCGCTAGATGGCGCTGTAAAATTCAAGATATCAGATGTAGGGGTGATCAACATTATGTTGCTAAGATTATAAAGCTTTTAATTGAAAGAAATGTTGTATTTTATGGTGTAATTATTTGTATGTATGTAATTCTTTAGGTGAAAGTGTATGTTAGACCTTACCAAAAGGGTTATTTTAACTTTAATGTAAGACAAATTTCTATAGTGCATATACAGGGTGTTTTTAAATGAAGTAGAATAAATGAGACCAGAGATTCCTTAGGTGAAAATATCGATTTAACCTAACATACCTATATCACAGCTTAAATAACAATCAGCTCACAGACTCCTATGACCGGGAACGTCTCGCGCAGATCTTCGCGCATGCCGCCATATTGGGATACAACCTTTCAAATAGGACCAGGGCCGTCTTGTGTTCTATTTGTGTTACTTTGTGTTTATTGTTATTTATCATGATGAGTGAAAGAAGGGGAGGACATGTTTGTGCCGTGTGTGGATAACAGTAGTCGGGTGTGTGAGGATCATTTTGAACCCAGGATGTTTACGAATCATTTTCCCAATCGGTTGAATAAAAATGCAGTTCCTACATTATTTCCTTCACTTGAGGGAAGTTCTAAATATTTTTCAGATCATACCTATTCCCTGCCCATGCTAGTCACCCTTAACATAAACATTCTTCAGGATATGGTTTTATGCCAAACTAATGTCTTGGAAAATAATCCAGGTATTATATAGAGTACGGCAGAAAGTTAAACACAATGAAAACATTTTTGTTTCAAATTTTAATTTAATAAGTTTCACTTTTGTTTTGTTTTCTTTTTTAGTCATTACCAACGTAATGTTAATAAATTACCTATACGTACTTTGAAACGTAATTGTACATTTTATGTTAATAATGGATCCACGTAGGTGTGGTATTTATATTAATTAAGCTCCCAAAATTAGGTATCATTTCCTATATCTATGTTTTAGTAAAACAAAAAAAAAACTATTTTGAAATTCAAGTAGGTACACAGTGCAGTTAAAACACTTTCTAAATTGGGCAACTATTTTTAATCCGGTCCTGACTTGTATCCCAAAAGACAGAGAGAGAACAAGCTTCAAGGACAAATTTTCACGTTTTAATACTTCAAAGGTGCCGCCGTAGAGTCTGTGAGCTGATTGTTATTTAAGCTGTGCCTATATCCCAAGTCGCATAATAAAAAAGATACAGGGTGTCAAAGTTAAAACTTTATTTTTGATATTATTTGTAAATAGCTTCTTAAAAAATCCAAATATTTACATAAAATGTGTAATTCAGGGGTTTTTGCGGGCGAGCAATTCAAATTTGTTTCAAATTTTGACGTCACTAGTAGAGGGCGCCACTCATGGCACATACAATCTATTCTCCTACCTGTTGTATCTGAAAAAGGTGTACCTTGTTGAAGTCGTTAGGAGTAACAGTTTTCGAAATAATCATATTTGAAATATTCAGTGCACCGATTGAAAACTGTTATCGTTTCAGGTAAAGTGCCTTTTCTACTGAAAATACAGCAAAATGTTACTTGAAAAAGTTGTCCAGAACAGAAATTCTGGAACCGTGCAAATTTTCAAAAAGATCGGCCTGCTTTGATAAAATCTTTGTGTTTTGTTGAAAAATGGTTTCATCAAACCTCGCCGATCTTCTTGAAATTTTGCACGTCCCCATAATGTATCACTTACTTTTTCAAGTAACACTTGGCTTATTTTCAGCAGAAAAGACACTTTACCTGAAACCAAAACAGTTTTTACTCGATGCGCTGAGCATTTCAAATAGTTTTTGATAGTCAGATGGATATACTAAGCTGCAAAAGAGTTATGTCATTATGGTGTGACTAGTCTGTAAAAATTAGAAACAAATTTGGAATTAAGGTCATTTACAAGTATCGAAAATAAAATTTTAACTTTGACACCCTGTATCTTTCTCCACAGCAACATTTTACATCTTTAATTATATCTTCATATTTTGTCCCAAAGATCCCCTGTTCTGTGGCGAGTTATTGATAGTCCACCCTGTACAAAATTTTAATTTTGCCTCTGACGTACTATTTTGTATAAAATATACAGTTTTTTATACAATATGTGCGTATATTGTAAAAATTGTACACTTTCAAAGAATAACTTGTACAAAACATCTCTTTCTTGTTCGGTTAGTTTACGATTATTTATTTACTTTAGTGAAATAACGATATTTAAAAATATATTTAGAGATTTTGCGTCATTATAAAAATAAGCCCGGGGCAATTGTTACACAACTTTGAATTTATAGCATGTTTTCCTCTGCTGTGATACCGGTAGCGTCAATTTTATGGCACGATTTTCAGTTTTTCTCTTTTACTTGGTTTCAACCGGGTCGAATAAACATCGTCTTCAAGGCTTCGTAAACGTGCCTCCTAAAGATTTTCCGAAGTAAGCTGTGACAAATTGTTTGAAAAACAATCGCATCTACCCACGTCGCGTGAAACTAGATGCAAACTATTTCAACAACGGGGTCATGGTTGGCCTGGGCTTGTAATTGCACTATTATCTTTTTTTACCTAGATATACAAAACAAGATTATAGAAAACGGATATTAACTGTTTCAAAAATGGTACCCATTCAGTGGCGTAGCCAGAAATTTCACATGGGGGAAGGGGTTCGGTGAACAAAGTTAAGTATTTCAAACTAGATTGTTTTAATAAAAAATAATAAATAGTTTTTACTAAATTAAAACAATAAAAGATAAAAAACGGTCTTATAAAAAACATGTAAATATTAAACAGGTACGGACAATATTATTATTATATATTAAAAGCTGTAGGTTACTCTCTCGCACACTTCACTCGAAAATTGACCATTTTACCGCCACAAAGGCTTTTTTGCGAGCCGTGCAGCGCCGGACGGCTAAACAGTAAACACTACGCCTTTCGCCGTCTTTCTAGATTGCCTACGGCCTATTTTGATGCCGATTTTTTCGCGTTTTCCTAGCCAACTTTCCATTTTCCCGAGGCTCCTCGGCCAAAAACGGGGGATTTTTTGATGTGAAACGAGGATAGTTGAGTCGGTTACGCCCCTTTATAGAAGATAGTGATTTTTTCGAGTAAAACGAGGATAGAGCGAGTAGTTAACGCCCCTTTCTATGCATTCGTCAAATGGCAGACGAAATGCGTTTTGCACGGCATAAACGTCAGAAATGTCAAACTAATTTGTTGTTGTTCAACAAACGTCAAACGAAACGTCAAAATGAATTAAAACAGAATATGTGTTCTGGAACAATTTTCGGGGTCAAACTCGAGAAAATACTAAAAGTTACCAAAATATGCCAACCACTCTTGTAAATTATAGAGCGCCGGATTTTCCCCACCATAGAGTTCAGCCAAAGTCACGTGTACATTTTATTATTCACAGGCGTAGAGCCGCGCGCAGTAATCGAAATTCTAGTTTGTTATTAAAAAGTCAAAAACTAAAATTAGAACTTGGTTCACCTGCAACTAAGTTCTACTTTTATCGTTTGTTTATGAATATTAGCATAGTTGAATGTTATAGTTCCCCAAAGTCTGGTAATTTATCAGGCGTTTTCTGATATGTAATTACACTTTCAAAAGCTGGCAACAATCGTGTAAGTCCTTAGTCATTTCGTAGCCATGGAGACGGATAAACAAGTTCCGTTTTATTGTAACCTTTTAATCGATAATAGCGAAACAGATTTAACCAAGGCTTTGAGCTGAAGCGCTTGTTAAAAAATTGAAGGGGAAAAGTGGAGCCAATTAAAAATTCGTCTGTTACACTTACACTGTATTAACCTTTTGACACGCGAGTCCGAGAAATATTAAGGAATTTCTTAATTGTCGACAATTAGTTTCACGAAATGATCAACTGTGGAATTAAAAAAATTGCTTCAATTGTTATCATCTAACTGTGGCACCACCTCTGACCTCTGCGAGGTACAATATTTCAATATTTAGGTACGTCTTAAAAAATAATAATAATAAAGAAATACAGGGTGTCTACTCTAATACCCTCGACTTTCAAAAATTCATTTTTTATTGCAAAGAAAAAATTTAATTTTTGTCGGGTTCTAGATTCACATAGGCTGCCAAATTAATAATAATTATTGTTCTAATCTAAACACTTTTCCCGTATGTACAACATATCAGCAAATATTTCCGTATCTGCTTTTGATACGGAGATAAAGGATCCCAGTGGGACCGCACTGTTGCAAACTTCGCATCCGTTTGTTTTTTCTGACATTCTGAACAAATACGAATAGTATGTACAATTTGCATGTTTATTCCCCTTGGAATTTTATCGTCAGTTACATTTTTATAGCCTACGACGTGGTCAAATTGCTTTTTAATTTGTATGTATGTACTTCGATGGTGATTTAAGATGCCTATATTTCGACAACGCACCAGGTCAATACGCGTAGTTTGAAAACAATTTTATGACGCGCGATTTTGGATTTTTATGTATACGAGTATAGCCTCCTAGATGTACCTGCTGAAGCTTCGATTTTTGTTTGCAATAAATTTTTAGAAAATTACTTTAGAGATTTTTTTATTACAAATCTGGAAACGTGTATTTTTCCGGTACTTCTTAAATCCCCTGCGGCACAAACTTTATCAGTTTGTATCGAAGAATATTTTTTTTATAGAGCTTTAAAAGTTTTAAATTTATTGAACTTGTGTTTCAATTTGAAAATGTAGAAGACATTGAAAATTGTTCAACTGCAAAATCCAAAAACTCAATAATATACAGGGTGTCAAAGATTTTGAAATTTTTATTATATTTTTTATTTACTTGGCGTGAACAGTAATAATTCTATATTGTAAGGGAAAGGGGATATCTTAGGTCTAATGATTCAGTATGTTTAAATATTCCCATTGTCACCAGTGGCGTAGAAACTATGTGCCATTCTTCTTTTATTTATAATAAAAACGTAAAATACTTTTAAGTTTTGATTATTTTGAACAAATGCATTGTATTCAAGTAATTGTTCATTTAAAATATCTCTGCATTTTGTAGTTTGTGCATATTCATATCAAAAGCTGAAGGAAACTGGAAAATCCACTTTAATAATTTCCTCAGATCTCCAAATTGTACCCAAATACTTTTTTTTTTAATTATTTACAAATATCGAAAATAAAATTTTTATTTTGACGAGCAATACCTGACACCCTGTATAAAGTGTCGCATTTAAAATAACGAAGTTGATGTCGACGAAGTTCTGAGGAGTTGTAGATTTCGCATTTTCCCCAGAACCATGTTGCCAAATTTTCAAAAAAGTTTCGGACTAGAAAACAATCCGCGCCCTGTATAGCAATGTGATATTTTATTAGACTTGTAGACAAAAGGAGATGGGATGGAATGGAACCTTAACTATAATTGATATACATCGACCATTAAAAGCTATTAAAATGTATGTTATTGTCTAAAAATATCCGGAATTTATTACTACTTGTTATGCAACATATTTTGACCTTTCCTCTGAATCCAAGCATTTCAAATGAGCATCGACTCGATCGCAAGTCGACTCCTTTATCTTTTCACGTAATTGCCAGCACAACGGATGAGGTTAGTTCTTGATTGCGGTGAAATAAACGAAGAAATTACGTATCAATTCAGATATAATAATTCGCTTATTTTATAGTTTCCAATTTTACAGAAATCATACTTGCTACAATTTGTTATGCCAGTATTTATTTCTTTATAATAACGTTTCCTGTATAAACATGTATAGCACTTAATAAGAAAACATCGGACTCTTGTTGAAACCTTCCAAAATATACTTTATGACTATGGGGTGGGCATACATCGGTAGAGTGTCCAAATGCTCTCTTATAAAGTCTAATAATTTCTTTTCCAAGAGTTTGGGGTACGAAGCGGAGTTGAATTTCTCCTCCACCATATCGTTCTGGTCGACGGAGAGCTGAAAATACAGAATGTTGAACTTGTAGAACATTTCAATGCTAAGTGAAAATGTTAATAATATTTGGGAGAAGTCAAATTACAGAATCAATCAAACTGCAACAATGTGTCTTGAATCATCGTCTGCTAAATCACAGCAGCCGTGCTTTGTCAAAGGCGACGCGATCTACAGGGTGTTAAAAAAAAGAGTAAAATATTTAAAGAGGTAATAGTATGAACCAAAATAACCAGAAAAGTCTCAATAAACATGGGCCCGCAAAGTAACGGTTGCGGAGATATGGAATGTTTTATGTTTTTAGCCCCTTATTTTATTTTGCAAAAAACGTTGTGTATTTTCTTATAATAGTTGGTTGATGTTTAGTGAAATAAACAGTACGTATTTGACAGTTGTTCTCAGTGCACAAGTTTTCTTTCGCTATGGCTGGTTACACTAACGCAGAATTAACAGACATGCATTTCATGTATGGTCGTGCTAATGGGAACGCCACCGAAGCGCGACGTCTTTATGTTGACGCTTATAACAACGCATGTTTAGAAGAATTCACCAAAGATTGCGTGATACCGGTTCCTTGAGCAAACAGTGCCATTTATCCGGAAGACCAAGATCGGTATCCACTCCTAGAGTAGAAGAAGAAATTCTAGCACTGGTAGAGCAGAATCCAGGTACGAGTGTGCGGAGAATATCAGCCGAGGTAGGAATTAGTGGTCCTCTTGTTTGGAGAATCCTTCACGAGCAACTGCTTTATCCATACCATGTGCAACGAGTACAGGCCTTAAATCCAATAATTAATTATCAAGCACGTTTGGTTTTTTGCCGCTGGTTTCTACGTCATGATGCTGAAGACCCTCGTTTTCTTGCAAACATTCTTTTTACTGATGAGGCCGGGTTCACAAGAAATGGAGTGTTTAATTTTCACAATACGCATGTTTGGGCCGACGAAAATCCTCATGCTCTAATAGAATCTGGACATCAGGCACGTTTTTCATTAAACATTTGGATGGGTATTGTAGGTGACGGGTTTCTAGGTCTTGTTGTTTTACCAAACCGATTAACAGGCGCTGCTTACCTCAACTTGAACACACTGTATGAGTTTTTGGAAGACATTCCTTTGAATCAGAGGCAACAAATGTGGTTCCAGCATGATGGCGTTCCAGCTCATTTTTCCATGGCCGTTAGAGAGCATTTACACCAAACTTCTCCACATAGATGGGTAGGAAGGTGAACCCTCTAGATTTCTTTGTTTGGGGATATTTGAAGACATTAGTGTATGGTACTCCTGTAAATAGCCTGGAAGAGCTGCAGCTGCGGATTAATCAAAAGTGTCAAGAAATCCAAACCAAGGAGGGTGTTTTCGAAAGAGTTCGAATATCGTTGAGACGAAGATGTCGTGCCTGCTTGGAAATGGACGGAGGGCACTTTGAACATCTTCTGTAACTTTGTTTTTTGTTTGTTAAAAACGAATAGTGGTCCATATCTCCGCAACCGTTACTTTGCGGACCCATGTTTATTAAGACTTTTCTGTTTATTTTGGTTCATACTACTACCTCCTGAAATATTTTACACACACTATTTTTTTAACACCCTGTAAAATTGGTTGGTTGTGAAATAGTTACTAAATTTACATCAGAATAACTTTTTGTTTACAAATGACGAACGAAGCTTGCTTCATTCGATAGGGAATATCATTTTCTCTATACCTATGATATACAAGAAGTTTTATCGTCACGAAAATTACAATACAAGAGCACTTACCGCTTTCCATTTGTTCTTCTTGTACAATTCTATGAGATTGGATATCAATGAGAACCCAGGCATGCCCTGAAACGAAAATTTGTCAACGTCTTGCCAGTGGCGTGTCTTTGAGGGGTAAGAGGTGCTTACCACTGTCGACGTCATGAGGTTATTCAGGTCTTCTAGTAGAATATCGAATTTGTCGTGGTAGATGGCGTACGCCCAGGGCTCTTTGAAATAGTCGAACAAGTCCGTGATCAGCGCCATCTCGAAGCGGAGTTGTAAATTGTTCAGCAGTTTTTCATTTTTTCCCCAGAGGGTGTACAAATTGTGAATATCTATAGGCTTAAATTATAACACAAATTATAGTGATGATGTGACTGCCAAGAAGGTATTAAATTTGAGTACTAAAAAGTGTTCGCGCTATGTATTGTTGGGTATATAAAACACGGCACGCCATCTATCGTTGATTGTTCCATATGCAACAGTAAAATAGCGCATTATACGACATTATTTACTCTTTAATTGTCAGATAAAAAAGTCAAAATGACAAGATCGTTCTAGAGAAAAATGTTAATGTTAATAATAATGATTCTAAATAAAATGCTATAAAATCGAAGCGTGGTATTATCAATTCTAATCTACTATCGTCTTAACCTTCGTAATAATAATATAGTGGTTGTGGATAAAGCTTTTAACTTTAGTTCCTTAAGTTGGCAATAACGGTAACCAATGGTAGATGTCTTACAAATGGTGCAAGGCAAGTGATCGTCTCTACTGTCTTGAATTCATTCAAGTGCAACCTGAAGAAACCTTGTCTTTCCACATTTCTACAGTTGCCCGTTATGAAAACCTGCCCCTGTGGAAAAACACATATTAATAATCCTCAAGATTTTCCACCGTAAAATATAAGTATTGAGAACAAGAAGCTTTAGAGCGCCCGGTTAACATCTTTCTGAATTATTAAAAAAAGTAGAAGACCCGATTACTTCGTATTCTCATGCTAATTAGAAGAATTAGAAATAGTTAATGATGGAAATTTCTTTGCAAGGTGGTTTTTTTCTTTCTAAGTTCGTAACGGCAATTAAATAACCCCGAAAGTTACGAATCCTTACATAGTTCTCCATGTTTATAGCTGTTTCCAGGGGTACCCTCTTCCCAGGTTTAACTATGGACAGGTAGTATAGTCCTCCAGGAAGTCTGCAGTACCTCATGATGGGTTTCACGTATCGAGGTACCAGACTGTCACCCCTTTCCAGATGAATGTTGAACTCCGTCTTTCTGTGTTGTACATTGCAAAACTACAAACATTTTGCTAGTTAATAAACCAATCAGGTTATATTTTTAATCTACGATGTCATTATGACACATTATTAACTGTAAAAAATTCAAGAACATTTATTTATTGTAAACATTAATTACAACTTCTGAACAATTTGTTGAATCAATTCCAGCAGATGATAAGGGGGCTGTATTTTTAGAAAGTAAGCTTAATTGTGTAACTCGGCTAACGCTTCCTGATTTTAACGTTCCACACGTTTCATTATAGTGTGCATATGGAACTATTAGTATCATTAATAACTATTAAAGTACAAAAGACCTGTACCGTGGACGGAATCAGCATATCCTTGATTTGCTGTCCCAGCCTATGTCCTATTTCAACTCTGTTGAAGTATTTGTGGGTCATCTGGGAAGCGTAGAATTTCCTGGAGTATTTCGTTAGAGTACCAGCTCCGAATATTCTGGGGTCGTTAGTCCTGCATTTGGGATCTATCACCAACCGTCCTAAAATGGGGTCGTTTTGCATTTTTTATTACATTTTCCTCTAAAGCATTTAAAATAATTCGATAATGGACTTGCGTAAACCGTTATGTGACGTTATTGCCTCCAGTTTCCAGATTGAAAATTATATTCGTGTACCAATGGTAGATTTAATCATGATAAATTTATAGAACCTTATTGTGACAACATTGGAAGACTAAAACCTAGAGAGCTTACCGTCGAACACCAACCCTGCCTCGGTGATAACCCTGTACATCCTAGGGCTGATCCCCTTCTCGTTGAAGAAGAACATGGCGGTGCAGGGCACCTCCAGCATGTGGTGTTTAGCCTCAAACTTGGCCGAGATGATGACATTAAGTGCTTGATCCAACTGCCACTCTATAAAGTAATAGGACGAGTACACCTCTATGCCTTCGTTCCCGATCCTTTGCATGACAGCGTCGTCAATGTCAGGATCGTTGAACACAGACACGTTGTGACGGTGCCTTTTCTCAATGGCCATGGTGTAGGGGAACGGTTCTACGAAGACTATATGGGATCCAGGAATCCCGTAGTTTATCAGCCCGAACAGAGTGACGTAGGCCTGCAGGAAGTGTCCGTAGACCACGATGATGTCTGGAAAGTCACTAAGGTTAGTCTGGACAAGAAGCGGGAAGCTATCGGAAAAATTAGGAAGACTTACAGTCTGGATCTCTATTGTACATCATCAGCTCCTTCAGTTTGGCGATAGCTCTGTTGGCATCCAAGGCGTTATTGATGATAAAGACGTTCTCCGGGTTCTCGTTGGCTTCCGAGGTCTTCAACGGTTTCCTGAACTGTTCGCCAGTCATGAGGAATAAGAGGTCGTAAGGCAGGAAGCTGTTGTCGTTGAGTATCAGGCACTGCTCCTTACGATCGATTTTGCTCATCTTCCCTTGCATTACGTTCACGTACGTTCTCAGGCTGATCATGTCCATTCTGCGAGTGTCCAGGAAGTTCTTCTGGACCGTGAACGCCTCCCTCACTCTCCTCAGCGCTCTCATGTTGTTGAAACCTTGCATTCCTACCAAAGTGACGTTGTTGAACAGCACCTGGAAGACTAACTTGGATGTTTCAGGTCTGGTTGTACGTGTATTACTTTTACTAGCCAATTTCAGGGACCAAGAAGTGCGCTGAAGTTGGCTTATCAGGGTAATACACGTTCTGGTCGCTTCATACCGGTTGAGTGACATCCTGCGTTAATATCAAGGATTCTAGGAATGATAGAGCCGTGTTACTGGATCCCAGAACGACTATCCTTGTGTTGACAGTATAAATATTAACTCCACATAGGGGCAATGTGCTTATATATAAGGCAAATGGCTCCTCCTCTTCAGACACCCTATCTGCTACGGAATAACCTAAAGAAAAGAGTCGCAGATACTTCCTCTTATAAATCCAAATGGTCCCTACCTTCCTCCTTGAGCATCATAACATCGTAATTAGGCCTCTTTCTAGGCATGACTGGGAAAAGCATCTGCAGTATATTCAGCATGGGTTTGTCTCTGAATCCTCCACTGTAGTACGATAAATGTTTGTAGTAGAGAATTGTAAAGTCGCTCAGCCTGTGTAGCTCTCTCAAGAAGAATTTGGCATGCGCTTCGAAAATAGGCGACATCACCAGGCTTTCCAGCAAGCCGTGTTTACCTGTGTTGTGCATCTTCAAGTTTATGGCAGACGCTAGGTCATAGTGGTACTTGATGTAGTCGACATCGAACTCTTCCGAAAGGACTGCAAAGAAAACGCTGTCAGTCGGAATAATTCGGGTTCAAAAGGATTAATTCTTTTCGAAGTGATATCATCATGGTCACATTCGGAACTAAATAATAACCTCTCAACGGTACGATTAGGTAGCACTAGACTTCATTGTACTTACTAGCGAAACCAACCACCTGGTCCCCGCTCAGCATCACGTAGGCGTGGTAGGGGTGTCCCACATCTTGCAGATAGAGCTCGAAGTGGTGTTGGATGTAGTACTGGTTGGGAATGGTGGACAGCAGCCTTCTGGCCTGCTGCTCGTGGATGAAAGTAGCTACGTCCACCTTGACTGTACACAGCATAGTATTCTTGTGCATGGCGTAGAGCTCGTAGGGGAAAGCACCGTCCGTTCTGGGGGGTATCCGAGAAAAGAAGGTGCTCAACCGCTTCATGGGTATGGTGGGCGGCATGGACATCACAAGGTACTCCCTGCCGGGAAAACATTCGAAGGACGATTCGAAGAGCATTATGAGAGCTGTCTCGTGGTCGGGATGAGCAGCAGCTACCTCCAAGCAGAAAGCGTTCTCCTCACCTAGGAACTTGGGGATCCTCATGTTGGATCTTCTCTTTATGGAACCTGAAGGAATTTACTGATATTATGCCGTTTATGAGCATCTTGGTAATGGTTATGCTTACCACTAAGAGACGGCACGTCTATATCTGTCAGTTGATGCTTCTTTGGTATCTTGACGTATTCGTCTATTACTCCCATGCTGTCTGAAGATTCCAGGTTCTCATTTTCCTTGAAATCGTCATCCTGAAAGATGAACATGGAACCAGAAGTGAACACTAACGAATAATCTTCGGAACTGGTGATGGACAATGGTCTGTGCTCCTCCGTGGACATCATGCTTTGGGTAGTCTCTATTGACTTCTTCTCAACGATTTGTGTTACTCTAGAAAACGAAATGAGCACAACTATTACCCAGGAGATAAAAATTTCCTTACACCATATCATCGTCTATTCTATTGAGTTGTTCAATGCTGAGGTACAACACGTCCATGGAGAAGTCGACGTCGTCTTGGTGGGGCTTCCTTAGACCGTTGAAGGGTACCAGCTCGAATTCTTCGTTCAGTACCTTGTAGTTTACGGTCTGGTTCAAAATCAGAACAGCCACAGCTACTCCTCTATCCTCTGCCACTATGATTTGCCTACCTGAGTCTTTATGTCTGGTCAACAGCTCTGCTATGTAGAAGTTGCCGTACATCGCTTGCAATCTTTTCGAGTGGGTTTCTATAAGAGGGATTAGATCATCGTTATCCTCCTCCACAGCCCTTCGGATCTTATATTTTATCATGAAGTTCTGCTTCTGGATGAGGTAGATGATCTGGGAAGACTTCGGGTTGATGCAGTCTGAAACATTTCAGCTCATACACGAAGTCATATTGATGTATCTTACCTTTTGGTACCACTACGGTTCCCAGTTGATCCAATAACTCGACCTTGTGCATGCCCGGTGGCATAACCATTAGAATGTACCGGAGGAAGTACCTGGCTTTGAATATGTATTGGATGATTGGCCTCAGGAAGAAGAGCTGGTAAGGAGGATCCCAAAGTATGAGGTGAATCCAGAGACAATTGCGGCTGTTCACCTGCTCCAAACCGTAGAGATTGATCAACCACGCATTCCACTCCCAAGGAGGAATTGCTGGTACGTTGGGGTAGCTGTTGAAAAAGGCGGCTCCGGCTATTTTATTGGATTCGTCTTCTATTTTGAGAGCAGTGTAACAATTCGTTCTAGAAATGGATATGAAGAGCTAGGGTTATGATTTTAATATATACGTACAGTAGATCTGGTAAGTTTACATTGCCGAAAAGACCATAGGTAAGTTTTTCGTCAATCATCTTCTCCAGGACGGGGATATCTTGAAACGTGACGTTTGTGACGTCATTTGGCGATAAAAGTACTGTTTTTTTAGTGTTAAAATGTTTTGTCGAATGAACAGACATTATAAAAAGACGCACATATATTCGAATGTAAAGTAATCTGACAGATTGGAAAGATTTTGACAGTTTTATTCATTGTTTTTTAGATTATTAGCCTTCACTCAAATGCTATTGTCTTATGTTTGCTACTGAACTAAATAAAAGATGAAAAGGATACGTATTGATTAATACATTTTTTTCCAGCTGAGTCTTGGTGTGGAGGACGGGATTCTGCAGGCCTACAACCAGGACTTCGAGCTGCAATTCGCTCACAAAGTTTCTCAAATGACGAGATTTTCCCAAGCAGATTTGGATCCATGCACATTTCTTTACCTTCTTAGAGATGACTATGAAAACCTCCTTTACTGTTACCTGTTCCAAGCTAAGAAAACTGCCGACGTAAGTATAAACACATGTACACCTGTATCATTTCACAGCAGCCACACTTTTACATAAAAATGTTTTTCAAACATATACATAGGTCAGCAACACTCGTAATACCTTATACACGTTAATCTGAACGCTTGCTGGCCTCAGAACAGGTCCTTGAGGAATATATGTCAGTAACACTTAATACCTTATACACATTAATCTGAACGCTTGTTGGCCTCAGAATGGATCCTTGAGGAATACCTACCCAATTTAAAATGTTGTTTACTTCGTTGTTGTTAAAGTTCCAATCTAGTGTTAACATTGCAATCGGTTTTAATTTTTTAAGCGTATAAATGGAAATTAGTCGTAAACAGTTTTAATTTAGATCGTATCAAAAACTAAACCAGACCAATTCCCATGTGTGTACTATTTAAAAGTACAATTTATTGATAAACATACATTAAGTTCAGCAGATGTGCTGTGCAGACGGCTTGGCAACGAATTATTTTGGTAGTTAGCGAGATAAAATAGCACTAATATTTTCAAAACGGTCCTACTCGTACATTCACGTCGACCTCGTGGCCGTAGACATGATTAATTCGTACGGTGGATACTGGGTGGCACAAAAAAGTAATGAAAATGTTTTTACAAAATTCTGCCACACCGAAAATATGCGAAAAGTAAAAAAATGCTCGAATACGACTTTTGTTTTAAAGATATTTAAGCACTTTAAACAACGAACATTCAATTATTTTCCAACGACACTTGATCCTTCCACCGCTAATGTGATTGTTAGGCGGTATTTCTTTTGAGACATTTCTCTAATAAAAGTTTATTAGAAAAAAGAGAGCTTTTTAATTACCTCATCCCATTTAACCACGACATTATGTGACTGACTTTGGAAAAGGCACTGTACGGTCCGTGATGCTCCTAGACCGCGGCCGCATAGTGCGTTCTCGTATTGTCTCCACAGTCGTGTCGCTGTGCATAGACAACCGCACGATATTAGTACTGGGATGAATAATGTTACGCTCTTACAAAAATCGGTTTAGATTTTATATCCTTTAAAGTAAGTAAGGATAATTAGTTGTGGAAAAATGTATGCTCATATATTGTTATTTGTAGAATGTAGTCGCTTTGGCAAAAAAATGTAGCAAAAGGTAAAAATTGTGTTTCAAAGACACTCTGTACAACAGTAAAAAATACCAGCTCGCATATTATACAATACTGCACGACGCCGTCGTGATAGTTTGGTTTCGCACGGTTCTGGCATAAATCCTACATATTTACAGAGATATATTTCGAAGACGACAGTCAGATTTACCTGGAACTGTGACACGAAGGTGTCAGGCATTCATCACGTGAATCGGTCAAAATGCCGCTTGGCAAAGGTGCTCGAATGCTGCAGTGGCCAAAAGAAGGCCTAGGAATAAGTCTAGAAATGCTTCCTGTTCGTCAGACGCGAAGTGTCAGGACGCCGGTTGCTCCAATGAGGTTTAAAAATAGGAAAACAGTCGATTCCTACGTTGTGTGACTGTTAGCGGGGGAGTTCGAAAGGTTGGAGTGAAATATCGTGGAAAACCCGAACATCTCCGAGATAAAGCTTACGCTTTTAACCGTCAAAGCAAGCAGGTGTCTATTATTTTCGGTTTTTCAACATTACCACAGTTATTAGTGGTGATGTGGTGAGTGAACTTACGGTATTGTTACACGTAACTTATTCCTTTGTTTACGTTAAGGTTATGTCCAGATAGAGTTTTACTTTTTTTGATAAACGCCTGTATTTCCAATTAAACTTATATTAAAATTTTCTTCACAAACAAACAATATTGCAATGCTTCTGGTCTTTCGTCGCGCTTCATCGCCTTATACCACTTTTTTTGTGGTATAGTAAGTATACATAAAGAAGAAACAGAGAGACAAAAATGAAATAACACTAAATATATTGAAGATGTGTTAGACAAATTTATTATAGAAATGTTGGCAATGTTGATATTGTTCTAACAGTTTAATGTAGAATGTAATGATACCAATTGTTATGTATGACACAACATAGTACATTGCTACTAACAATTACGAATAATAGACCACAAATGACTATAACAAACCTGTAATTTATTCTTTAAATTAACGATTTTATTACGTTTAAATTATATAGGTCGTATTTGTATAATGTCGTCTATTCCATTACCAAATAGAGGATTATATGCAATAAAAACCTGTAAAATATGCGCATATATTTACAAAAATGTATGCAAAATATATGCAAACACCACAGAAATGAATAAGCAACTAATTTATGACATTTTTTAAATTAAATTAAGTTTTGACTAAATTAAGGCATTAGGTATTATATAAAAATGTTAAAAACAAGTTAAACTTGTATATATTTTATAAAATCAGTATTAATAACGGAGGGATATCAATTATGCCGTTTTTTTTTAAAGAAGGTGTAATTTAATTAAATCTTTACCATTTTGTAGAAGGACAATTTGGGCATTCAAAATGGACTTCTCCAATGTTTTAAGTAGGGACGAACTTTTTAAAATGGAACTTTCGATGCTTTGGACAATTATGCTTTTCGTAACATATATCGCGTTTGTAATTCAACGATTTTACCTATATTCATAATTATATCCCAACTTATATAAAAAAACTATAGCGCCTCTAGTTTTAGTTAGTAGTTTTTAATGCACAAATTTGCTGGTATGTACCACCAGCAAATTTGTGCATTAAAAACTTGACGGAGAGCTACATCAATTATTGAAAATTGATGTATATTTATATACATCAGCAAATTTAATGAAAAGTATAAAAAAGCTTTTTTAAAAAGTTTACTTCGCTAGGTCGGTTTTCAAGAAATTGAATTTTGTATGTGCACCGTGTGCATAGTTAAGCTTATATTTGCGGTGCAGAATATGTTTTCGGAGATAGGACATCG
Organism: Monochamus saltuarius; assembly: GCA_025584915.1. Taxonomy (NCBI): domain Eukaryota; kingdom Metazoa; phylum Arthropoda; class Insecta; order Coleoptera; family Cerambycidae; genus Monochamus; species Monochamus saltuarius. The sequence continues at coordinate 42,116,988 of CM046729.1, forward strand.
CATTCATTCGAAGGGTTAACATTTGGATGGGTATTGTAGGTGACAGGTTTCTAGGTCCTGTTGTTTTACCAAACCGATTAACAGGCGCTCCTTACCTCAACTTTCTGCAGAACACACTGTATGAGTTTTTGGAACACATTCCTTTGAATCAGAGGCAACAAATGTGGTTCCAGCATGATGGTGCTCCAGCTCATTTTTCCATGGCCGTTAGAGAGCATTTACACCAAACTTTTCCACATAGATGGGTAGGAAGGGCCGGACCTGTTTTATGGCCTCCAAGATCGTCTGATCTGAACCTTCTAGATTTCTTTGTTTGGGGATATTTGAAGACATTAGTGTATGGTACTCCTGTAAATAGCCTGGAAGAGCTGCAGCTACGGATTAATCAAAAGTGTCAAGAAATCCAAACCAAGGAGGGTGTTTTCGAAAGAGTTCGAATATCGTTGAGACGAAGATGTCGTGCCTGCTTGGAAATGGACGGAGAACACTTTGACCATCTTCTGTAACTTTGTTTTTTGTTTGTTAAAAGCTTCCTTTGTCGGTTTATTCCTAATAAAATAAAATGTTTGAAAAACGAATAGTGGTCCATATCTCCGCAACCGTTACTTTGCGGACCCATGTTTATTAAGACTTTTCTGCTTATTTTGGTTCATACTATTACCTCCTGAAATATTTTACACTCTTTTTTTAACATCCTGTATATTATCACTGTGTTAGATATACAGGATATCTCAAATTGCAGAAACCAAACATGAACAGGGGTTAGAACTTTTTAAATTAGGAAAATAAGTTCATATAAATATGGTTTTGGAATTTTGGGATATGCTTAGTTTCCAAGATACCTATAGGGTATCAAACATATTGTAAAAAATATAATTTTTTTAATTAATGGCTAATTGTAAAGATAACAATTTGAAAATTAGCAGAGATGTTTTTTACTCTATGCTACTTATGCTGTGTATGATCGATTACAAAATTGTATGTCCAACGCCTTCTGCGAAGGCTTTGCACACCCACTTTCGTTTGGTATTCTAGGATCGTTCGACTTCGATATACTGCTTTGAAGAGTTCGAAGAATTCGCGTAATAAACCACCTCATTAAGATTCCAGTCACCGTTGAAATTCATAAAAGAGAAACGTTACAAATTTCAAAAGCGATATTTTGCGGTTTTTTCGTAATGGTAATTTATTCCAAAAAGGCGTCAAAGTCACAGTAGTTCCCCTCTCCATTGTAACCTGGACGTGCTAGGCACAAATAAAAGTAATATAATATTAGACATAATTCAGATTTCTTTATACAGGTTCGGAAATTAGGTATTTACATTGCATAAAATTTGTTATTTTACAATAAAATATATATATATTACAGATATATTACATTTTGCCACTTTTACAGCGTCACTATTGTCTGTAGTTAGAAAACTATGCCTTTTAATATGTTCCAGTAGCCAACCAACGAATCTCCACTGTCTATAGGCTTACTGTAACCATGTTTGAACTGTTTCCTTCTGAAATTGATCAAAGGACCGTTCAAAATATGGATTATACCGTTGGTACACTCGTAGTCAGGTCTGAGTACCCTGATATACTTCCTATTCCATTTTATGTAATACTCTCCTTCCTCCTTAAACACGGACATTCTCAAAGGCCCCGCTTCCGACTGTAGCTCAAAGTCGGTGTAGTTGTTAACTCTGGTCATAGAAACCAGCTGCTGCATGGAGTACGGTGTTTCCGATACCACCAAGTGCTTGGCCAAGATGTCGTGGGGGGAATCGACAGGTTCAAGTCCCAGGTTGCTAATCTTGTTCCAAGCCGCATCTTGAGGTATAAAATAGGTGAAATGGACGTTATCCCTTTGGAATATATCGTTGAATTTCGTCATGCTCCCCATCTTGTAGAAGGTGTCTATTTCTGGGTCCCTGGAGATCTTTTCTATGATGGGCAGGTAAGGGAAAGGTTTCAGGGATTTGTGGAAGTTGCCTAGAGGTTGAGAAATCAAGTGTATAACTCCATTTTTGACTGGGATATCAGGCACTATTATCTCGGATGAGAAATCTTCAAATTCATCTTTTGAGGTGTATTTAACAAACAATATGTCGTTGCTTCTTTCAAAGGATAAGGTGTAGGGAGCATCATTATCATCGGACAATGTCACCACGTTTTTCTCTGATGGTCTAGTGAAGAAAACGTGATTGGGTACCACATGACGCAGTACCACTTTCCTGTCTATCATTTTGTATTTGTGAGGGTCGATACCTGAGTCAATGGGTATGAAAAAGGTGTGAGGTTCTCTCTTCTTGAATACTTCCAACAGTCTGTTGTCTTGCACTCTTTGGTGGTATTTGTTGATAGTTCTGGAGGTGCCTATACACCAATTGTGGGGTGATATGAGGAAATCATAGGCATTGGGTGAGAATTTTGGAGATATTACCATCGGATCCAATACTCTATCTATTACGTGAAGAACCTGCAATATACAAACAACGATAAGTTATTTCAAACTACGCAGCAACTTTTTTTATACCTGCTGGTGGCCCATGTGACCACTGGAGCTCCTAGACACATAATTGGACCTGTCCTGTAAGATCTTAGCACTGTTGACGTAGATATCGTCGTTAACTTTGGTTATCCACAACGGGGGGTTGTTTAATTTCGCAGAATACAGCACGTTGGTAGTTTTGAGAAGCTTTAAGGTCTTTACTTCAAAACTCATGTGGTAAAAGGCTAAGTCTGAGTCCGTGTCGCCTTCGTATAGATCGAAAGCTTCGTTTTGTGGCACGAACACCGTGATTGGTTCGTAGTGGAGGTTTAATTTCGCGCCTCTATTGCTCCAGACCATGTCGTTGAATTTGGCGTAGTCTGATTCATTGTGGATCTTCTCGTAGATGGTTCTGAAGCTTCACACAGAAAAGATACACGTAAAAATAAATCGCTGACACAAACACACAATTGAACAATCTACAAATAAGTTATAGTTAGTTGTACCTTTTAGCTTGAATATGGTGACCAGCTAATCCCAAAAGAAGCAAACATAATCGCAGAAGAAACCACTGCCACATCTTCGTTTTATTTGATTTTAAATTTAGCTCAACCGAGATATTTGCGTGTGTGTTTTGATCCTACTGCTTTTAATTTGGACAAGGTTATGACCGACGAGATTAGAAACGATAAAATACTTTTCTCAACGTTCAACAAACGTTCAGGATTCCCAGAATAGCCTGGGGCTACGAGAGGAAGTCAAAAGTTAGTTGTAAAGTGCGAAATCGAAAGTTCGTTCTCGAACGTTGTTAGAAATTGTCTTTAGCTTCAGTAACACATAATTCGGTTTTATGATGGCCAACATTCAAATTAGAAGTACATAGATATGTCGTAAAGGACCCCGCACAAAAAGATAGGAAATGCACTCTCGGTCAAATTGTCTGAATTTTTGATATGTTATACATTTTGTCATCCTGAACAAAAGTCTCAATGGGCACTAAGCTCCAAAGTCCATGGTTTGGCTCCTATGGAGCTCCGAAGCTCCGTGACTCCACCATAGTATAGAAACCTCTAAAACGCATGTCACCTTTTTGAAAATCATATTTTAATTATTTTAATGTATGCCCTTAAGTTTTTGAGGATGCTGAATTTGAATATGATGTCAAATCGATAATATTGACAGTTGACAGCTGTCAAATGCTTCAAAGAAAAACAAATCTTATATTAAAGAATGTTATCATATGTTTTTGAGGACGCTAAATTCAAATAAGATGTCAAATCGATAATTAGAGCAATGAACCAAGAGAACTATTTTTGTGTAAAATTCATTGGCGCTTTAGAATTTGCTGTCAAATGTCAATTTTTCCAGTGGCGTTAAAGTTATGGGGGAAGAAACCCTTCCGATACCTTAAAATCTCCACCACCTCCTGGCACGTCCAATAAATTCGAGAAGGGTGCGAAAAAGTAGCTATTCATTGTGGTGATGTGTCTACAAAAGCTCAGTCCTGTAGTTCAAACGGTTCCTAAGATATTGGAAAAAAACTAAAAAAATATTAATGTTTTGACACCGTGTATCTCAAAAACGAAAACCCGGAGAGAAAAATGGAAGAGGAAAACAAATGTTTTTTATTTATATATATTTAATCTGTGAACAAATGTTTCTTTTTTTAAGAGAAATTTACAGTTTTTCGTTGCGACACTTACCTGGGAACACCCTGTATATAAATTGCAAAATATTAATTACTCCAAACTTGGATTGATGCTGCATCTGATTTCTTTTTTCAGCATGAGTCGCTACCCTTTCGATTTATAGTAAGCAAATGCGGTCGCATTAATTTGTTTTTGTATCTCAAATACGAAAGCCTCAAGAGAACATATGGAAGAGGAAAACAAATGTTTTTATTTATATATATTTAATCTGTGAACAAATGTTTCTTTTTTAAGAGAAATTTACAGTTTTCGTTGCGACACTTACCTGGGAACACCTGTCATATATTATCGATTTGACATCTTATTTGAATTCAGCGTCCTCAAAAACATATGATTGATGCTGCATCTGATTTCTTTTTTCAGCATGAGTCGCTACCCTTTCGATTTATAGTAAGCAAATGCGGTCGCATTAATTTGTTAGAAAACTGTGTAGTATAGAAACTGTTTTCATTCACTGCATTAACCTAGAGTATAGTTTCGCCTACGTAGATATTGTTAAAATTAAAAAACACCTCCCCTTGCCAAACTAATCTGGCTGTCCAGCTACCTACATTAGTCTCTTGAAAAAACCTAACAACGTCGTACGCGCGACGCGTTCAAGTTCAAAAAGTTTAAATCAAAGTGTTTTTTTGATCGATTGGTTCTATTGATTTGTTTGTCGAATATGATTGGTCAAATGGACGCTAACTAGATGACGGTGGTGCTTGTCACTTAAGGAATAACTTTATTATTAATTGGACGTCGAAGTAAGTCGTATTGTGTGGCAACTTGCTAGTAATTACTATGCAAGCGTTTTAGCATTATTTGTAAACGCTTAGGGGAGAGTGAAACCTTTTTAAATTACTATGAACTATGTTGGAGCAATACAAATTGTCATATGGGGTGTTAAGTTCCTTCCTCTAGAAAATGTAAAAATATATAATGACATAATCACAGGGATTAGCCCGGAAGTCGGAGACTTGTGCGGAAGAGGGGACGGCATATTATTATTAAGCAGGCCGCATTTGCGCCCAGGAACGACTTACGTTGGTAGGCCCAAACCACTATTCAGTGCAGGAATGAGGGAAACCTGGAAAACCTCATTAATTAAGGGGGTAGTCAAATATCAACCATTAAACTAGGTATAGTTTTGCCCACGTAGATATTGTTAAAATTAAAAACACCTCTGCTGCCAAACTAATGGCTGTCCAGCTACCTACATACAGTTTTTCGTTGCGACACTTACTAGGAAGTCACCTCGATTCAAGTACTGACGCCTTAAATCGCGCGACCACTGTTTATTTACTAGTTTAACACCCTGTGTCTTTTTAATAAATATCCCATTATAGATAAAATATTTATGTTCAAAATTCACCAAAGAACACGAGGTTTCGTTTTTGTTCACTGTTTGTCACCCTTTATACATCATACATTTTTTGCTTTTACATGTCATAAATAAAATAATAAAATAAAAGACGAATTAAAAATAATATACCTACAGAACATTTGTATTTACCGCTTGTATGTTATTCTAGATGACCTTGTCCATATTTTTAAATTTAACCCTGATTAAATTTTATCATCCAAACCCATTTTGTCAACAAAAACGGTCCGTGCTATTTTGAAGGTATTTACTTTCAGGTACCCAAATTTAGAAATATGCATCTAGGAACTTGGGTCACTCTCCCCCAAACATTGCGTAACAAAATTGTGTACTCGTTAACGCAATTAACATTTACATTGCAAATTACGTCTTTCCCGGGCATGTCTAAATATATGCCGGTGCTTTTTTTGTCGGACTTGATTTGCAGCAAATGCTGTGAAAATACAGGAAATCATCAACTAAACTAACTGGTTTACAGAACAAAACATTCAGAAATGTAAGATTGACATTACCATGGTTTGTTTGCGTCCTGCTACAGCTCTGAAGTGTTCTCTACGGTTCGAAAGCTTAGGAAAATTAGTTGGCCTAGGAAACAAATCGTTTGTTTTTCCTCTAGCCAATCGTAAGGGTTTCACAGCGTGCTTGATGCTGTTTTAGTTCAATGTGGTCACTCAGCATTTTTTTATTGCATTTTCTAAATAATGTTGTAATTTTATTGCAATATGAAATTTTTTCTGGCGTCTTTAAAGCCTTTAAAATTATTATTCCCAAATAATGCAAATCAGAATCAAATGGTACCAAATAACACAGACGCAAATGCAGAAGATAACTGCGGTCTTTCACTGCTTTACGTTACTCACTAATTTTATTAATAATTATAAACTGTACTGGCAACACAAACACGCGAAATTCACCAACCTCTACTGCGCGAAAATAATAACTGATGAATGAAGGGAGAGAAGTTGGACCGCGTGCATCTGTTCCACATGCAGTCGACGGCGGGCTCGTCTGCTTAAGGAAACGGACCTGAAAAACGTTCGACATATTCCGCCGGTAACATATTGTAACCTCGAAATTGGGTTATCGTGTTATCGTAGAAATACGTCACGTAGACAAACAACTTTATTGTCACTCTTGATTATACAAGAAATATCCTTCAAACCAATTTTACAACTATCAACGCTTTACTTTGACGTTTCAGTCATTCGCGTTTGGCTGCTCAGTATAGACTGACTATGACGGCGGAATTGATCCGCTTATATAGGTTTTTAGAGTTCTGGAAATAAAGGTATTACCAAAATTATAAATTCTAATGAAACAGTAACATAATTAACAAAGTAAAAGGTAGGTGAGCTTCCATAACAATATTAAACGGAAATTTGAACTGGCAACTTTTTAGCTGTACTGAGTGTGCCGATTGCGCCTATCTGATGTGGGCGCTGATTACTGCGATTGGCATTTATTATAAAATTCTCATGATTTCCTATTGATTACACTGGGTGTTCATAAAAATGCAAATTTAATTATTGTTTCCTGCTGTTATTATTTAGTGGTTCTGCAGCTTTTCAGCGCTTGTCATTTAGCAGACATTAAAAACAAGGTTATTGACGTAAATACGGTAGGTCAAGACTCGGATTGCCAGATTGTTGATCACTGAATAGGTATGTGCCGGACTATTTTTTGTTGACAGCACTAGGGTTGTCTTTATTACTGTCTATATTTAAACACAAAAAACGTTTCCGCCTCTCTTAATAATTTAACCTAATTAGTATTGGATTTTATTTCACTATTTTTGTAATGAAATGTGAATTCATTGCATATTACAATAATTAGGTACTATAGGAAAATATTTAAATTTGGCAACGTCAGGCCGACACCGAGTTGAATTGCCGCCAGGGATCAGTGACAGTCTGAAAAGGGGGTTTAAATAATAGTTTGAAAATATTATTTTTCGGCGTAAATATGGATTTAAATTTTTTTAAATCGCCATCGGTAGATGATCAGATGACAAATTTTGTTAAAATATTTTACATTTATAATCCAGTAACCTTTAGTTGTTGCTAGCTCTGTCGGACGACCGTGAAAAAAACCTACTCTGTCCAAAAATACGCCGCATATATTTTTATTTTCTGTCTAACGCGTTTGTCTATAATTTATTTGAGCGTTTGTCGAGAGAATTTAAGTGACAGGTACAAAGTTGAGGGAAATAAGGTGAATATTAAATAGCTTTCGTAAACACAGCCTATTATTAATATCGTAGTTTTATGAAGAATTTCGATGGGTAATGGCATGTACTGAGTTGAAAACAATAATTACACGTGTAGGTAAGAAAACGTATCCTTGAGGCTGAAAGCAGAGTTTGTTTTCGTTAATTTGGACAATAATAAATTAATACGGATTCTAACTTTGGCAACTAGATTTACGTAATGTAAATATTTACGTTAGTGTTAATTTAAAGAAAATTGTAGTTTGTGCCACGTTGTAAAGCCAATGTTCCTCAAAATATATTACGCGATAAAGAAATGTTCATTAAATAGGTGATTTTTCCACGACCACCATATTAAGAAGGTTTAATACGTCTGTTTTCCGTGGATTAAAGGCCTTTTAACACGCTATGTCTGTTTAGAAATGAAAGAGAGTAATACAAGCTTATTATGTATGCAAATCGTAAATAAATGTAGTACTGGTGCTTATTTTCAATATTTTTATATTATGTATTATCGGTATAGACAAGGTGTACTTTTAAAAAAACTTCGTGTGACCGGGTTGTACTAAATTGTAGCAGGTAGCTAAAATTTAATCCCCGACTATCCGTCTTTGTTATACTGCTTCAATTTCTCGGTCCATTTCTCTTGTAAGTAAACAATATAAAAACAGCATTTCAAAACATGAGGCTACTTTAAGCATCATAACCGGTTTAAGAGGGTTTTTAGTAATTCAATATTATTATCAAACTATACATTTAAATTTAATGAATAGACTTTTATTCCACACAAAAATATATGTATTTTGAAAATTCAAATTAGGGTGAGTAAATGTAATGTTGTATAAATGTGCAATAAAGAAAATAAAAGAGTAAATATATTAAAATTCATCCTCTGAATATTCTGATCAATTATTAAATTATCGAGTTCCCACATTTTATCCTTTTCTTTTTGTACATGATGTATACATCTTTGGCAGTTATTTGCAGTTACTCGTTCCAAGGAATTTTTTAACAAAATTTTCACGTCACTTAATTTAAACGTATTATTTCGCGCTACATCTCTTTTTACCTGCGCCCAGACTAATTCGATTGGGTTAAGTTCACAGTGATAAGGTGGGAACTGTAGTACCGTTATCTGGCGATTTGTTGCCATTTTATCGAGAACATATTTTTTCTGATCTTTATTAAGATTGACAAGTGTGAAAAGTTTCTTTTTCACCATATTTGTTTCAAAAGAAATGTTTTTTCCGGATAACCATTGAATTATATCGGCTTTCCTCCAAGCAGTCGTAGGCGTCCGCTCGGTCTGCCGTGAATGGTAACTGGCATTATCCATGACAATTACAGACCCCGGAGGAATAAGATTCAACGTCCGTGTAAAATACTCTTCGAAAACATGCGTTCATGTCTTCGTGATAGTCACCCGTATTTTTAGATTCAAATAAAAGTAAACCGCCATCTACAGAACCACTGGCACTACCTATGTGTGTCACTATTAATCTTCGCCCTTTACCTGAAGGTGCCTTGAACCCTGTTGAAAGTCCATCCAAAAATCCTTGTCGAAAACTTTTTACATTTTTATCTTGCCATACTTTTGTTACAGTATATCCCTCGTTGACCCAAGTTTCGTCTAGATCATAAATATTCCTCCCTTCGTCACGGAATTTTCTAATTGATCTTAATTAGGATCTTCGCCAACAAATAATTTCGTCTTTATCGACAAGAACTGACTTCCTGTTCTGCTGGTCTGGATCAGAGAGACCAAGAAACGCAACCATTGTTGATTGCAGAGCCCGCCCAGATCGCCTGATCTATTGAACGTGTCTAGAACAAATAAAATCCGTCAGTTTGTCAGGTTATTGTAGTTTTGCAATAAATTTTGTACTAATATGCCTAGCTACAACTTTTTCTATTCTGTTTATCCAACTGCATCCATACCACGACAAAAAAGTATAAAAACATTTAGAGAGCCTCTAACTGCAGCGGCACTTAATATATTCCTCCAAAAGTCAATATCTGCACATCTGAATTGGTATATAGTAGACGTTTCCAGTATTATGTAGCAGCGCATAACAATCAGGGCAGAATACAATTTTAAAGATATTCACTAAAAAACATATTCAGTACACAAAATAGTTTCGTGCAAAAGGACACTCCGTATATACAAGTGCGAATCACTCTAATGTGTGAAATAAACACACGTGGTATCGATCCATAACAGAATTTTCTCACAGCGGTTCGCGATGTAAACACGGTGATAAAAAACGGTTTTCCTACAGTTGGCAGACACCTATAGTCCAAAGGACAATTTTCTAAATTGAAACGGCACAATCTGGGTTGCGGGCATCCTTACACACATCAAGTGACTGAAGGTGGATCTGTTGAATCGTTGTTGTGCAATTTCTATGCCCGTGTGTTCCAATATTTGACCGGATCCTGAGAAATCCGGAAAAATCCAGTCCGGTGGGGCTTGCAAGGTAGGATTTTGATGTTTTTTTTGCGAAATCAAAGCATATTTGGCCTTAATATACAGGATGTTTCGCTTAGGAACCAACACAGAGAGGTGTACCTACGTAGGGGGTCCCAATATATTGCAATTTAATCAAATATACCTATACAGGGTGTTAAAAATAGAGTGTAAAATATTTCAGGAGGTAATAGTATGAACCAAAATAAGCAGAAAAGTCTTAATAAACATGGGTCCGCAAAGTAACGGTTGCGGAGATATGGATCACTATTCGTTTTTCAAACATTTTATTTTATTAGGAATAAACCGACAAAGGAAGCTTTTAACAAACAATAAATAAAGTTACAGAAGATGTTCAAAGTGCCCTCCGTCCATTTTCAAGCAGGCACGACATCTTCGTCTCAACGATATTCGAACTCTTTCGAAAACACCCTCCTTGGTTTGGATTTCTTGACACTTTTGATTAATCCGTAGCTGCAGCTCTTCCAGGCTATTTATAGGAGTACCATACACTAATGTCTTCAAATATCCCCAAACAAAGAAATCTAGAGGGTTCAGATCAGGCGATCTTGGAGGCCATAAAACAGGTCCGGCCCATCCTACCCATCTATGTGGAAAAGATTGGTGTAAATGCTCTATAACGGTCATGGAAAAATGAGCTGGAGCACCATCATGCTGGAACCACATTTGTTGCCTCTGATTCAAAGGAATGTCTTTCAAAAAGTCATACAGTGTATTCTGCAGAAAGTAGAGGTAAGCAGCGTCTGTTAATCGGTTTGGTAAAACAACAAGACCTAGAAACCCGTCATCTACAATACCCATCCAAATGTTTAATGAAAAACGTGCCTGATGTCCAGATTCTATTAGAGCATGTGGATTTTCGTCGGCCCAAACATGCGTATTGTGAAAATTAAACACTCCATTTCTTGTGAACCCGGCCTCATCAGTAAAAAGAATGTTTGCAAGAAAACGAGGGTCTTCAGCATCATGACGTAGAAACCAGCGGCAAAAACCAAACGTGCTTGATGATTAATTATTGGATTTAAGGCCTGTACTCGTTGCACATGGTATGGATAAAGCAGTTGCTCGTGAAGGATTCTCCAAACAAGAGGACCACTAATTCCTACCTCGGCTGATATTCTCCGCACACTCGTACCTGGATTCTGCTCTACCAGTGCTAGAATTTCTTCTTCTGCTCTAGGAGTGGATACCGATCTTGGTCTTCCGGATAAATGGCACTGTTTGCTCAAGGAACCGGTATCACGCAATCTTTGGTGAATTCTTCCAAACATGCGTTGTGAAGGAATCTGGCGATTTGGATAAGCGTCAACATAAAGACGTCGCGCTTCGGTGGCGTTCCCATTAGCACGACCATACATGAAATGCATGTCTGTTAATTCTGCGTTAGAGTAACCAGCCATAGCGAAAGAAAACTTGTGCACTGAGAACAACTATTAAATACGTACTGTTTATTTCACTAAACATCAACCAACTATTATAAGAAAATACATAACGGTTTTGCAAAATAAAAATAGGGGCTAAAAAACATAGAACATTCCATATCTCCGCAACCGTTACTTTGCGGACCCATGTTTATTGAGACTTTTCTGCTTATTTTGGTTCATACTATTACCTCCTTAAATATTTGACACTCTTTTTGTAACACCCTGTATACAAAGTTGTACACAGGCGGAGTTACAGGCCTTCACAGTGGGGCCAAATATTTAAAAAAAAATAATATCTGAATTACTTTAACTTGGAATTTGGTACGTGATTTAAGTTTATTGTTAGTTTTCTTTGACTATGAGTTCAAGTAAATTGAAACATTAAAAGGTGTTCATATAAATGTGACATAATAGTTCTATTTCGAAAGCGGTGTGTACAGGATGATCCCCGTTTTCTGACCTTCGTCCCAGCTCGAAAAAGAAAGTCGAGTTTCGTTTGAATTTAGTTTAGGAGATATTTGGCACGTCGTGTAACTCCCAAGTCAAGGTAGCTCGGCATAAACAAATAAATTTAGATCTTGGGAACGTTTTAATTTAAACAAAGCGAAAAATTCCTAGTTTTTTTTTCAACATAAACAAATACGGTTTTACGATCGACGTTATTCAGCTGTTTTAATAATAACACAATCGCAAAAAAGCTCGTGTAGTGTTTGGAGAACCTTTGTCCTCGTCAGATATTTAAAAAAATGTTTGGTATTTCTCAACGGGCAGATTGAGAAGACATATGTGTAGCATAATATTTTTTCCCTGGTAAAGTCTTGAAGTGGTGTTAAAAAAATCTATATTCAGGTATTACATCATTATTATCTAGAAATTTTAGACGAGTCTAAAAACGTTTTGTCGGAAAACATCGAATGTAATAAACATACATATATTTTAGAAATGCATTGCTCATACATTTGAATTCTTACCAAAGAATTTGCGTCCAAGGAACGGAGAATCCTTCTCAAGTTGTGTTTGTGTTTGGATCAACAGGTAACTTCCGGAAACATGCTAGAGATGCTCAGTTGCTTGTAAATGCACCGGTACGACCTTCCCTGGTAACCATTTAGATGTTCCTGTTGCCTCTTTATCTCTAAAAATAGTCGTGTATAAGGTGGCCCAAAGAAAACACGGTCTATCTCGACATTATCGATATATGCGAATACAAATTCTGACGATGGAAGTAATAAGAAACAAATATATCGAGTGTTTATCACCAACATTATCAACAAAATTGATATATTTGATCGAGTGCTTTTTCACACTGTTACTTAAGTTACTTAAACATGTCGTATGGAGGCCATGCAAAACAATAATAACAAGAAGCCGCCTTGCAAATGGTACTGAGGCTAAACGAATTTATATGGAAACATTTTCAAATCATTTAATCAAGAATGTTCAGAAATGTTTTTCAACGTCTTTCAAAGTCAGGCTCATTTCAGAAAGGTCCAATTTCTGAAAGACCTTTGAGTGTTAGAACGCCTGAGTTGGAAGAAACTATTCTACACGGAATTGAAGAAGACCCAAAAGTGTGAAGAAACACAAAGTGAAGATTATATAATGGCGCATATGATGACCTATTTCATTTGTAATTTTATACAGGGTGATATATTCTTCTTGGCAAATAATGATCGACGATACCCACACCTCCAACACTGTTGAGCTTCTAAAGCTGGTAGTTTTTCGTTTCACACCTACTGTCATACTGAATATGCACACTGAATTTGGTTAAATTATCTGAAGCGCTTTAGAAATTAAAAACTGATTTTGTGTTTAATTTTTGACATGCAGTAGTTGGACAACAGCTGTCCTAAGACCACATACAAAAAAACCTTATTTTTGGCCACAGAATATGCTCCTGGACTTTTGACCTTACTTTTAACTTAAGAAACACGCTGTATTCGCATTTGGGGAACATTATTTTTCAAAAGGACTTACCTCCTCCTTTTTTTAAGTGATAGAACCTTATTGTTAGCTATTGATATGATCTCTGATCCCCGAGATAGTTTTTTGGTTCTCCCTGTACAGTGCCACTGTTCCAGAGTGTGATAGCTTTAAATTTAGACGGCCTACGTCATTTTCTTCTGCTCCACATGTTGTTTCAGAACGGATTTCACGCTGAAACTGAAAAGTGGCCAGATTTTCATTACTCAGTCACAACTGTGAAACGCTGTGTGTCGCAGGGTACGAAGTCCTCGACAAAGCGTGATCTTGGATATCGCTGATAGTGTTCTGGTGCTAATTGGTGTTTGGTGAGATTATTAGGAAGTGTTAATCGTTTTACAAGTTCAGATTTGTTGGATCTGTGATGCTCGGATTTATTAGGCTGTGATAATTGGAAGTAAATATTTTATTTCGGTGTTTGTTCCAAGATGATCACCATTCCGTTGGGGCTGCACAGTCCTCTGATCACGTCGCATAGCGATGCTTCCTACATCGAGAAGAAAGCTGTAAGTACTTAAGTTTTAGTTGAAAATAACTAATAGTCGATTATTTCGCGAAACACTTCTCTATTATTAGTTCGCGCGGCATTGGATGGGAATTAGTACTAAATCGTGGGATATATCTAGTGGTGCAATATAATTTCCAGCAAGTGACATAAAATCATTTGAATATTTGGATATATGAATAATATATTATCATAATTCTGTGATGATGTTTATTTTATTTTGTCTAATTCGATATTATTCAAAGCTTGGTTTTTATATCTCGTCGTCAGCATTACTTTACCTTAATCGAATCCACTGCTCGAATATAAACTTATATTGGATCGACGGCTACAAGCCGCTATTTGAATGCAACGTTGTAACAGCTCAGAAAACAAGATAACCGCTTTCTATACATCACGAAAATTAATTCTTGTCTTAGTAGGGATCAAACGAATAGTGATAGAGAAGGTGCGGAGGTTAGGATGGACGGTGAACAAGCTGAGTTGGTTAGATATAATGTATATAAAAATATAAAACACAATGAGGAAGAACAGAGGGCAGTAGAAAAAAGGCTTATTCTACCATTCAAGACTTTCAGAAAGGATTCCAAATACTGACGCAAAAAAAGAATAGTCAAGAATATCTTAAAATCGGCTTGAAAAAATGTGAATATTCCCATTTGTGTCTGTGACTGTTGAGAGTAAAATGGATATAGTGAATTCATCGGCAGTATCACAAAATAAGGACTCTTCATTTTCAAAACAGTTTAACAATAAGTAACTAATTAATTAATTTATTAATAATTAAAGTCTGGTTGCCTCAATCGTATTTGACCCCCTAATTTATTATTTTGTTTTATTAGATTGCATGTTAGAATATTACATCTTTTGATAGCAAAAACAACAAATTGAATCAAGTCACCTCAGAAAGTATTTCTGGCAGCTAAACAAAATCTAATCAGAATTGACATCTGTCAACTGCAGCGTTTATTGGATCGTTATTATTTTTTTTCTCGGAAAGTTGAAGGAATAAAGTGTTGAAATTATATATTTTTGAATTCAGCAAGTTAAGCTCTACAAGAATCCGATGAAAAAATATAGGGGTTCTGTTTAATAAAATATCCGATGACGTCATCACGCGAAAACAAATGAACGTCGGAAATGCGTTGGTATAGAAAAAAGAGTATTTTTAAAAAGCAAAATCGACGGGTCGAGGAAATTTCATGAAATTTCGTTGTTTTAGAAATAATGAATTTATTCCATACCTTTCTTCCACACTGTATGTATATCAGTAGGAAAAATATAACAAAAAATATTTTTGCATTATTGTTTTCTGTTATTTTTTTTTATTTAAAAAAATTTGAATTCGGGAAAAAAAATACGGCCAAATAATTTTTCATGCAGATTATATGCCCAATTATATTCCTACTATTTCTGAATCACCCTGTATGCTATTGTCAACTTATCAAACTTCGCGTGTAACTAGAATTTTTCATATACTTAATTATTACCTGGGTAATATACTAGCGAGATTGACAGTGATTGATGAAACTTTCAACGCCCTGTACAACGTTCAAAGTAACAATTTTCCAAGAACTGAAATGACGTTTTCTTTTACCGAACAAAGATCATTTTCCTCAAATAAATTTCGGTTTATTATTTTAGAACTCATATATTCGAAAGGATCATCTATTTTTAACCTGCTAGGTTCCTTGTACTTGATAGAAACTTGACGGACTTGTCGTTTTTGCGTATTTTGGACACTATTGACCCCAACCTTAAACAGTCAAAGTTTTCGGCCATGTTTGTGCTTATTTTTAGGCCCAAGTGGCATTGTTGTATACAGGGTGGGCCATTAATAATGAGCCAATAGAGCAGCGGCGACATATTTGGAAGATATACGCATGCAATGTTGCATAACACTTCTTTTCTTAGATTTTCATACTCAATCTTTACTTTATATATATTAAAAATAAACACTGGAGCAACTGAAATCGGCGTAGGCTTTAGAAATAGCTGAAATACGCTCTAAACGTGAAGAATCGCAACAGCCGTGTAATACAAAGGCAACGCGATTTAGCAGACGATGCGTGAACAAATACTTTCTTTATACTTCTAATGGCATTGCTTCTTGTTTTCTTCAACACCTGAAAAAACTGCGTCAAATCAACAATCGTGTCATCCAATTCAATTAATTTGTCTTCAACTATCTCGGTGTAAGGTTAACCCTAATCCTGTTGTTAATGCCATTAACTTATTACCTGTATCTAATTTCCTTCCCCTTCGGCCTTATCTAGATTGCCGCGACTCGACCCTTTGTTTTTTCATCAGTCGATTGTTTCAGGTGACCGACTTGTATAAACAAATGAAGGAGCAAAACCACGCGACGCCTACTAGGTCGATAAGCAGCGCTGCTAATCTGACTTCACTCTGTGTGGACATTTCGCCAAGTTCCAGCAACTTTTTTGAGGTAGGACTAGCGTAGGATTTTTGTTTTGCAGGCCCTGTATATATATTTCTTCTCTGTAGGTTTTATATATTGGAAAAATTAAGGTGTGGCAAAAGAAAGTTCCGGAAACTTTCATAGACGACGCTTTAGAGAAGTTCAAGGCTCATGAACTGGAAAAGAACAAGTTGAGACAGCTCAGTAATATCGGTCGCCTGCAGAGCGAAGACAACATCGTTAGAAGGGGTTCCGCCGTAAGTATTTTTACAGATCTCGAAAAAACTATCTCTACGTGTATTAATTTACAGGATTCCTCGACCAGCGAAGATAGCCTTAGCATTTCGGCACCCACAGTGCCTCCTCTTCTGCGTTCTCAATCCGCACACTCGAATTTGCTCATAAAACCCTTAGACGTAAGCAAGAAACTTCCAGAGAATGAAGAGGCCGAGCCCAGGGACAAGCCGGAGACTTCAAATGCTCAAAGTACTTCTAACTCCAGCGACGAGTCTACCGGCAGCCAGAAAGACGTTTCGCAACTCAAAGACTCTAAGCCTCCGACAGATATAGATGATAACCGCACAATGGTCCTGCAAGTCGATAGGACAGACCTAAGACTCATCAGTCCTGATAGGAAAGTCATATTGTTACATAAGCATCACAAAGACGTCACCACTTGCGTTCAGGTATGCACTTATTAGTTTGGTGTGCTGCGAGGACTCATACTTAGCCCCTTTCGGTTGTATGATGTTTATAAACGATGTTTTTCAGGGTCAAATCAAAGCGGAGCATTTCGGGTTTATTTGTAGAGAAAGTGGCACTTCCCAAACATATATAGCTTTTATTTTCAAATGTGAATCACCGTCTATAGCTAGCGATGCTTGTGCTGGTAAGTTTTCAAAATCGTGGTGAGGCGTACAACTTCTAACACTAATTTTCTTGTAGCAATCACACAAGCTTTCTTGAGTGCAGAATCAAGACCAAGGCATTCCCTTACGTCATGCGAACATTGTCCTATGGTGTGGTACCATAAGCTATGCGTGGAAATCGAACATATGTCGGATAGGAAGACGCAGGCAGCCATCTTGAGAAGGTACTATCGTGCATATACAAATGACATTTGTGATATTTCTTATGTGTTTTAGATTAGAACAGTTGGACGAGGAGGAACAATCGATTATTTTGACCAAATTTAGGGGGGCTGAGACAGATTCCGTTAGGGAACAAAACGAGTTCCTTATGATGCTGTTAAGGGCGCACTGCGAGATGAAGCAAGGCCGGCACGTTCACGACACTGCTGAAAATAGGTATGTTCACTTTTAACGTATTAAAAATGTACATTTGGACTTATTACGTTGCGATTTTCAGATCTGAATTTTTAAATCAGTACCTGGGAAGCAGTACGATATTCACCAAAGCCAAACGCTCTCTGACGAACTCTTTCGACCAGCTATTAAAGAGAAAAGGGTCTAGAGATGATTTCGGCTCAACGCTAAAAGGAATGAATTTACCTATCACCAATAATTTGAACAGGGTAAGGACCTAGACAACCTTATAATACCTCTCCTAAGAATTTTTCCATTATTACAGGAATCTTCACCACACTCGCCTGCTCCAAGCATCGCCGACGTCTCAGACAAAGAATCGGAAGGCACTCGCTCCCGATCTTCCACTATAGGTTCTCAAAACGACCTTAAAGACCACCTTTCTATCAGAGAACAAGGACACAAGGGTTCCGTGTCACCCGACAGGAGTATCGGTTCAGAAAAAGGGGTAAAGTCACCGATGATGGACATGTAAGCATTTATGGCCCAAGTACAGGACCTCGCAGTACCCCCGTTTTTGTTTCAGCTTTTTGAAAGTGGGTAACAGTCCTAAATCCACGGCTTCCGAAGAGGGTAGTCCTAATAAGATGGACGCAGGGTCATGGAGACAAGCGATATTTAAGAGAGTCATGACTCCCAACAAGCAGGAAAAAGTAGAAGAGCCTACGAGGAAGAGGACGAAAGAAGAGTTGAGGATATTATGGAAGAAATCCATCTATCAAGCTATACTGTTGGTTCGTATGGAGAAGGAAAATGCTAGGATAAGAGGTAAGTGTGGGATATTGTAGAGGGGCGTCTTAACGCACAATTTTTACTTTATTTATTTAGCCAAACAGGAAGAATCGGCTGTGAAACGGATAAAACTGGAATACGACGAGATGAAACCTACTCAGCGTGAGGTCATGGATGTTTGGGAGATGGTTACTAACAAAGACGTGGGGCGGGTCAAATGCGACAAACAAATGTTGTTACACGCGATACGACAAGGTACGATATTTCAACATATTTGAGGCGAATTTTCAACTTGATTATTTTTAGGCGTGCCGAGAGGCAAACGTGGCGACGTTTGGCAATTCCTCGCAGAACAGTTTTGCGCAAAAGTCCCTCCCATCGACACCACTAAATTTCCCAACTACAACACCCCCTATGAGACTCTCCTGCGGCAACTGACTTCTCACCAACACGCTATACTTATCGACCTAGGTAGGTATAATTCGGCACAAAACATAACTATAGCACATTTTAACTAATTTTCGAATAGTTCGGTACAAAAGAAATTGGTACATTTAAACTAATCTTTGTGGAATTCAGTATAAAAGAAACTGGTACATTTGAACTAATTTTAGGTCGCACTTTCCCCAATCATTCGTACTTTAGCAGCCCTTTGGGACCTGGTCAGCTGGCACTTTTTAATCTGTTGAAAGCTTATTCATTATTAGACTCCGAAGTTGGTTATTGTCAAGGTTTGAGCTTTGTAGCGGGTGTTTTACTCCTACACGTAAGTCGATGTAACAATGTGTGTGGGATTTAAAAAGTTTTAAAACTTGTTTCTTTGTAGATGGAAGAACAGCAGGCATTTTTCCTTCTCCGTCACTTGATGTACCGCAGAGGTCTTCGTAGACAATACCTGCCTGACATGATATGCCTTCAAATCAAGCTATACCAACTGTCGCGACTGGTTCACGACCTGTTGCCCGAGTTGTACAACCACTTCGATTTTTACGAAGTTGCTCCTACGTTATACGCAGCACCTTGGTTGTTGACTGTTTTTGCCTCGCAATTCCCGCTTGGATTCGTCACTAGAGTGTTTGGTAAGCAAAATATTACAATATATTTGCATCGTATCGACTAATAATTTTTTTGCAGACCTGATGTTTTTGGAAGGTCCCGACGTTATATTCCGCGTTGCCTTAGCTCTCCTTTCGTACCACAGAGACAAATTGCTGCTGTGTGACAGTTTCGAGGAAATAATGAACTACTTGAAAGTGCAAATCCCAAATATCGACAAACCGATCTTGGATAAAATCATGAAACAAGTAAACTTGTCCGTTATGTTACACGTGAACATTTTGTGACGTTTTATTTGTTTCAGGTGTACACAACGGATATTACGAAACAATTGGAAGAATACAAAGTGGAATACCAAGTACTGCAGGAAGAAATGTCTTCCGTACAGCCGCACGTCGAGGCCTTGCACAAAATGGAGGCTCAGAACAAAACCCTGACGGAGCAGAACAAAGCGTTGATGGGCCAGCTGGAATTGGCCTTGGCGAATGTTCAACGTCTCGAAAAAACTAGGGTATTGCAACAGTCCCAGTTGAATCGGTTGGAGATGCAGAGTAGAGCGCAAGACGTTACCATCGCCACTCTCGGCAATTTCATAAACAATTTGGTGGAACAGAAGGTGGACGTCGAGATTCCCGACGACGTACGCAGGATATTAACCCATATAACATTTACGGAACGGCGCAAAAGCGAATTCAAACCGCAGCAGAATAACTTGATGAAGATGTTCCAAAAAGCACCGGAGTCGTCTCCAGATAACAAAACGATTGTTAAATCTCTAAGCACGGGGAAGATTTCCATACCGAATATTCTGGATCAGAACATGTTTCGTACGAACAGTCTCAACACTCACGCTGTCAACAATCCTGAATTGAAAACTCAATCGCAAAGTAATTCCAGCGAGAAAATCTCAAAGTTTTTTTCCAACTCGCATAATAATATCCTACAGCAAAGGCTCAACACTCAAAACACCTTTATTAATACGTTGAGTTGCGGCCCTAAGATCGACATTAAGATCGAAGACGTCGAGAGTATGAAGAATGCTAATGAAAAGTCAGTAAGCTTGCCGTTGGATCTCGATAGCAGTAAAATATCGCCTACTAACTCGTCCGACAGTGGCGTCGACACCCCTCTCAGTCCAAAGACAATCAGCCACCATCCCCTAAGCAACTGTGATGTCGCCTTTACCTACAACGGTACTAGAGAGCTTAAAAATATTAGGAGCATAAGGAATTTATCGAGGAATTCTAGTCCGGATATTATAGGGAAATGATTTTTTAAATAATTTTGCTTTAAGAAGTGTGATATTATCTTTAGTTTGTCGAAATTAGGTTATGTCATTGCTTAGTATCGTTATTGTGTATTGCAGGGCTTTTATTCATGGGGCTGTTTCTCATCTAGTCTCGATTTATCATTTATTTTTCATTGTATTGTTTAACGATTGAGGTTAGAAAAACATAACCTCAACTTTTCATTTTTTGGGGTTAGGTGAGAATATGAGCTAATTCTGAAGATGAAATCGAATTTTCTTCAATTTTGCTACGAATGTTGCATGACGTTAAAACTATCTCGAGAAAGATCCATTCAAATTTGAGATTATGATAGGAAATTTTATATTTGGTGAGGGAAAGCGATTTTTACTCCTAGTAATAAGTGATATTATCAGTATGTTACTTGAGATTAATTTGTACTTAATCTGAAATGTTATTCATTCTTAAGAAATAGTTATATGTCCAAGTATTGTACTTTAAGTATTTTATCATAATTTTTAATTGTATATTTTATATCGTATCTTATTTTTGTGATTTTGTGAAATGTATAGTGATGAATAAAGTATCTATATTTGTTTTTATGTACATATTTTAGTTTACGGTAATTTTATCCTGCAGAAAAACCAAAACATGAAGTACTTACGTTTAAAATGTTGTTAAAACTTTACTAACAAAACGCAATGTGGCATATTTAAGCTGATTTGGAACATATTTTCATTATTTCTAATAATACGATGAACAATTTATATTTAGTTTTGTGAAAGTTGCATACTAGTGACAATGCAAGGCGAATGGATTATATATACTTTCGCTATAGGTTTACATTCGGAACGTACTCTTAACTTGTTCTGTGAAACGTGCGTTCAGTGTAACTTATCTTAACCCTATTTCAGTTATATATTTTTAGTCGTAAAAATAGGTTAGTATGTTAGTAATTTTAAATTTAATGTTGTATTTGCACAAAAATTGAAAAATGTATGAATTGCGCGATGAATTTATTAACTAGAGAAAGTTTTTCTTTAATATCGAAGTGGTTGATGAGTTTCCCAGCAAGCTGTGAAAATGGAAAATGTAATAACCATGGCAAAGTTTATTTACAACAGTTGTTTTCACTTCACCCCAATACCACATCTCTGGAGCCATCATGGCTCTCAGAAACATCAAAATTACTCGTGATATAGTCCAAACAGTAAGTAAATGTTTATCAGAGGGTCTCCCTTTACTTGCTGATTTTCTTTTAGTGCAACAAAACCCGAGCGTTCACAAAATCTGACTTACAACACAACGTGCCATCCCAGAAGCAACACGAGTGCCCAGAAAATGCATCCCAGTATCATTCAGTCTCTTACAGTTTAAAATGTGACGCAAACTATTCAAAGGATATTCTACCAGAATTAAATGCAACTGAAAAGTGAGTATAAAAACGTCTACAAGACCTACAACAACCTAATATATATATTTTTTAGAAATATAGCGTCTCCTTTTACGAAATTTATACAAGAGTCCCAACTTTCGACGACATGTACACAGGAAGGCACTACATTCGACAAAAACATTGTCGAAGTTAACACTTTGCCGTTTTTATTTCCTGCACGATCCTATTCCAGCAAGAAAAGCGGAAAGGAAGATGACTGTAAACCGAAGTGCATCAAATCTGGGCCTTGTCCCAGATTTAAGATAGCGGACTGCCCGCCAATGAAAGCGAAAAAATCTGAATGTGCCCGGGAGTACATTGAGGTAAGTACACATTTGAACATTATATACAGCGTGTTCACAGATTACTGAACGGAGAGGAAAAATGTTTTTTTCCAATAGTTACATCAAAAATGTGGAGTGTTAAATACTAAACAAATTAGGATCATATAATTGCTGTTATTCTGTATAGTATTAACAGTGATTTTGGTAATACTAAATCAAATGGCTTTTCTCATAATTGTAGTTTGTTTTTTACTTCTAAAACTATGGCTAGTATATTTTGCCATATTAAATATAGTCCAAGATCTGACCGTGTGGTTATTACGTCCATCTGTTTTCAAATTAAAATGCAATTTTAATAGACGATTATTAAATATGTAGAGAATACATTTTATCTAATTTTCATATAATTCGGTACAAAACGAACTGGTACGTTTGAACTATTTTTAATAGATAAATCCGTGGACACGCTGCATATCAAATCCCGGCATTTTCTTTCAGCCCTGCTGTACCAAGAAGATGGCTCCCTACCCGAGCTACAGCGAGCTGTGCGCCTACCGTTTAGAAAACGACCCGTCGGAGTGCAAACAATGCCCCTGGCAGAGGTGTGGCGGTGCTCATGCCATAAAACCGCAAAAGAAGAACTACCACACCACTACCAGGGCCATGAATATGGCCATGATTCCCCAGAGCCCCGATATGGTGAGCAACGATTTCTCCCATTGACTTTTATTTTTTTAAGTGTCGTTTTAATTATTTCAGGCGCCGTTCTTCCTTCACAAGCAGTGCGATGCCTCAAAGGTAAGGATTGTTATTGATTTAGATATGTTTACGTCTGAGTTTTGTCGTTTTTGTATTTGATGTACGGTGGAAACCGTTTGTACTTGGGGAACGTTGCAAAATTTTTTTTTTATTTAGGAACCTTGCAAAGAGCCCCCACCGAAATGCAAGAAACAGGAGGAGGCCAAGGAGAAATGTCCCCCTCCGAAAAAGGATAAGGGCAAGAAGAAATGCGACGGAGATGTTCTGCATCCCGAGGCCTGGACCATCTCTGGCAGCATAAGGAAACTGGACTTGCAGAGGGTAAGTGTGGATTTGATACAAACGGTTTCTTGATTTTTACGTGTAAAATGTTCACGTTTATTAAAAAATATATATCGGGTTTTATTGCATAATTTTTTTTTAGTTTTATGTCTCGGTAATTGTATATATATTTTCATTTATTAGAAAAATGTTGAATGTTTTATAGAAAAATGTTCTATGGGGCGGTTCAATTTTTAAATATAACGGTTTAGGAACGGGTAAAATATTAACCTACAGCTACAGTTAAATATACAGGGCCTTCTGAGTGCTTGTGCCGCTATATTATTTCTACCACTTTTTTATGGATAGATATTTTTGGAAAATGATTAATTTTGAAACAGCCTCCGAATAGTTTTAAAAAGGTGTACATGTCGCACTTTCTCACGCCACGCTACGGGAAACAATAAAAATCAAACCGCCCCGTATAACGGTTTTGTCGCCCGACATTATTTGCCACTATCTTTTATAGTATAAGTACAGTAAGAAAAAACTTGAAATATTGAAGGCGGCTATCGGCGTGCCTTCAAATCTGGCGGAGAAAATCGTCTACGAATTTAAAGACTGCCCGAAAAAGGGTCCCGAACCAGAATGTCCCGTGCATAAGTGGAAATATCCCGTGGTAGACGAGAGTATAGACGTGAGTCGATTAATAGACGTTGTCTTAACCGCGTTTACGCCATTTTTATTTGCGTCTAGCGGACAGCAAGTTCCCCGGTGCGCGTGCGAAAACTCACGTATGTGAATGTTTTCCTCAAAGGTAAGTTGCAATCGTTCAGTAATTCTTTAAATCATCCCGTCTGGCGGAGGTGACTGGGGAACTTGCTCTCGTATGGACGCGAATGGAAGTGTCGATGCAAGTTCCCCGATGAAGATGACGACCAGTCATAGTTATTTTGAGTTTTGTTCTGTTGCAGGGGAGGTTCAAACCCAAGGATCCCTGCTGCGAGGAGGCTAAAAAGGGGAAAAATCCCAGGAAGCGTCCGAAAGTTTTTGTTCCCGAACCGAGAGACTATTGTTGAAATTAAACTAACTAAGAACCTGTAGTTGCTTGTGTACACATCGTCAATAAAGCTATAATGAAACGAAACTCGGGTGTATTTCTTTTTGACGAGTCCTCGTTTTTTATTTGTCTGATTTCGTAATGGACGAGACAGTATATTAACTACGGGGATGGTAAAGTACCCTTCGAAAGTGATCTGTATGCTTGTTAGCTTACGAAATGAAACTAACAATTGGATTCTAAGTTTTCCGTGTTTGGCGTTTGCCTGTATCATAGTAATGACTTGAGGGATTTTTTAACCTAGGGGTCATTCATGACTGGCAAACTATACAAAATTTCAACGTACATACATACTTGTGTTCGATAAAATGTACCATTCCATAGCATCATTCACTGATATATCCATGTTTAATTGTCACATACGTTTTCATATCCAAACGGCGTCTTAAAAACTTCAGAAACGATTTAAATGCTTCGGGACACTATTTCTCCGACCAAACACCTTCAAACTTGATTTAATTGTACAAAATACCTAGTTCTCTTGTATTCCGAGCCATAGTTTCCAAATAAGTCTATGCTTGAGATGTACATCTTTGACGACAAAGAGTCGCAAAGTTGTCTTCTACTAACACTACATTGTTGCTTATAGTAATTAGTAGTAGCGGTACGTGTAATTTTTTTAATAATTTTCAATTTTCTAATAGTGCACATCGTTTTCTTTATTTTTCAAGGTACAGTTGATTCTTTTAATGCCAAAATAGACAATTCCAAAATGTATGCGTACACTAATGCTTTTTCCATTTTTTAAATTTCAACCCTTTTTGCAGTTTTACGATTTGATATTTCAGGAGCTGCCCCTGTTAGCCAAAGAGCACGATAAGGGTCATCCGCCCCCCTGCAAAGACAAACGCAATCCCAAAAGCGAGGAATGCCCGCAGCCTCCGAAGAAGAAGAAGATCTACAGACAGCAGAGCGACCTGTATGACTCCACATATAGAAAACACCCACATCCCTATACCGAATACGAATAAAAATATGTGTGCTAAATAAGCTTCGAGAGGTTTATTTAAAAGTTGTGTAAAATAAATAAAGTTTAATTCCGATATCAAACGGGAGGCCTCTTATTTTTCTGCACGTGTACCCAGTCCTTTAGCTGGGACACCATCAGTCCGCCTAGGATTATCTGCGTCGGGTGGTATACTAGCAGGGGTAGGCTGATTTGGCTGAGGTGGGCGTAGCCGTGGAACATTATCCTCAAAATTGGAATGCCTAAAACCAAAATTGTTTTCAAACTTAACGAGAACAAAGAAAATGAAATCCACTTCAATTTTAGTTTTTTTTGCATAATTTTTAATTGTAGAACACCGGCAAAATTAGGCAACCAGTGAAACTTAGGAGTGGGAATAATAGATGGCGATACTATGTCATGGATTTTAAAAGAGTGCTGCCATCTATTATTAAGTACGTATATACAAAGTTGAACACAGGCGGAGTTACAGGCCTTCAAAGTGTAAAATGCTTTGTTTAAAACGTGCCACCCCTGCCTCAAACGTATGGGAATAAAATATCCCCTAAAAAGAGTAAAAATACACGCACCTAGCGTTAATGATTTGTGTGTCGAGCAGAAAACGATAGCGATAACATCTTGCGCCGAAAAAACCCTCTTGAAATATCTAGAGATCTTAAAGCTCAGTGCCATTAGGGTCAACTGAAGTATCAACACTAAAAAAATATATTAATAAGTTTTGCATTAAACTCACAATCAAAACTTACCAGAAAACACGGTGAATATGACGTCTAAAGCCGACAATCCAGTCTCCGGCACTAGAAAAGTGTCACAAAACGTTGTGTATATGACAAATAGTAGAGCACACTGGCTAACAGTGTTCAAGGGGAGCCTATGCCCTCTGAAATTCGTAAAAGCTTTTATACCCTGACCGATCAGCAACGGCATAAGAACAGTCGTCGTCAGTTGAACTATCGTAGCTAACAGAGGTACTATTGTTGTTGATCCTAACTGAAAAATAGCGTAAAGCTACATTTCTCCAATAACATAGTACTTACGTTAAAAAGTAAAGATATAGGGGTAATAAT
This sequence comes from Monochamus saltuarius, assembly GCA_025584915.1. NCBI lineage: Eukaryota > Metazoa > Arthropoda > Insecta > Coleoptera > Cerambycidae > Monochamus > Monochamus saltuarius. Next base: position 42,143,823 of record CM046729.1, read on the forward strand.
AATTCCTAGAAAGCTTCCTAAAACCGAGTTTAAAATAGCAGCCGTTTCATTCCCTTGGGCTGCCCTCGTTAGTATAACGGCACTCGAAACCGGTGGCGGCATACAAGCCACAGTTATTAACCTAAGAGAGTACGCATTCAGATTCAACTTATCGTATCGGCTATTTTAGTACTCACCCTTTCAGAACCCAGGAATTTATGCCAAAGACGGACAATATCCTAATAAATATCTGTGTGTAAATCGGTATAAAAATAAACGTAAAAAGTTGTATAAATAAATGCAGTTTATACTGTTGGAATGTGCGGAAAATACTGTCAGTTTTCAGGGATAAGCCACTAACAAGGAATATTATAAATACTGCCCCATATTTTACGGAATAGTCTGTGTGCAGAGGACCTAAAATAAAAAGAAGATGAGGTGTTTGTTTTTATTGATTGCTGTTACACAAACCTTCTTTTGAGCCCAGTTTTGGGTAAATACCGGCTATAAAAATGCAACATAATATGCCAACTAGGAGCCAATTCTTTCTTAGAAAATTAATAGGCGTTATGCGGTGTTTCATTTTTTAAAATTAAGGTTAATTACATATTTAGAAAATTTTCTACATATTCGAGGAATTGAGGTTAGGAAACTGTCATTTTCTCATTGCTTATAATGGATATTGTACCTACTTTCTCATTAGTTATAATTCGTTTTTATTTTGAGATATTGAGGTTTGGAAACTGTCATTTTCTCATTGGTTATAACAGATTTTGCACCTACTTTCTCATCGTAATTATAATTTTTAAATTAAAGACGATGTTTAAGATCTTTAACATATATTTATACGCATTCACAATACTTCCAAGAAATCTGTAGCTTTTCCAATTCTTCCAGTACTACCGGACAGAACAACAACATCCCCAGTTCTAAAAACTTTAGTTGCTTCTTTGACGCCTACTATACAGGGTAATCCATATTCCCTAGCCACCACCGCTCCTAAAAGGTAAAACATTAAAAAAAAATCGAAACGTTTTTAAAATGAGTACCGTGAGATATCAAACCACCGAGCTCTGTAACAATTCCTGACAGTATCGGAAAGTAAGGCGACCATCCAATATCCGTGCTGACGGTTATCAAAATATCGCCTGAAAATATGGCAATAAGGTACCGTCTTCTAAGATACTTAAATATTTCAAATACCTGCTTGGAGTTGGTCGATCTCCTTTAAGCTACGAATGACACAAGCCCTAGCCTTAACAGTGCCAGCACAGGCTGCCGTTCCAATGCACACCTTATCGACAGGGTCTTCAAGTTGGTCGGCTTCGTTTTCAGGTACCGGCACACCCAACAAAACCTCCGGGAACTTCAATTTATTCCATTTAGGGTACAATTTCCTTCGTTGAATGGCTCTGAAATATAAACACCGTTTTACCTGTTACAAAACGATAAACGGGGATAAACGTCTTACTTGGTTATTAGCGGAGGATTTCTACTCTGTATAATTTGTCCGATTTCGTGGTGGGTAAGGTGGTATATTAAATCCGACGACGGTAAAAGACCCTTTGAGACCATTTGCTTCGAAAGCGTTCTGTATGCTTGTTTGAGTATATCGACAGCTTTAACTAGCTCGTATTTTGTTAGTTCACGATTTGAAACGGAAGATTGGATTCTATTTATGATAAATTTGATGATAGCTCTGGAAATAATTACGCACATTACATAAATTTCACTCTCGGGACTTCAAATCTTGTTTTGGATGCATATTTTCGAGAAGAGGACTTAATCAGGCGTCAGAGGTCGGAAAATCGTCGGATTCTTCGAATAATTGCTATTGGTTTTTTTTCGAGCACTTGTTCCATTTTTTTATGCAGAATTTTTAAAGGAATATTTTTGAATTAATTTTTTTTCACTAAAATTGACACTCGAAAATATTTACGAAAAATACTAAAAATTTCTGTCAGTGGTGTAAACAGTTTATTGCAGATCAAATTTGGTGCCATTTTTAAATTTCCTTTTTTTAAGCATTAAAAAAAGTGATAGAAAAAATTTGGTAGGATTTTTACGGTCAACAATATCTCTAACGCCTGGATTAATTGTAAAATAAAATAAACCTACCTGGTAATCGTGCTTTTCGGCGAAACTAAACTTTTACTAATATCTTTAACGTTTTTATCACCTTTAATAGCACTGGTATCGTGTTTGGCGTTTGCCTGTATCATAGAAATCACTTTCGCGGGATTTTCAGCCCAAGATTCGTCCATGATTTCGAACTACAAAAAAATCCAATCAGCGCCATATTTGACGCTCGTTAGCCCTTACCTCTCCTTGACTTCTGTGACCGTGTTTCTCCAAGAACTCCCGGAACAATTTAAACGCTTCGGGGCACTTTTTCTCCAACCAAGCCACTCCAAACTCTGGTTTAATGGTACAAAATGCCTCGTCGTCACCCTCTTCTCTGATAATCCGAGCGATGTTCTCCAAATAAATCGGTACTTCCGCCGATACGACGTCTTTCACTGAAGAGAGGATAGTCGCAAAGTCGGCGCAATGATCCTGAGTCAATGCTGCAAATTAAATGTTAAAAATTTGGCGTCATTTATTTTCATTACCTCTTACTTTGACTGCCTTCCAGAAGGATGTTCATCGCTAAAACTTGGTAAAAAACCGAGACGCTGGAAGTCTCTGCATGCTTTTTCATCACGTAGGGTAGTTTATAAAGTAACTTGTCAATTTTTTTGTAATTTTCCAGTAGCGGATCGTCGATTTTCAAGTCTGCGGCCAAATTGGACACCATTTCCTTCATTTCGCGAGGTATATTTTTATTTTTTAACGCCAACCTAAACAATTCTAAAACTTCTTTTAAAATGTTTATCGACGAAGCAATTCCTCTCATATTTTTGCATATATCGTTCATTTTTTCGTCAAGTACGGGATGCCCAAAAATTGCCAAGTCCAAAATGTTGGAGCTCACTTTAACATCCTTATTTACGTTTTTGTGAAGAAACTAAAAATAAGAAATTTGAAAAACTATAAATTTAAAGCATTCTCGACTTACGTTAACGATGTCTAAGAGACCTCGATGCTGGCTTCGTAATACAAATTGCATCCCGCACAGATCTAAACAGTTCATGCGCATTGACGATGCTTGCGAGATGCTCAACAAGCTGGTTGTTTGCGTTAAAACACTCATAGCGTTCGGTATAACTTCACCGATATTGGCAATTGTCACTACAGCATAGTCTGAACGAAGTGGATGGTCCAATTCGTGAGTCAAATCGAATTCCGGCCAAGAATGTAACGTTGTGATAGGCCGGGATTGAAGTAAATATAAATTATCCTAAAAACCGATATTACAAAAACGGATGATGCGTTTAATAAACAATTACCTTATAAAAAGCCCATTCTATGTCTCGTGGGCCCCCAAAAGTTTTTTCTAAAAAGACACCAAGCCTTCCAAGTCGCAACGCTTGCGATTCCGTTATGCTCCAGTTCGAATTTTCAACAAACTCAAATTCTCCCTCTTTGTCTATCTCTTCCAGGCCAGTATCGGTCATTTTCAAGATTTTGCTTTTACGTCCGACGTTTCGGTCCAACAGACTCACTTTGCCATCCCACGTCCTGTTGAGGACGAATGTATCCGGGTCGCTTTTGCCGGAAACGACGGTCTAGAATGAAAATTCAGTCAAACGTAACAAGTTTTTTGCTACACGTTTTACCTCTCCCAATCCATAGTTTGATGTTACAACCATCTGCGACGGATTGAAGGAGAACGGGTGACAAGTGAAGAGAACACCGGCGGAGTCCGCAGGGACCATTTTTTGGACCACTACTGCCATTTCGGATAAAACTGGCATACCGTGTTGCCTAGAAATTTAATATTGAGTAACTTTTGACACTTTAAGAAGTAAAAATTTGTTTACAATCGATATTGTACGCTTTGATAGGTGAAGAGTGAGGCCCAGCAAGCCGATACGGATTTTAGTATTTGTTCTTCCGTCAGACAACCGAGAAACGTGTCGTTTTGTCCTGCGGCGGATAATTCTTCGGAATCTTCCCCGATCGCTGAAGATCTCACCGCCCAGCCGAAGCAATCTTTATTTTCGATGTTTTTTAATTCTTGTTTGATGGCGTCTTCGATTTCCGGTAGCATTTTCTCTTTTTTAATGAAATTTATCACACTGAAAGGAATAGAGTTCCATGTAGATAATTTTGTTAAGATTCTCTGACGTACCTACTCATTACAAACTGCTTCGACTTTCCCATCTTTAAGTCCGTGGCAGACGTCGTCTAAGAGTAGCATGGTCTTCACCAACACTGGATTCGCTTGCAACTGGTGCTTGAAAGCGTTTACGGTAACGATAAAACCGTCAGGTATTATAAACTACAAAAGAAATGTTTAAGTCACGTTACTTTGTTTTCGATAACGGTTACGTACATCTGGAGACTCCAATGATGATAATAATGCCAAGGAATTTCCTTTTCCGCCTGTAAACGCCAATATTCTCGCTTCTTCACTCTTAATATTCGTTACGAAAACTCCAGGTAAAGTATCAACTACTTTCGGTCTTAACAAAATATTCGGTTTATATTTGTCAGGACCTAAAAGATATGTATATTTTATAAATAAAATTTTACGCTACACAGGGTTTGTTTACCATTTTTTTGGTACCAAAATTCAACAACGGCCTTCGCCTGATTGGTATTAACGTCACATTCGGCCGGTATATTGTAACATTCAAACCCGTTTTCCTCCTCATCTACCGCCACCACAGATTTCGTTGTGTTTAGATGAATGACACATTTAAATAGTTTCTTCCCAACTGTAACAAACGTTTTTAATTTTTTTCAATATTTATAGCATCTTTAAAAATATTTTACCATTTATCTCAGTTGTTATCATTTCAGGAAAGATTTTATAACAACTCATACGGCTCAACGATATATCTACCCCATTTATAGGTACAATCCTGTTGTCGCTCAAAATTGCTGATCCATAATTCATCCTGCGATGTATTAAAAACAAATAAGTATTAATTAAATAACAATTAAAAAGGTTTCTTACTGTGAGCATCCGTCTTTAAAAGATTTTATTACTACATTTATCAAATTTCCGTAAGTGTCTGCTATAAAGACTCTCAAAGCTCTTTGTAACAAAAATCTATCGTCGATTCCTACGTGACGTGTTCTGCACGCAGGCAGGTGCAACACGAGTTCGTCTTTGTGCGTATCGCTTCTTAAGGTCCCTCGTAAAACTCCGAATTGCTCGTAACCTCTTTGATCAACCCTAAAAACAATTCTATTCAATATAAAGTCGTATAAGTTTGCTTTGGAGACTGACAAATAATCTACCCACGATCTGTCTCGCCAAGTTTCTCTAGCCAAAGCGTCAGCGAGTAGGTTTGAATCCATGTCGTGGGGAATGTAAGTCGGAGAACCACTAGAGTTGAAGCTGTAACACAAACTCGTTGAAAAGTGACTACGAACATTTTTCCGTCTACTTACATGAGACTAAAGTGTACATATTCAACTTTTTCATAGTCTTTAATCGAGACGTTACGTAATAATCCATTAAAAATAATCCTGTACCGTAAGAAGGGTTCTAATATCTCGATGCTTAACCCGTTGATCTTCCATTCATCGTTCGGTATTTTTGTTAGACGTAAACCGTTTTCATCTGTAAATGTACTAGTAGTATTTGTACAACGAACACAGTTACACCTTACCTGGCAAAATATATACATTCCCGTCCGCAAGTCTAAGGTACAGAAATACTTCAGCGATTTTTTCATATCTCACCGTAAAGTTTAAAGACAGGCTGTTGCCTTTTTGATCGACTCCATAAAAGTGTAGGGAATTTGTATGCTTAAAATATAAGATTACGAATATCTAATATATAGGTAAATAAAATGGACTTACCTCACCCGATGGTACATTGAACGCTGTTTCAAAATCTTCCGTCAAGGGGGCGATTTGTGAACGGAACTTCTCTTTGTACCTCTTAACGGCATTTCTGGCAAAGTATAGCTTTATTAAATAAAACCAATCTAAAAAATTAACGATTCGAGTAGTAAATCCTTCAATGATACGATTTAAAAGGCGTATATTTCTCACTGAGATAATTAACATAAATTTTGTTTACTTTACCTCTACCAGTGTAAACGCTATGTCCATTATTTCTCTTGAACAGTAAAAAATAGAGAACGAAAGGTATTACAAACAACGCTAAGTAATATCCAAGATTATATGTCAAATCCATCACGACAACGTTCATCCTAATAATGCTAATATCCAAAGTGTACAACTGTAATGAGTTATAGATAATTTTAAAGATTAGATAAGTCAACACTTAAAAGATAAAAATAGGGCACTTAAACGTTAAGTTCTCATTAATTTTATATGGGATATGTTTACACAAGTAGAGGGATATTGAATTTAAAAATAATTACGGATCGGTTTTTACTGCCCTATCAAACACCTACGTCTTTATAAACACAAAAACTTAACCGATTTAAAATTCGACCAATTACCTACATACATACCTAGATTGTTTAAAATATTTGGCAATAAATGTACTTCAAAGTGATAGTTATTTCACTTGCCACATTTATTTTCGGATATTTATTTTACTGTCGTACTGAGATTCACATATAAACAATCTAAGTTTATATAATAATAAACATAGATTGCTTGTAAATATGTAACATTGAACATTACTTATAAAACAAATAAAAGTAAATTACCTGCAAACGTTAGACACCTCGACAGATGAATTTCTCAGTACGCCTGTAAACGATTCAAACTGTCATATAAATAGAATTGCTAAAATTGGCATACAAGGTTCTATAAGATCAACAAATGATTTTTATTGCAACTATTAAAATTATTATTCTAAGCTCTTTGATTCTGCGAAGGTTTAAAATTTTAATACGTTATCAACACCTCAATGTCAATATTATTTTTGTCTCACAAATTAAGTAACTTTTGCAATGTTTACATTTACATTATTTTTATACATTATGGATATATTAATCATAAAGTTTAGTAAGATTAACTAGAAGGTCAGCAGCATTAAGGATAAAGAACCAGTTAACATTTTACTTGTTTTAATTGTTTAAAATAAAATTGAACAAATATTTACATTACACAAACTGTATAAATTATTACAACATAGAAATAATTCTAAAGATGAAACGACCAAAATATCTATGATTTTTAATCAATATTTTTCCCGTCTACGTAGTCACGTTTCTAACTTCACCTCACAGTTCGAATTGCTTTCACAGTTCTTGATAGAACTGCAGTTAGAGTCCACATCAGTCACTGGAGAATTAGGGTATTTGGTGTCGTTATAAAATACCGATAAACTATGGTGGAGAGGATGCGAATTTTCGGAGTACATCTGCGAGATGACACAGTCTGTACAAAAATCTATCGAATCGGTACACGTCATACAATGCCATCGGGAACCAACGATGGGATCCACATCACAATAATCGCAGCGGAAGCCGAAATGTTGAAACGTATTGTAATTTCCGTTAATTTCCTTGACTTTCTCACCCCTTATCCTTCTTAATAAATTTAACTGATGTTCTGGTTCGCTCTTGATTGTGTGATTGCTTGAAAGCTGGCTTTCGGCAGGTATTAAATAATTAGCAGAACCTGACGGCACGGGTGATGCCGGAGATGAATTCATGCCAGGTCCTGGTATGTTATCCAGATCGTTCATAGTTACCGGCACGTATAGTTCTGGGAAAAAGGTTGTAGGCTTCCATAAGTAATGGTTGTGCCGTTGATGCTTGTGTAATACCGATCTTTTGTATTTTTCGCCAGACTTGGGTATTTTTCCGGGTATCGGTAACCCGGCTTTGTATAATTTTAGGAAATATTTCTGCACCCGACTACAAACTTGGTGCACTGTTCTGTTACCTAGCGCCCTCGCTATTTTGTGGAACCGCTTCATTTCAATTGGTTCCGGAGGGAAAACAATTAGTAATTCTTCCAGCCGTTTTTGCTCTTCTGGGGTCCAAACCTTATTATTGCCATTACTTTGTCCAACTTTTATAATATCTTCCTCGGAGTTTTTGGCCGAGGTATCGGAATATATAGTTCTCAAATCTTGAGTCGGCACTTTGACGTCGTACTTCTGAAAGTTTATATTCGGTATTTTTGGTAGTTCAATCCTTGCCGGTACACCTAACTCCTCTCCATTCTGAATCCGCTGTAAAGTATACAAGGGGTCTTCAAGAGCATTCTTCCTGATCTGTACCACTTTATTAAAGTCCTCTATAGCTTTCTTGTGTTGTGCAGTAAGGATTACAAGGGTCTTCAGAACGTCACAGTAGTCTTTATTCCCTTTCAGTGCTAAATGATCCGACTCGAAATAAAAAAAATCTTCGCACTGCTCATTAGAACTGTTTGCCATGTTTATTTTAAATAAATTATTGCGACTTCGACAACGATATATTTATAGTCAGTATATAGCACAAAATATGAACTAGATATATAAACTTCAAAAAACATAACCTATAACCTTTACTTTTTAAATAAAAACAGAAGTTAACAGAACTTTACAAAAAGATTTCGTAGTTTTATTTGACATATTTCGCAATTAGTCGGTAGATGGCAGTCAACTCAATATGTGTATTTCTACACTAGATGGCACTAGACTTCATGTTTAAATTTGATTAATGCAGTGGAGTACCAAACAATATATGCAATTTTAAACGGCTGTAACACATATAATTGATATTTTAGAATATTATTGATATAAGTAAAACGTTACCTACAACACTGTAGCTTACATAACACAGTGAGCACTATGGTATTTAAATCTGGCATAGTATATAAAATCACACTAAGACTCAAATAATGTTAATTACATTGTTATATATACTAATGTTACAGAAAATAGTGGAAAAATAAGGCATTCCTTACACATTGAAAGAACCTATTAAAACAAACATGTTCGAAACCGAGCGTCGCGACGCTCACATTTTGATGGTCACTGGCGGGCACCGTAGACGCGTGAAAGTCGACGCCCTAATTTCCAATCCGCCAGAATCACATCGTAATCTCTAAACAAGAAATGTCGTCAAGGTAACGTGATCTTACAGAATTATGTGAACTATGACCCAATACATTTGAACCAATTGATAAAGATGCTTAAATAATTCCTTTTAAGAATCAATCTCGAACAAATTAATGGTAAGTGGGAGATATATAGATATCATATTTGTTATAATAGACGGGTTGACACATACCAAATGTATACTGCGTTTAAAAGACGTAAGTTTGATAAAAAAAAGAAAAATAGAATTGTACAGCGCTCAGGATCATATGTTTGTGTATGTACTTAAAGCTAAAAATAGAATTGAGAAAACATAGTTGTATGCTAGCAATCAGTACTTATGTGTTTAACAGCGTTTTCAAATATATTTAATATAGAAATTTAACAATATACGTGTGTAATGTAAAAATTATATTTTGTTACTCGCTCGAACTACGCCTCTGGATTATAAATACTGCATGTTTTGTATACTGAGCGTTTCAAGTAAACAATACGTAAATAACGATATGTGACGACAATCCCTGTGACTTAGCCAGCAGAGGTCGAAGAAAAAGGAACTAAAGACCAAGGCATGGCCAAATGCTTTTCTCCAGAGTCAGATTTTGGGGTTTGGTCGTTCTATTACTGATGTACATAGCCGGTGTTTTGATACTGTCAGCTGTTTCTTTGCACGAATCCAAAAATGTTGGAATCAAGGTAGGATTCGATTTGACGGAAAGGAGAATTGTTGATGGGCCTTTGTTTTCCAGAGTAATTCAGAATCTAGTCACCTGCAAGTGTCAAAGCTGAAGAACTTTGAGTACGGTCTTCCTGGGTTTAGGCCACCTTTGCGGAGGTCCAAGATACATTGGTGTTCGGAATTGAAGTATTTAGACCCACCTAAGGACACAGTAGCCTTAGCTTCTTTTCCCGGAAGCGGTAATACTTGGTTGAGATATTTGCTACAACAAGGGACAGGTATGGTACTAATATAAGTATATTTTTGACGCTAAAGACGTTATAAAACCACTTTTTTAAAGGATTCTTCACTGGGTCTGTGTACAAAGACTACGGCTTGCTAAAAAATGGGTTTCCAGCAGAAAGCGTGCTCAACGGTTCTGTCCTAGTGGTGAAGACCCACGAGTGGGGTCCCAAGGCTAGGAGTAAATTTTCCAAGGCCATTTTACTCGTTCGTTCTCCTGCAGCGGCCATACAAGCTGAATTCAACCGTCAGAGCGGTGGACATATAGGTTTTGCCTCGCCAGACAGATATAAAAAGACTAAAGGCAAACGTAAGCCATTATCCATCTATAATATCCACCATACAATACTTTTTTTTCAGATTGGCAGCAATTCGTCAGCGACAAGCTTAGAGGTTGGCAGCAGATGAATCTCGACTGGCTCTACAACTTTACAGGTCCAACACACGTAATTTTCTACGAGCAGTTGGTGGACAACGTGGAACACACCCTGAGGACCGTAATCAAATTTCTGGACGTACCCTTCAACGAGGAACTCTTCAAGTGCGCCATGGAGCGCAAGGAGGGGATCTACAGGAGAAAGAAGAGGGTGTTGAATTTCGACCCCTACACATCAACGATGAAGGAGAAGTTGAAGAGTGTACAGGAGAAGGTCTACGAAGCTATATATAATTTTGCTGCACCTGCGTCAAGGAGATGATGAAAAGTTTAGTTGTGGTGTGAGCGAGGTTTGTATGGCTGGTTGTTTGTACCACAGACTTCTAGAAGTCTGTGATCTGTATTAATACGTGGGAACCAAAATGGAAGGACAGTGCCAAGATTTTTAGTCTCTGTCCTTATACGGAGACCTTATTAGCTGTAAAAAGTTAACCGAAATTTGGATTTTAAAGCAAACCAATTATTTTTTTGCGGCAAGAAGTTTCGGGAAAAACTTTTTACACCTAACGCAAAGTGCAGTGTAAAACGTTTATGTGTAGGCCATAAAGAATAAGTTATATCCAGAATATTCGAAATTAGGGTTTGTTTCGCCTATATATACGGCAAAAAAAATGGGCCAAGTTTCAGTTGATATTTTGGAAAAGAAAAATCGTCGTAAAAAACTTGAACTATATCTAGAGAGTCGTTGGTTTGAGTAACATTTTGTAAAGTAAGATAGAAAATTCAATTCAACACAACGAAATAGTCAAACCATATTTCAAACTAAATACACATAAATATACAGGTTTGTTCCAAGAGTCAGTTTGAGACTGTTTCAAACTATCACAGATATGCGACCAACTATGTTGCTACTATACTTTCAGCGATATCAAAGCAATATTCGCCTGGTCAAACAATCCCTGACAGTTTGAAACCAATTTTTTGCGCTCTAGGAACAAAGCTAATATCACGTTTCAGCTAACGACTTTCTAGCCTTAAAAACAACTGATCTACGAAGTGCGCGAAAATTGGAATCGCCCAAGGTAGTCATAAATGATTGCTCAATGTCTATAAGCAATGTTTAGTAAGTACATATTGACTTCACTGAATAGTTTTATTGGTCCTTCGTAGCCGGATATACACATTTTTGTAAATATATAGTACTTATTGTATTTTCGTTGGGGTTTTAAAATAAAATTCAGTGGTGTCATTTCAATCAATGAAAGCAATTTTGGTAGAAAATAATATTTAGAGCATTTTTTTAAATCAGGAGAGACTGGTTTGTTACGATTTTGTTTAAATATCCGAATAAATTTGACGTATCAATATCATAAAACTACGAAATATACATATACTGACAATAATGCCATGTTTATACATTTTACATCGACAAATAAGGTTTTTTTATTATTTGATTTTTTTTAATATTATCAATATGCTGATACAGTTTTCCAATACTCGGATGATTACGTTAAAATTTTCGACAATAATAGAACGGTCAGGGAAGGACTGAACAGTAACTTCAATCGGATATAAATCTGGTTACTTTCGTGGTGAATAGAGAACTCTGCACGCTTCCTTAACTATTATTTAGCGATACCTCTTCTTATATCTAGTCAGTAGACTTAAGTTTCTTAGTTAAATTTATTGTTAACACGTTTAATGCTTAAGACATCAAATATTTACGCATTTGTGTAAAACAGAGAAAAAAATGTTTTACATGCGTAGTATTCAGTTAATTTATGTTCGATGTTTGATATTATTGCTATACAAAGTGTTTCTGGAGTAAGTGTTTTAAAGAGGACGTGAATAAATCATTTTTTATTAAATAGGTAATTTGTGGTTTTAAGTTATAAGTTCAACTGTTTACACTAAAGTTTTGTTGGCCCTGTATAACAGTTGAGACAAAAAACTGAAAAAGACTTTGTTTATTTTTACGTCCTCCATTATCCTGTTAAAGGAACGTACTTATTTAATAAACATCCTGTATAAAAATGGTATAGGTACACAACAAGCTTGCACTTACTTAATTTTTAACATATACAGAGTGTTCCAAATACAGAGTAATAATTACAGAGTAACTCGAAAACTACAACAGATTTTTTGCAGTTTTTGGGCAATCGAACTTTTACTTTCCAACAAATCTTTGATGTATCCCTCGGCGACTGTTGAAGATTTCCATTCCCCATGCCGCTTAATTGTCGTTAAATTTGCTCCACTATCCGCTAATAAACTTGCCGACGAACGCCGAGAACGATGTCCAGTATAGAGGTTAGAATTTGGAAGCTGCAGAAATTTAACAATAGCAGCAGGAAATTTTCCAAACGTATTTATTCCCACAGGATTTTTCGTACAACATGCCTTTCACCTACTTTAGGAAAAGCCTCCGATGTCCCACATTTGCTGGACGAAGAGCCATGTGTCTCCGGTAAAAATCCAAATAAAATTCTTCAACGGTAGTGAAATTTCGTGGAAGCTTGGTTTTGGTATCTGATATCTTAACCAATATTGAACTGGAAGTGTCCACAATTTCCAAGTTGTCGAGAGTCAACTGGCAAAGCTCCTCTCTACGGCAGACACAAAATATTCCCAAAATAGTAGCTACTTTCATCATAAGACACTCGTCATCCGGTGCGCACTTCAAAAACTGTTCAATTTTGTCTCTCGTCAAGATCTTTGATTTTTTGGGTTCAGAAACGCAAAGAGCTGGATATCTACGTCCCTATTTATTCGTAACATAGCTTTAATCATAGAATAATTAGACCATAGAGATTTAAATTTCCAAACCTTCGATTTCTCCTCAAAATAGGCCAAGAACTCATTTTCAGCATATTTTCCAGGAACGCCTTTTTCTTCACACCACTTCACAAACTTATTGTATGCAATTTCATATTGAATCCGGTATTTTCTTGGTAACAAGTCCAAATTAGCTCGGTTGGCCCCTTAATTGATTTCTTTTTCTTTACACTTTATAAGGGCAAAAAGATAACGTTTAAAAGTGACAAATCCAAAGTTTTCTAACTTTTCGTAAATGATGAATACAACAATAGTTGCCACCATGGTTACTATATATCATTGGCCCACGATGCCATTTAAAACTTAACTTATTTCTACCCGGGTTAATTCTTTTTGATTGTAGAAAAAATATTGTATGATACTTGTGTTAAAAGTGTTTCTAAGGCACTGATGACTGCAAACTTTTACATGCGTGTCTTAAAAATGCACTTTTAACACTCACTCATAAATGACTATTATATTACTGTCAAATTTTAATGGCAAAGCCTATTACTGACTTTTTGATTTCTTCTAATAAACACTATTAAGATCTTGTTTTATTTAATGCAATTGAATGACATAAATATACGCTCCTATCTCTTGTAATTTCCTAGACATCTTGCAATTACTAAACCATTAACTAATTTGGGACACGCTGTACAAACAAGTATATATATCTAAGTAATACATGTTCCTTTTTGTTCGTAACGAATTTGTGATACTTTCTTCTTATGTGATTCTTTGCTTAGTTCCTACATATTTATTTAACATATATACAAGGTGTTCGCTAAACTACAAACCATAAAACTATATTTTCGTGATCACCTTGTATGTGCTACAGGGTGTCTATGTTAACTGTTAGCTTTAAACGACTTTTTACAGGTATTTGACGAAATGAAATATTCCTTGAGTGTAAGATATTGTAAATGTAGAGAAACAACGTGCGGTCTGCAAAACTGTGGGAAAGAAATTTGTCATTGTCATTGTAGCAATTAGGTATTTATTCTCGTGGTGTAAAAATTTATTTTCTACATTTTTGCAGAGCGTATTTTGGCTGTATAAGTAAACATTGCTCAAATTCTTTCGTTCGCAAAATTTTCCGATGAAATTTGTTGTCGGTAGGTGTTATCATTGTCGTTATATCGATGTAAAGATGGTGATTGTTAATTTTTAGGGATATTATGAATACGTGGCAATCATATAGGTTAGATATAGGAATATTTGTTGATATAAATATTAATCTATATATTTTTTGTTTCAATTGTACCTACTATTTAGAAAATCCTAACAGTCGAAATTTGGGGCAGAAAGCAATGAAGCGCGACATATTTCCTGCATCCAAAGCAAATAAATATGTGTTGCAAGGTATAGAGATTTATTTACGATATTTTTTACGGCAGACTAGCCTGAATTTGGATTAATCAACCGTTCGACGAATTTTAAAGACCAAGGGGATTATTCCAAAGTGAATTTGAGTTTTGAAAATCATTGAATGGTTTCATTCAGCCAAGTATGCCTTTTTTGTTAGTAAACTTAGTAAAATCTAGTAAGATTAATTTTTATTTTAGATAATTATTGAATCCAATCTTGTCTTAGTATGCATATTTGGTACCAAAGGGCATACGTATGACTTCATTAACAGAAATTGTAGAACAATTGATTTATATTACCTTAAGTACCTTTACAAGTAAAAAAAATATAGACTTATGTGTGTATCTGAAGGCATTGAGTGAGAAATTATAGATAGAGGCGCAACCTTAATGGAGAAATGCGTACACGATCTACAAGTTTAACACCCTGTATCTTGAAAACAAATGCCCTAATGGAAAATATCTATAGGGCAAAATGTTTTTAAAGTCGGACAAGAAATAGAGGCCTTCATGTTTGACGTTTCGTTGTTACACCGTGTTTTACAGTAAGGGCTTTTTGGGCCCGAGATTTGTCCGTCTGTCGAGAACTGTTGTTAACGACAGTCAATTTTGAATGTTCTGTGTGATTCAATGGTTTAACAAGCAAAGAAAGCATCCGTGAACAATAAGTTGTCGATAAATTGACGAATCTTAGAACCAAAGAGCTGCTATTACCTAACACTATCTCGGGCCCAAAAGTGGATACGCATTTTGCCATAAGGTTGCGCCTCTATCTATAATTTCTCACTCAACGCTGAAGGTCAAGGTAAAAATATTCTCCGCATTAATTACATCCTGTATACATCGCCATAAATGATGTCAGGTTTCCAAAATAGTTTCCGAAGGAGGTTTTGGAGAGGTTTTATAGAGGAAACAAAAAACGGACAGAACTTAAAAATATTTTATTAATGACTTCTCGTAATATTTTTAAGCCAAAGATATAATAAAAATAAAGAATTTTCAACAATTCTCTTTGCTTCTCTTAACAACTGGACAAACAAATTTACCCTAAGCTATCTATAAAAAATGTTTACACAAAAAATCGTATAGTATTGTCTCTCAAAAATGCATCTTTATCATATATAAATACATCAAGATGGATATATCCGTTTTTATTACTACAACATTTTTAATATTTCAGATATTTATTATTACTTACAAAATAAATACACATAGGGGTTGTCTCAGTATTTTCTAGCCAAATTTGCGTTGACATCAAAATAATTCAGAAGAATTACAAATGTACAGTGTGGAAGAAAAGTATGGAATAAATTCATTATTTCTAAAACAACGAAGTTTCATGAAATTTCCTCGGACCCGTCGATTTTGCTTTTTAAAAAGACTCTTTTTTCTATACCAACGCATTTCCGACATTCATTTGTTTTCGCGTGATGACGTCATCGGATATTTTTTAAATAGAACCCCTATATTTTTTCATCGGATTCTTGTAAAGCTTAACTTGCTGAATTCAAAAATATATAATTTCAATACTTTATTCCTTCATCTTTCCGAGAAAAAAATAACCGATCCAATAAACGCTGCAGTTGACAGATGTCAATTCTGATTAGATTTTGTTTAGCTGCCAGAAACAGTTTCTGAGGTGACTTGATTTAATTTGTTGTTTTTGCTATCAAAAGATGTAATATTCTAACATGCAATCTATTAAAACAAAATAATAAATTAGGGGGTAAAATACGATTGAGGCAACCAGAATTTAATTATTAATTACATAATTAATTAATTACTTATTGTTAAATTGTTTTAAAAATGAAGAGTCCTTATTTTGTGATACTGCCGATGAATTCACTATATCCATTTTACTCTCAACCAGCCCATCACAGACACAAATGGGAATATTCACATTTTTTTCAAGCCGATTTTATTGGATCGGTTTTTTTTTCGGAAAGTTGAAGGTATAAAGTGTTGAAATTATACGTTTTTGAATTCAGCAAGTTAAGCTCTACAAGAATCCGATGAAAAAATATAGGGGTTCTATTTAAAAAATATCCGATGACGTCATCACGCGAAAACAAATGCGCGTTGGTATAGAAAAAAGAGTCTTTTTAAAAAGCAGAATCGACGGGTCCGAGGAAATTTCATGAAACTTCGTTGTTTTAGAAATAATGAATTTATTCCATACTTTTCTTCCACACTGTATAATAAATGAGTTTCGCTTTGATGATGATGCGTAATTCAAATGGTTAATAGATTATAATATACAGGATGTCCCCGGATAGGCGAAACAAACATTGACAGAAACAAAACAACAGCGTTGAAATATGACCTTCTGTCGCATCTGTACAATCAAGTAGGCTTTGGAAGTTCAGAAAAATCTTGATTTTGTTCAACATGGACTTTTTTGGTCTCTTAGAACAGTTGTTTCGCCAATTTAGAGGCACCGTATACAGGGCGAGCATATTTTTCATAGTCACTGACTCTTGATTTCATTGCACAAATTTTAGTCCGCCCTGTATACTGTTAAAGTTGCTTGCAAACCCTATGCGGCCGCCCATGCTAAAAAAATGCTGTAGAAAAGTATGAATTTTGCAGAACCATCATCTGCCTGGGTGCGGTAATATGCACCAGCTATGTTACATTTAAATTTAAAATACTAACACCCTTTTCTCAAAAGACTAGAATAAAATTTACTGTATAAATAAATAATGATTTTGCACAAAAAATAGCCGTTGTAGACATAGATATTATGTATACATTGTTTGCAAAACACCAAGCTCTCTGCTTTCTCTCACTACGTCGACTTAAAGCTTAAAGTATAGAAAAATTCGAGGTGAACAGCTTTTTTCTAAATCAGAAGACTCGGGTAGCTATGGTTTAAATGATAGGGGGTGAAACATTCGAGTGGAAATTAAAAAACACACATTTTAAGCCGTTGTGGTGTCTGTCGGTTACTTCCTCCCTTCCTGTGCTAAATTTACAGCTTTTTATACCAAAACAGGTAGTGGTCACCTTCTTCAATCAGCAAATCGTCGACTCCTGTAAAATTATTAATTAACATCGTGCTAGGTACGATACAGCAGAGGCGGCAGTGTTTCGGTATTTTGGAAGCAATAAGTAACAAATAAAAATGTATACATTTATCACATTCATTTCACATTTCACATTTGGAGCAATAGATAGACTGCCTTATCAGTTTAAAAAAGGTTCCGAAAGGTCACGTGCCGCCGCTGACACTCAGAGGGCCAAGCACAGTGCCTTGAGGCACCCACACTTACCTACTGGTGCTACTAACTGATTGGCTGGAGGTGCCATAGGATCTGGTATTTCCGGCAACCTATACAGCAACCAGTAATGGTATCCCATGGGTTCCTCCTTGTACCCGGCCAATGTGTGGACGTAGTGCCCGTTCGGCCATTCAGACGCTTCGAAGGAAAAGCGCGGGTCCAAATCCATGGCCATCTGCATGATATTGTAGAAGGAGGTGTTCCTGGGAGCCGTTATGCTGATGGTGGAGTTCTCCGTGATGTTGGAGCCCACCCATAGGGTGTAGGTGATGGTCACGTTGCGTATTTCGGAGTCGTTGCCATGGCTGGAGAAGGACTTCGTCAATCCGTCAATATCAACTGCAAATAAAGGCTGGTTGGTACTTTTAATGATAATTGAAGGTTGTGCAACTACCGTGGTTCTCATAGTCGTCGAATTTTCCGCAGTCGAGGTTTCTGATGGAGCCTAGGCCTCTTTCGGATAAGGCCAGGATGATCTCCGCCGTGAGATTGGGGTCAGTAAAAGCGCCGTCTGGATCTTGCCTCGATTCGATGTAGGTCTTGGCGGCTGTTTTGTTCCAGTGGTTGTTTATTTCATTCATGTCTTGTAATGCCTAAAATAAAGAAGTATCTACACCCAACCGCCAAATATCTAGAGAGTCTCCAGCGCTACCATGGGCGGGTATATATTTCGGGCGGGCAAAATTTCAGGTAGGTATCTCCGTAAATTTAATTACGAATGTAATTAATTTATTAGTCATTTTGTGTTCTTAAGAATGGAGAATAATTCAAGCTCTACAGCATATTATCAAAATCGTAAACAGCCTAATTTAACAAGTGAGGAATATCGAATGATGACATGTATGAAGGGTTTAGGGTGCGAGGTCAAAATATGAGTGTAAGTGACGTTGACATATATAGTCCATTAATAAGAATGTACATGATTAGCATATACAGTATGCGCCAAAAGTATGGAATAAATTCAATAAAAATGAAACAATTATTTTTTGGGAAAAATCCTCTTACAGGTCGATTTTTAATTAAAAAAATACATATTTTAGCGTAAAATGCGATTTTCAAATGTCATTTGTTTTCGGGTAATGACGTCATCGATTTTTTTTAATGGCAACACCATATTTTTTTCCTTGATTCTGAAAGATCGTTTAATTCTCTATCAGACAGTACTAAAATTTTGCCCTCTTACATAGAAAAGTTTTCGAGTAAATGACGATTGAATGTTAGAAAACGTAAATCAATTAAAGCAAAAACGTTATCAAGTTTAGTTTTTCGAATTCCATAGTTCTTTTATGGATCACGTAGGTGAAAATCTTTGCAAAGTGTCATTGTCATACCGACTTTCTAATAAGTATTGTAAGCGACATAGAAATTATTATTCAATTTAAAGTATTATGGCACATTTAACTGTGACTCAAA
Source organism: Monochamus saltuarius (assembly GCA_025584915.1). Lineage (NCBI taxonomy): Eukaryota > Metazoa > Arthropoda > Insecta > Coleoptera > Cerambycidae > Monochamus > Monochamus saltuarius. The sequence goes on from CM046729.1 coordinate 42,163,087, forward strand.
GAATTGAAATTTTAATTCTTGTCGGATGCGGGAATATGACTAGAACTCAGCAGGAAGTTTGCGATTTATTTAATGAAAAATATCCAGATCGCCCTATCAGCCAATCAAAAGTCAGTAAGGAAGAGTCTAAATTTAGAGAAACTGGCAATGTTGTAAATATTCCAAAACCTGTACGTCCAAACATTAATGAAAATCAGAAACAGAACATTTTGATCAGTATGGTGGATAATCCTCATAATTCTTCATGATTGGTTGCATTAAACAATGACACTAGTCAGAGCACAGTGCTGTATCTTGAGGAAGGAAAAATATCATCGCTACAAAATTCAACTTGTGGAGGAACTCAATGAAGATGATCCCGATCGCCGCTTACACTTTTGCGAAATTCTAATGGATTTATGTCAAGGAAATAGAAATTTACACCGGCAAATACTTTTTTCAGATGAGGCCACATTTTGTCTGAATGGTACAGTAAACCGTCAAACTTGCAGATATTTGAGTCGGGAAAATCCTCATTGGATGGCAGAGGCACATACCCAACACCCTCAGAAATTAAATGGGTGGGCTGGAATAGTTGACGACAGAATAGTAGGGCTTTTCTTCTTTGAAGGAACCCTTACAGGACAAAGATATTTAGAGTTTCTAGAAAATTACCTTGTTCCAGCCCTTGCAGTAATTTTTCCTAACGATAATGACCCTGACATTCCTGACGATACCATATGGTTTCAGCAAGACGGTGCACCTCCGCACTATGCGCGCCCTGTACGAGATTTTTTGGACAACTGTTTTCCTGGAAGGTGGATCGGCAGACGCGGACCGATAGAATGGCCTGCAAGATCGCCAGATCTTACACCGCTTGACTAGTCTTTATGGGGATACTTGAAGTCAAAAGTGTACATTAATAAACCACGTAATTTAGAAGGACTTCAAAATCGCATTCGGGACGAAATACGCAGAGTTACCCCAGAAATCATTCATAATGTGCAAGAAGAATTTCTTCACAGACTTGCGCATTGTCAAGAAGTTGGTGGATGGCAATTCGAACATTTAATTTAAGTATAAAATTGAATCAATTGTATTTTATTTTACGGAATCTGGATCGAAGAATATATTAAATTTCGGCGAAACATGGATATACGAAGGTCATATGGAGGGAGGTATGATATAATAAGTGTTAATGTATGACCTTTATAGTGACAATGCTAGTAACCAATAGTGAATAGTGTGTATGCATTCTAAAGCCTTTTGTCCTTATGAACGCGAAATTTGCTAACATTTACGCGTTTTATTTAATGGTGGGAACATCTCTACTTGTAACAAATTTTATCCACTGTAACATTTTCTATCATGTTTAAATTTTACCTGTAATGTTAGGGCTGTGTTATATAAGTTCCCAAAACCACCGTCAGGTTGTTGTTGACGAGCCAGGTTAATACTGGGTCTTCGTACCGAGTGTTGTAAGTTTCTGTGCCTGTGGTCCTTGACGATACACCGTAAAGCCAAAATCGTCATAGCTACAGTGTCTGAAAAAATAAATCGTTAAATCTTCGATATAAACGCAAAATAATTAGGAGGACAATGCCAAAGCAGCTGAATAATGAACATATCTTAATAATTTAACCTTTAGCGTTGGATTTTATTTTACTATTTATGTAATTAAATATGAATGCTTTATTTTGATCCGTTGGAGTTTTGTAATTTCAATATTAAATATTTTTTATGTTGAAACGTAATATAATATTTGCACCTTACTTTACTCTTTAACAGAGATTCGAACGTATAGTTTGACAGTTGATCTGCATTTCCGGTTGCTATGGAAACTAAGGACAATTGTTTTCTCATGGCATACCAAGCTATTTAATAGAAACATTACATCCTGTATTTTGCATGTAATGAGATTACCCACTTTTTCGTTGCCCTATTTCTTACCAATATTGTGATCTTTGGCAGTATTAGCAATGTCCAGAAGCCTTCTGATCTGCTTCTTCCGAACATGCGCTCTAGCACTACAAGCGGCCAAGGTCGCATAGGCAAACTCCAGATCGTGCACGGCTTCATGGTGCTGCAGGGTGCCGATAAGATCGTGGCCGTGGAACTGACGGGGGTCGTAGCAGAGGGCACTCAAAGCCAAGCTGTACTGAGACAGTTTTGGAGGGGTTATGGGCACCTCATGGTGTCTAGAGGAAACAAGTCTAACGTCATTAAACTTTACAAGGTAATTTTCTAATTGTCGCTTACCTCCAGAGGAGGATGACGATCTCCACCTCCATCTGTTTGAAAGAGAGCTGCAGCTCGAGATGGGTCGGCAGCAGTGAAGCCGATTCTTCTTGTGGAGCCAACTGTAAGGCAGTGAGCACTTTGGGGGTGTCATTGCGCCAACCCCAGTTGCTTTCCCTTTGGGTCACTAGCCAGGCCAAGGCTTTTTGGATGCTGGTCTCGTATTTTTGGTTTTCCGTCGTACTTCTCATGGACTCCGTGGTGTCTAAAGAAGAAATAAACGGACTCAAATGTGAAGGAGGTGGATATTAAAAATTGTGTCTTGTTAGTGCAGATTCTTACTACAAAAATTAATGTGCAAAGAAGATTTGTAGTAACAGACGATTGCATAACATTTTGTTAATCGTTATACGCTACTCCGACCAGATAGGCTCTAGATGACCGCTTTTTTTTATCGGTATGAGCGTGGCAGATGTGTAAGTGGTTGGAAAGCATACAAGTTCAAAAGTTCCGTACGACAGCTAAATTTCAAACCCACATCAGTACACCTGCCACTCGTTTCGAAGAACGTCCTCTACATGACTGGCAAATGCCCCAGGTGTAAACATTTTAGATATGAAAAGGTACGGAGAGTGGAAGTCGTTAGAGGTAGTGGAAGAATATATAGCAAATTCAGTGATCCATAAAATAGTTCTTCCGCGTATCTTTTCATTTTAACTTCGCCAAAATGTTTAATCTTAACAAATTTAAGTCATGACTCGATCATTTAGTTCCGCTTGTTTCCAAAATAAATTTAATTTCCAATTGACCTTTTTAAATGTCGAGCTTAATGGAACTGAAATGACAAATACTGACCTTTGCATAGAGAGAAAATGTCACGAGACAAATTGAGCTGAAAAAAAAATAGTGTGAAACATTGCTGACCTTTGTAGGCATAGTTGGTAGTCGCGGTCTGTTGAAGCTCTACATCCTGGGAATAACCAAAGGCAACCAATGAGAAAGCGACGATCAGAGGTAGGTAAACCATGGTAACGTTAACAGATCACCGTTAATGTTATGCCCTGAAAAAAAAAACAGAATGAGTGTTTAAATGCAATTAAAGAAGCTATATAACTATTTTTGATACAAGTTGTGAAATAATGGTGTTTTAGACACGCGTCGTGAAGTTAAGTGCCTTAAACACCTATTTCAAAACATACACCCAAGAAGATTTTTCGTAAAATCGTCAAATAAATATTATAAATGTTATTGCTCTCCTCAAAAGGAAATCAATCGGTTGTAGACCCAGAAAATCCAGAATATTTTCCTAGGAACAGGTTGAAAGGTTTATCAAAGAGGCAGACGATGAAAAGTACTTATTCCAAAAAGTTGTCTTGATAGTTGGTATATTTGAAGCTTGCAGGAAAGAAGAATTAACTTATTTACGTACAGAGAACATTGAATATGCTAAATCATTCATTAAAGTGACTATTCCCCGTACCAAAACTAATGTTCCTAGATTATTTTCAATACCAGAGGGAGATATATGTAGGAGTCAATTTTTTCGATTACCCAATGTAACTGGGCACTGCTCTAGACGATGTTCTGCACATGTGCCTAAAAGACTTTCATTTCGATACTAAAATGACAATCGAAATGTTATTATTCAACGATTTTACGAAAAAGTTTGAAACTTTTAACCCGCCATTGCATTTTAAAATAAAATTAGGCAATACAATGAGCGTCTAAGTGTATATCTGGCTGCCCGACATCTCATTGTTAACTCTGTGAATATCATTTTAAACATTTACATTCACAAAGCGTGAAATACACCTTGAAAACGTATGTGCTCGCTAGTTTTGTGTCACCTAAACGATTTTAAAAGTTTTCTAAGTATAAATCGCCTTCCACGATCTAAAAAGTTTCTGTCGTACGTTTCTAGACTACAGAACTGTGTTTTTCTTGGCTTGGCTTTTCTATTAAAAGGGCAAGTCAGGCTGGAAGATCGCTTAAAACTTGTTCGCACTCGGACTTTCGAGAGCTAGGCAAACAGAGGTTGGCGGTGTTATTGTTGACGGAGTTTTTTTTATTTGATTTTGAAAGTTCCACGAGGCTGTCGAAATTTAACACCAGTACAAAGTTTCCCTTGAACAATGCACATAGATTAAGCTAGGAGGGGATTCCAAATGTTTTTGAACTTCTAGAATACTGAAAAGTTACAACATCTGTCTGGCGATAATAATCACATGATAATAAAAATATTAATATTAATAATAATTGCCATGGAATGTAAACAAATTACGTGGTCGAAAACGCGATATAATCCGTGTGACGTTACACGCCGTTCAACGTGGGTGGTTTATTGTATTTTTGCGTTTTTGTGGCATTTGTAGGTCATAGATACATAGTGTAAACACTGTGTAGGTAATGCAATAATTGTTAGTGGTGATGTTCTGCTTTTCCCAGCAAAAATTCAACTCTCGTAAGACGGTCCATAATTTGCTTCTACTGATTTTTGGCAAATCGTTGTCCTCTGAAAGTTCACTTAAAATTTTGTTTAGCGTTGGTATTTCTTTTTTAAAATAAAATGAGTGTACTTTTCTGCGAGGTCTCCCTGTAGATGATTTTGGGGGATTTACAGTATCTTGTTCATTTTTTGTTTCCTTTAAAAGTCTGTAGATAGTCGATTTTCAAATCCCTGTCATTTTGGAACACTTTCCACAATGTCGTCAACACTGTTGGCGGGATTTTGGTGTTTCAATGCATTACATACATTTACTATAATAATCTTCTCATTCTGAGACAGCGCACATCTTTTCACGCGTTTAGCAGGTACGTAATCTGATAAGCTCGGCATTTTACCCAAACAATATTATATCCACTGGTACAATAGTCACTAAACACAAGTCGAATTTTACTCTACTGCACTAGCACGTCTTCGTATATTCAGCTCTAAGACTGGATTGATCTGTCACAATACACTGGCTCCTGCCCTATGATGTATCCAGTAAAATATACTAATGTACACCCATTACCTGTTAGCATTAGTGTTACCCGATAATTACCTGAAACGAAATATTACCACGCCCATGACCGGTTCTTATCTCGCGGTTTTATTACTCTCTTTCATTTCCAAACAGACTATAATTTCACATTAAACTACTTGTTTAACTTCAAACTAAAGGAGCCATTGTCGGCCATTTCGACCATCATACCAGGCAGTTGCTCTGTCTCCACGATGACCCATCGTAAAACGGGGACTTTAAATATCTCTAACAGGTATAAGAAACTACTTTAGAAGAAAAGTGTAAGCGTTTTTTTTCACAAATTTCAGGGGCATCTTATTGTGTGCAAGCCCAAATCGCCTGAAAAGTTTACGCTCACAATTGGTCACTGCGGAAAATAAGACGCGATCAATCAACGATTTCAAAGCTTTCATGAGGCGTCTCCAGTAGACACGAGCAATAAAACACTCAAATACTTCTGCTCCATTATTCCCAATACTAAACGTGTTCTAATATGGGACCCCTGCACACTGTCACCGGGTGCCATCAATCAATACGCTCGGAAAATCTACCTTTTGTCGAAAATAAGATTAATCGTCATCGCTTGTGCGACGATACGATACAGGCAATCAACAAGTAAGTTCCAGTAATATAATTAATTATCTCTTTATTCCCGTGCACCGGTCTCGTGAACAGTCAATTAATTTGTGGTTACAAGTTGTACGTTAATTTTGTTCCGTGGTGAGAGTGAGGTTTTCTCGCAAACTCAATATTTTAGTCAAAATGAAGTGGGTTCAGATATTATGTCACTTTATATTCGGGTACCACAGCTTATACAGGCGATTTCAAATATTCAATTACTTATAGTATTAACGCTTTTGTGATGCAAGTCTATACGTTACTTTACAAGTACACAAATTGTGTACACTAGTCATGATTTACGAAACGTATTACATTTGTTGCCAATAACAGACAATTTCCCACAACTCATGTTATGTAGAAGGAAAAAAACTGTGTTTTATTACTGTAATATTACAACCCTCCTGAAATATATTTTGAGACATGGCATAACCTTCTGGGAAATTTAAACTTACATTATTGCTGGCATCAAGTACTTGTAGAAGTTTGATCAATATATTATTACAACCAATCTGAATATTATACTTGAGCATGGATATATGGAAAGATACAGATTGTCCATAGGCGTACATCAGAAAAAAAATGATGCGATAAAATAACCTCCCCGTTTCTACGTTTGTTTTTTAGGCATCGTTTACCATAATACCCCTGAGGGTAGAGAGGTTCTACCTCTACCTAGAGTTGTCGTTTTACTGTCGAATACAGTAGCTAAGACTGACACACGCTGTCCCACGTGTATGATTTCTGCGATCAAAATGAAAGCTTTTCAACAAGTTGTAACTTCTAAATGAATACAGGTCCAGTCAAGGATCAAAAATACGCTACAAGCTCATAATTTGTAGATTTATCTTGCTTGACGTAAGCAGAACCCTAAAACACTGCGTTATTCAAAGTATTCAAATTGGGCATATCTGTCTTGCTGTAAATTCGACGTAGTGTTAATCTGTGAACGTCACAAAAACTTTGTAAACTCCAATATAGCTGAAAGCTGACAAGAAAAATATTTTCAATAAAAGGTATTGAATTTTGTCAGTACTTGAAAAGTTCTGGAATCAATACTAGATAAATTTGATCGAAAAATATCTATTGTATGTTTTTTTATGGGTTGCCAATCTTCGAAGAATCAGACAACTTAACATTATAAGGTCAAAGATTGTCATGAAATTGAAAACAAATACCAATCGGACAAAGAAAGACACATACACTATGAGTTTAACAGCCACAGTCAAAATAATGAACGTACAGAAAATGTAATGAATACTAAACTGTTTAGCAAAAAATTATAAAACGTTAATCTACAAAAAATGTATTGAATTATTAATACCAAAGTTTACAGAATAAATATTAGTTCTACACCGCGTACTCATGGTCCCTTCTGTCGGGTTAGACAGACGAAAGCAGCTAGGATTATTCGTCGGATACCTCACCTATGGCATACTGATGAGAGCTAATAAGCTCGAAACCGGTATATGTCTGGTGGGCGTCTGACGAATGACTCTAGCTGTTGCTATAGGTTTTCCAGGTGTAATTCAATGCTGGTCGGGGCATTAGCCCGCAGAGTAGTTGTTTCCTGGAATTCCGTGTTTGCTAAGTATATGTTGTTTCACTCTCGAACACGCCCCGCCCTACCAATTCCGCTCTCCTCACCCGTCTCGGGTACCGTTCGGTACCCAGGATCCTACACGGTGGCCAACGCTAGAACTGTAACGTGTTGAGTGCGATCGATATAGCGTGAGACAAAAAACCTTGAATATCTGTTAGTGTTTATTTTATTTTATTTGTCTTCTAAACATGCCTGTGATATATTGTACTGTGAATAATTGTCCCTCTAAGCGTGGTTTTTTCTTCTTCCATTGTTCAAGGTATATATTTTATATTTCATCAACTAGTATAAAGAAAAATCAGAATTTGAAGCAAACATTTTTTAAATGAAACATCAAACATTGGTTTTGTATGAACCAACAAGTAAGTTCTTTGTACCGGGATTTATTAAAAAAAGTGTAATATGCAATAATTATGTAAGAAGGTACTTGTGTAAATTTTACACTCAAGCATTTTTTGTTCAAGCAGAGTTTCTGGTAACACCAAAACTATGTTGGCGCCAATATTTCAAGATGCTGAAGTTCAAACTGGTACACCAATTCTAAGTATAGGTATAGGTATAACTGGGCACACTGTATAAAATTAATGAAATTATTTAAACAAAGCAAAAAGAATAATAGAATCCAAACAATTGCCATGCCACGCTGTTGTCAGACCAGTATTCTACATTCTACATCTTTCAGTTTCTCTCTAATCGATAGCCTGGAGCAATATAAACGAGGCTACCCTGGTTTAAAATATTTTCAGAACACAATTCCTTCATTAGCCGCTTTTACCGTCGGCCAAATAATAGGTAGAAACGGCAGAAAACCCTATTACTTTCAATTTACCCGCCATGTTTAATTGTACCCAATTAAATAAATTGAGAGTAATGGATTCTGTAACGGTGTACACCGTTCTTAGAAAGAGTTCTCCTCTCAATAAACCACAAGAAATAAAGAAAAACACCGAACAATTAACTTGGCGTATTCTGTAAGGAATACTTCACTCTTACATCATCCCGTTTCCTTCATAGATGAAAGCGTTAGCCTTAAATGTTTTCAGTTGTCGTAGACGGAAATTTAGACCTGTCAGTCTGTCTGCCACTTCCTTGCAGATTCATTAATACACTTCTCTCTTTGCAACCCTTTCCGTTTCCGATAAACAAAATCAATATCAGGCCATTCAACAAGAAGAACTACAATCTCTAAATACGTGCAGAGAAAAACTCAACAGCTTAGGAAGATATGTCAAGATCTACGCAGTGTTTTAACATACACTGCTTTTATATTTGTACTTTTTGCTTCCTCTCTCTGAATATATATACAAGATGTTAAATACACACAGTGCAATATATACAAAAACTTGGTGCAAGCAGATTAGCCATACAAATGTTTATATTTGAGCAGAACATTATTTCATTATCTAATTCTATATACATACATATGTTTAATACAATTTTGTTCGTATATTTATTAAAAAGATAAGACACGATAATGATTGACTATATCACGAGTTCCAATATAGACAGAAGTGTACAATATATTTTTTTAGTGCCTTTAATGAAAAATCAATTTTCTTTGCCTTGCATCTAACGAAAAACTTAAAAATACCTGTGATAAACATTAAAAATGACCTTAAGAACAATAATAATAATAATAAAAATAACGACTATTTTATATCTACGAAATAACGAATATTACAAGATTCCCCTGCTATTTCTGTTTGAGAGTCTAGTGTGCTTGGGAAACAAAAGAGCGGCAAGGTAACTAGATCCAAAGAGAGAACTCCCTGTTCTTACACCAAGCAAAAACTATGACATGCAAAATACCCGCCAACAAAAGATCTAATTAAAGCAAAAACAGTGCCGTGTTTGGGAAGCGGTCATTATAAAGGAATGGTCCGAGTACTTACAAAGAAAAGCACAGATGACTGCGATCTCTCTAATAAACTGATGGCTTGCGCGACCGCTGAGGACTGGAACAACTATCAAGCGCCACCTAGACCGGAGTGCTATCCAGGATGATATCGATTTTCCGAGTCCATTCAGTTCAGCATGTAGACTCAATGACTACTAGAGCCAGTGGCGTGGGAAGGACGGACGTGACAGGCTAAGGGTGTCATCTTTTACTTGCTTCGATATGTCCAAGAACGAGAAACCAGACGGGACGGGCTACATCAAGTAAATCTTGCGCGCGATGCTTTTTTGTTGTGACGTAATCGCGTTTCCTTGTACACGAATTGTAAAAGGATGTAATACAGGATGTTCTGTATATAAGTGTCGATACTAAATGGGTTTATATATCTGACCAAAAGCTACAAAAAACTCTTATGAAAAAAAAAGAAGTTTGTTGCTTTGTTCAAATAATATACACGCGCTCTAGCACACTTGTTTTATAGAATAATTATACACACAACGTTAAAGGCAATGTTGATCATTTTTTTCGATATCCACGGCATCATTCATCGTGAATATGTTCCTGCCAGCCAGACAGTGACTGGACAGTTCTATGTTGGCGTCCTGGAACGGCTGCGGGCCCGCGTTTTCCGTGTGCGATCCGAACTCGCCGAGAACGGTTGAATCTTGCACCACGACAACGCGCCAGCCCATTCCTCGTTCATTATACAAGAGTTTTTGGCAAAAAAGGCATTCCAACGTTGTCGCACCCACCCTATAGCCCCGATATTGCCCCCTGCGATTTTTTATTTCCCAAGATGAAGTCGCACCTCAAGGGAACTCATCATGGCGGCGTACAGGAGGTCAAAGAAGCTGTAACCGTGGTGCTGAACGGGTTAACTGCGGAGGATTACCAACAACAACACCTGTATGTTAAGGTTAAGATGAAGGTTATGTAAATCATAACTATTTTTGGATAGGACAAAAAACAAATATATTTTAGTCATAGTTAACGTCCTATCATCATCATTATGCATCGTTATAAATAAAATTATCATTAAAATGTGAAGATAACAAGTTAAATGATCAATAATTGTCTCATAATTATTTTCCAATTTAATTTTTCGGAAAAGATAAAAGAAACTTCAAAAACAAATAAGTAAGCCTACATACAACGTCAAAAGAATAAATGTACATACTCAGAACTTTATTTTGATATATTTCTGTCAATCGATCCCTTTTTCTGCGCGCCACTGGTCCGACAACGTTTGCACTCGTCGAAAGACGTGACTCATGCATTTTTATTTCCTATTTAGGGTGAAATTGGTATATTAATTAGATAATGCGTTTGTGTGTGTTTTCGTTTTCGTCCTTGTGACAGCTTTTGCTTGCAACAATGTGTTTTACAAAGAATTTCATTGCGGCTTACTTGCAGGAAAAGTTCAGCGGGGGGTTATGGGGTCACAACGGAAAACTGGGTCGGTACGCTTCATTTCACATATACAGGGTGCCTCAAAATCATCTTTTCATCTTGTATGTGTTGCAGTTTTTACTAATGCAGCTTCATTTGCTATGTGGGCTGAATACAGGTCGGGTGATCATTTTTTTCCTTCAAACTTTAACACCCTGTATCTATCTTCCTTATAAATCCCCAAAATTATAGTATATAATAAACTGCCATTATGTTTCAACGTTCTAATTACCCTAGAAGTTTGTTCATTAAAAACTGAATCACCCTGTAGAGACTATAGACTATAGTATTTGAGACAGAAAATTGTAAACAACCTGTATATCGAAAACGAGGCATTTCCCATAAGTGTTAATTTTCACAAACATTAACCGGTAACAGTAAACTAAAATTATGACCCAACGCGCAAAGGGCTGAAGTAATATGAATCATGCTTATACCCATGGGCAAACCCCGTCAGAAATTTAGACTTTCCCACGGCCCTCTGGGGCTTCCCATTCCATTCAAATGAGCGTCCGCTTTACAGATAATCGATGGAGAGGCTTCGTCCTCTGACAAGTCTAGGCGATGAGGAAATAATCTCGACTCGTCCTTGAAGTTTTGTTCTGCTTTAATCCCGGCTTTTTTTTCGTCGTCTTAATCCGTAAGATCGGGAATGAGAAGCGATGTGACGCGTTCGCCCCGCGATTTAGGAACTTCCTTCATGGATACTGAATGAATTGACAATAGAAGCCTCCCTTTTAAATAAAGCAACCAAAAAAATTTGCGGTTGCATATTACACTGTGCCCCACGTCGGGCGCCATTTATCAGAAGTGGGATAACGTCCAGTAAAATACATAAGTTCTAAAGAAATAACGTAAAGGCAACATGTCTTTATTGATAATTCATTTATCGCAGTTTTACATGTCCTTAAATTGTTTTAAGCTTACTTGAATTGAAATAGGATCACCAGGTACGTAGTTACAGTGCCTGTAACCTGAAAAAGAACAATTAGTATACCTATCACGATTTTACATTTATACAGGGCGTTTTTAAATGAAGTAGCGAGCCACAAATGTTGTATTCCTTCAACAAAGCCCAAACATTTTATCAAAGCAGGCCGATCTTTTTGAATTTTGCACGTCTCCATAATATACCGTTCTCTATATTTCTCTAAAATGAGAAGGCAATTACAGTTTTTTCATAAACCGAGTAACCTTTATGCACCATTAAAAACGATATACCTTCTGTGGATACTTTTGGTTTACATAAAAATATGAAAACATCAATACAGACACCGGAAATTATTTTGAAATATATATTAGATACCGTAGACAGTAGCGTTCTGTCCATGACAACCAAATTGCAAGCTGTGAACTGTATCCGACACCTATCTATCTGTACCAACAGGGCCTGCAACTGCAAAATAAGAAAGTAGGAAGATAATTCCATTTAAAAGAAGTATACCGAACCTGGGTTTTAGATTCCTTGCAGATTTCAAAGCGAAGTAGTTTGCATGCTGTAGATACGATACACTGTACCTAAAAATTTGTTAGCATAACTTGATAATGATAGCAACGATGATAATGATGATGACCATGACGTGTTACCTGTGTTTTGCATTTTTGGCAAGGTTCTATAATGAACATCAACTTAGAGATATGACAGATTAACCACATAAGCTGACTAGCTACAAAAATGGGATTTTTAGTTTCTTTTATTTGCAAATATAAAACGTATGGAGTTACTAGCAGATGCATCAGACATCCAATGAGCAAGACCTAAAACAATGTAACAATTTTAATGCTCAGGAGTTGATGACAAACTTACCAAAACATTAATTCCAAAATAATTGTTGGTAGCAGCAACAGCCTTAACTAGCAAATGGTGGACGTTTATAATGTTTTTAACTGAAAAGAAATAAAATTGTACCTTCATCTAAACGTCTTTTACCTGAATTACCCTTTCTAGTAATATTTCCACTAGTAATCATATCCGCACTCTTCAAACCATCAAAATGACTGACGACTTTAACCAACTTTCTACTCATATACTCGTTACTTTTCAATAAACTCTCGCAAGTTTCAACTTCTTGCAACAACTCCAACAGTTCCTGATTCAAATCAACCAATCGTACCAGCACCAGATGGACTAACATCCAAAAGTGGAGCTCTACTATCATCTGGTAGATGTAAGTCAGATAGAATGGTAAGGTATGCAAAAGATAGAGCGTTAAAGGTGTATTTTTTGTTATTATGTTTGTCCACATGGTGACATCTATAGCAAGAATGATGATTGTTATAGTTAAAGCCATAATTGTCACTCGAGAGCATGTCTTGTCTTGCTTCCGAATTTTAGGAATCAGGAGTAAATCGGTCTGTACAACAAAAAAGATGAGTTGCTAGGATGAAAAGAGAAGGAGAATACTATACCTGGTGGAGGCATTGCAAATATTTTCCAAAATGACGTCGACAGAATGGCGTTAGAATTGTCGCCAGCATACAGGAAAATAGGAGAGAAATGTTCTCACAAAGAGTACAGACTAATCCTGCCACTGTACGTAGCCTAATATTGTAAACTTGCTTGATCTTGTAGTTTTGAGCTAAGCCATATATACTGAAACAAACTAAAGAGGGAAATGTATATTACGATTTGTTTTAAACTCACCTAGAACGCTGATAGAAAGGTAGCTGCACACCAACATTTTTCTAGACCAAACCAAATTAAAACCGTTGGTGTTGCCAAGGACCAAGAAAGGACATATCCCAATGATCCTGCTAACGTGAAATATAGTGGAAAAGCTTGTAGATCTTTCTAGAAATCATCACTGACATCTCTGACGACTATTATATAATCCAAACAGCGGTGAAATGGACTGTTTTCTTCTTCGCCTCCTTGTTTTGATTGATATATCGAATATTACTCAAAAACAAGCGAGCAACATTAACCAAATTGAGGGGCCAACTTGATAAATGTTGCTTAAGCGTAGGAAAGTGTCGCCGGTGTTATTTGCCCAGCAATTTTCGTCGTAATAACAGGGAATGGAGTCGAGAATGTTTTGAAGCCGGTTAATTTTGTTTAGATAAACACATGTATTGCTAGTTGAGTGGCAGGTTTGTATCAAACAACTATTTGTAATGAGGGAAAAGATGTATTCTGACAGCTTTGCGTGGTCGACCTCGATTAATTGTTGTGATTTCTTTGAATTATGGCACATCGATTTACTAAATTATATGAAATGTCACTAATTGAACTAAAGCCATTATTACAAATAGGAATTATTGAACAATAATTGAAATTGCAAAAAAATGTACCTGTACTAATTAATTTCGTTTGCATTTGAATATACAGGGTGTTCTTGAATCTAGTTGTAGATTATGCAGGGTTAACTATGACTAAATATACAAATATTTTAGGGGGCAGAGAAAAAAATAAGAATTAAAGGAAGCGCCTATTTTTTTCGAAATTATTTAAACCCCTATTTATGACGACTATGGTCGACCCTCTGCCTCGTTTGAAGAGTACAGCAACCAGCAAAACAACCGAAACCGACGAAGGTTCCAAAAGTACGATTACCAAAATTAACTTTTACATTTGTATACTTAAATTATTATATTTACTATTAAGTATAAATAAATTTTATAAAAATACTTTGTTTCCTTATTTTGCTTGCCTAAGAATTGTCAAGATAGGGACAAAAAAATTTGTTCGAAATTATCAGCATCTTTTTCCTTATTGTTAAAAAATTATGATCACTCTATCTATAGTAGATAATGTCTACTAGATATCAGAAAAAAATACGGCTTTTCTAAAAAAAATCAACTAAACAAAGTAATTTATAGATAGTTTTTCAAAAAGAGAGAAGCTGTGTGAGTTTTATTTACTTTGGTAAAGAACTTTACATTAAAATCTGTACATAATCACAATTAAAAGTAAAAATAATGGCCTCATGGCGTTCAGTTGATTCTATTCTCTTCTTTTTCAGTCTTCGAACTGAAACAAAATGACCAGATATGTCGTAACGCCTCCAGTGATCTGAAAAAGAAAGTCCATTAATTGTCAAAATTGGTGCATCAAGAGATTTAAGAACTAGGAACAGGAAAGCAAATTCGAAGAGAATGCGAACAGGGAAAGAAGCGGACGAAGAAATATGGGAAGACACAGTACAATCTTTACCTTGGTCAGAAAAGATCTGTCTAAAACCACGAGGTCGTAGGCTGTATACTGTATGGGGCAATGGAACAGTTGAGTAGCGAATATATCCAGCTGCAATACACTGATGTTATAATACCTACATCTATTTGATTCCTATTTTCTTCTTACCTGAAAATGCAAGTCTTCTGACAATTCCAACGATAAGAACTGACACACCAATGAAGATGCTCGCTTCACCTAAAAATATACAATTAAAGTACACCCTAAGCTTGAAAGATCGACTCACTCCTTGAAGCAGTATGACACGGTTCCACTACCAAGAACAGTCTCAGAATGTGCGATATCATCCAACAAATTTGGGGAAATATGAAAGTGTAGTCTTTAAACTTCAGCTCTAGGTATAAATCGTAAGGTGTCACTAGCAAATGGATGAAACAACCTATTACCACTAACTGAAACAGTTAACAATGACCATCTGACCCTCCAGATATAAATACTATATGTTTTACTGACTTACCAAAATATTTAAGCCATAAAAGTTGTTAACTGCATCGCTAGCTTCGTATAAAAGTTCATAGATTTTAATTATTGTTGATATGTTTTTTGCGAAGGGATCTGAAACGTTTAAATTATTGATGTTCAAATCTCAAACCTACAAATTTACCTGCGGGAGATTCTTTTAATATAGACACACTGCTGCCAACGTTTTTTTTAAATCTAAGAGCGTGCTTAGTTCTATTAGATTTATATTCCTTGTACTCATCTGCTAAGTTATGGTTCAGATTTGCCAACCTTACGTTCACCATTTGAACCAGGTACCAATAGTTCATCTCTATCACCATCACGAAAAAGTAGGTATAGTAAAAAGGGAGGTTATAAAGCAAGTAAAGGCCTGCGTTGATGTGTTTGCTGAAGATATGTTTCCACCATGTAACCATATCGAGACCCAGGATGAAGACTGTAAGGGTTAGAGTAAGAAAAGGACTATGGAGCACTTTTTCTTTTCACCCTTGACTTGGCGTTTTAAAGGTAGTCTGTCTAAAAGAGAGTAGTATCACTGAAAATCTTCCAACAGAGATGTGTGGTTGAGAATGTAGTACTAATTGTTTTGGATGTGTGTATAGGGAAGCGGATGAGGAATTAGATCAATATTCGACGCTGCATCTCCTTGAATGACCTTGGTAAATACGGCCAAGAGAATGTTCAAAACTACATATTTCTAGAGTTTCGTCCAAATTGACCGATGTACAAGGTGTAACAGTAGTAAGTATTCAAAACTTGTGAGCTTGTAAAACAAGCCGAAGAATTACGAAAACCTTAGTACAACTTTTGTCAGTGGCGGCTCCTAAGGGAGATACGCTCACTTAAAGGGGTAATCTCAGAAACAGTTTTTGATGCGTAACATCTAAACAGTTCAACATTAAGTCGCGAAATTTTGGTGAGATATTAACCTTGACGTGCTTAATAAGTCTCATTAACTACATTTCAAAATTTTCTACAGGGGCGTAAGAAAATGCAAGGCTTTGGTACAAATATAGTCATATCTTTTAGTAGTTAATTTTTTCTAGTTTAAGTATTTAACATAAAAATGTACTCTTGTTAAATTTCAGTAGGATGTACCTACCGTTTTTCAGTAAAATCGATTTCAATCATTCCTAACGTGACCCACATTTAACATCAATACATAGCCAAAAATTAATTGCAGTGTGCCATGGAAAAACTAGTCTGACAGTTAACAGAAATGTCAAGTATTTTTAGTTTCAAAATTGTATTATTTGAGTCTACGCAGTGCCATTTTATAGTGAACAAAAATAGATAAAAATTATTTAAAAATGCAACCGTATACATATTCTGAGTATGTAGATATGCTTTTGACATTAGGTGGAGTGTCATGGGAGCGCAAGAGCAGCCTCACACCGATATGGTATAAAGTTCCCCAATAGAAATGTACCCAATTATAAAATATTTCTTTGCATCGAAAGGCGTTGTTTTTATGTTATTTATATTACGGTATTTTTATTTGTCCTATTGTTTTTAATTGTTACTGTTAAGAGTGTTAAAAATACTTGACATATTTGTTAACTGTCAGATTAGTTGTTTTTTTCATGGCGCACTGCAATTTATTAATTTATTTGGCTATGGATGTTGAATGTGGGTCACGTTAAGAATGATTGAAATCGATTTTACAGAAAAACGGTACATCCTATTGAAATTTAACAAGAGTACCGTTTTTATGTTAAATACTTCAAATTTTAATATTTTCGAGTCAGAAACTAGAAAAAATTAACTACTAAAAAGATATGATTAAATTTGTCCTTGAGTCTTGCATTTTTTCACGCCCCTGTAGAAAATTTTGAATACTATTTTATGAGACTTATTAAACACGTCAAGGTTAATATCTCATTAAAATTTCGAGACTTAATGTTAAACCGTTTTGATGTTACGCATTAAAAACTGCTGCTGAGGTTACCCCTTTAAGTGAGCGTATCTCCCTTAGGAGCCGCCACTGACAAAAGTTGTACTAAGGTTTTCGTAATTTTTCGACTTGTTTTACAAGCTCACAAGTTTTGAATACTTACTACTGGTACACCTTGTATGTACGCTTTGGTCCAATTACTCCGTGTTGCAGAAGACGATGAACATAAAAAATCAGGACATATGATATGACATAATATTACATAATAGTGCTTATTTTATGCACAATTTTACATGTCCATGTACTTACTTTGTTGAGGCACCTTAAATACGTGAAAAATGCCTGAAGGTAAACGGCGTGACCAGGGTGGCCAACGTAAACGTAAAAGCAGATAAGAATCGTCTAGAATAGTAATGAACATTGCTGACATCTGATTTAGCCTAATATCGTACACATCTTCAATGCTGTAGCTCCTACTAAGACCGAAAACAATCCAAGTCACTGAAAGCAAAGTTTGATTACTGACGAGGCCCAAGAACACCGAAACACTTACTCATGCAAGCGAAGGCGCCCACGCTGACCGAATAATACCTCCAGGACCAAGAGATGATGGTGCTGTTGCCTGAGCTCCTAATTTTCACGGGAAGAAAGCAGCAAGTTCTGGTTAAGAGTAAAATAGGTTTGAATACCGAATACGTCTCGGCACAAGTAGTGACTTTTTGGAGCATCTTTTCCGGTTCCTCGACTAAAATCGTAATGCTCGGACAAACAATAGACGTACTATTAAGATTGATTAAACGATTGTTGTATGACAGCAACAATTTTATCTACTTCACATGCCATATCCATTAGATTCCCTTATATTTAGTCTGATATGCGACTGACAAGGCTTTTTTAAGATGTTTATAATTTCATACTTGTTTGGTAAAGCGTCAGACTGTCATTTTTTTTATGAGCGATGTTCTGGAATAACAAATGTCCAAGTAAAAATTATGGTTATTTATAAAGTAGTATACAGGATGTCACAGAATGATGATAAGAAAATAAGGAGCACGTTCTATGTTTAAACAAACATGAATCTTAGTCAAGAAGCCTTGCTTTATTCGAATTTCTACTTGCTTTTCCATACACAGAACGTAATTTTTGGCAAGGTTCTATAATGAACATCAACTTAGAGATATGACAGATTAACCACATAAGCTGACTAGCTACAAAAATGGGATTTTAGTTTCTTTTATTTGCAAATATAAGACGTATGGAGTTACTAGCAGATGCATCAGACATCCAATGAGCAAGACCTAAAATAATGTAACAATTTTAATGCTCAGCAGTTGATGACAAACTTACCAAGACATTAATTCCAAAATAATTGTTAGTAGCAGCAACAGCCTTAACTAGCAAATGGTGGACGTTTATAATGTTTTTGACTGAAAAGAAATAAAATGTTACCTTCATCTAAACGTCTTTTACCTAAGTTACCCCTTCTAGTAATATTTCCACTAGTAATCATATCCGCACTCTTCAAAGCATCAAAATGACTGACGACTTTGACCAACTTTCTACTCATATACTCGTTACTTTTCAAGAAACTCTCGCAAGTTTCAACTTGTTGCAACAACTCCAACAATTCCTGATTCAAAGCAACCAATCGTACCAGCACTAGATGGACTAACATCCAAAAGTGGAGCTCTACTATCATCTGGTAGATGTAAGTCAGATAGAACAGTAAGGTATGCAAAAGATAGAGCGTTAAAGGTGTATTTTTGTTATTATGTTTGTCCACAGGGTGACATCTATAGCGAGAATGATGACTGTTATAGTTAAAGCCATAATTGTCACTCGTGAGCATGTCTTGTCTTGCTTCCGAATTTTAGGGATCAAGAGTAAATCTATCTGTACAACAAAAGATGAGTTGCTAGGATGGAAGGAGAAGGAGAATGGCGTTAGAATTGTCGCCAGCATACAGGAAAATAGGAGAGAAATGTTCTCACAAAGAGTACAGACTAATCCTGCCACTGTACGTAGCCTAATATTGTAAACTTGCTTGATCTTGTAGTTTTGAGCTAAGCCATATATACTGAAACAAACTAAAGAGGGAAATGTATATTACGATTTGTTTTAAACTCACCTAGAACGCTGATAGAAAGGTAGCTGCACACCAACATTTTTCTAGACCAAACCAAATTAAAACCGTTGGTGTTGCCAAGGACCAAGAAAGGACATATCCCAATGATCCTGCTAACGTGAAATATAGTGGAAAAGCTTTCGTAGATCTTTCTAGAAATCATCACTGACATCTCTGACGACTGTTATATAATCCAAACAGCGGTGAAATGGACTGATTACGTTTTTCTTCTTCGCCTCCTTGATTTGATTGATATATCGAATATTACTCAAAAAACAAGCGAGCAACATTAACCAAATTGAGGGGCCAACTTGATAAATGTTGCTTAAGCGTAGGAAAGTGTCGCCGGTGTTATTTGCCCAGCAATTTTCGTCGTAATAACAGGAATGGAGTCGAGAATGTTTTGAAGCCGGTTAATTTTGTTTAGATAAACACATGTATTGCTAGTTGAGTGGCAGGTTTGTATCAAACAACTATTTGTAATGAGGAAAAGATGTATTCTGACAGCTTTGCGTGGTCGACCTCGATTAATTGTTGTGATTTCTTTGAATTATGGCACATCGATTTACTAAATTATATGAAATGTCACTAATTGAACTAAAGCCATTATTACAAATAGGAATTATTGAACAATAATTGAAATTGCAAAAAAATGTACCTGTACTAATTAATTTCGTTTGCATTTGAATATACAGGGTGTTCTTGAATCTAGTTGTAGATTATGCAGGGTTAACTATGACTAAATATACAAATATTTTAGGGGGCAGAGAAAAAAATAAGAATTAAAGGAAGCGCCTATTTTTTTCGAAATTATTTAAACCCCTATTTATGACGACTATGGTCGACCCTCTGCCTCGTTTGAAGAGTACAGCAACCAGCAAAACAACCGAAACCGACGAAGGTTCCAAAAGTACGATTACCAAAATTAACTTTTACGTTTGTATACTTAAATTATTATATTTACTACCTATTAAGTATAAGTAAATTTTATAAAAATACTTTGTTTCCTTATTTTGCTTGCCTAAGAATTGTCAAGATAGGGACAAAAAAATTTGTTCGAAATTATCAGCATCTTTTTCCTTATTGTTAAAAAATTATGATCACTCTATCTATAGTAGATAATGTCTACTAGATATCAGAAAAAAATAAGTCTTTTATAAAAAAAATCAACTAAACAAAGTAATTTATAGATAATTTTTCAAAAGAGAAGCTGTGTGAGTTTTATTTACTTTGATAAAGAACTTTACATTAAAATCTGTACATAATCACAATTAAAAGTAAAGATAATGGCCTCATGGCGTTCAGTTGATTCTATTCTCTTCTTTTTCAATCTTCGAACTGAAACAAAATGACCAGATATGTCGTAACGCCTCCAGTGATCTGAAAAGAAAGTTCATTAATTGTCAGAAATGGTGCATCAAGAGATTTAAGAACTAGGAATAGGAATGCACATTCGAAGAGAATGTGAACAAGGAAAGAAGCTGACGAAGAAATATGGGAAGATAGTACAATCTTTACCTTGGTCAAAAAGATCTGTCTAAAACAACAAGGTCGTAGGCTGTATACTGTATGGGGCAATGGAACAGTTGAGTAGCGAATATATCCAGCTGCAATACACTGATGTTATAATACCTACATCTATTTGATTCCTATTTTCTTCTTACCTGAAAATGCAAGTCTTCTGACAATTCCAACGATAAGAACTGACACACCAATGAAGATGCTCGCTTCACCTACAAATATACAATTAAAGTACACCCTCAGCTTGAAAGATGGACTCACTCCTTGCGAAGCAGTATGACACGGTTCCACTACCAATAACAGTCTCAGAATGTGCGATATCATCCAACAAATTTGGGGAAATATGAAAGTGTAGTCTTTAAACTTCAGCTCTAGGTATAAATCGTAAGGTGTCACTAGCAAATGGATGAAACAACCTATTACCACTAACTGAAACAGTTAACAATGACCATCTGACCCTCCAGATATAAATACTATATGTTTTACTGACTTACCAAAATATTTAAGCCATAAAAGTTGTTAACTGCATCGCTAGCTTCGTATAAAAGTTCATAGATTTTAATTATTGTTGATATGTTTTTTGCGAAGGGATCTGAAACGTTTAAATTATTGATGTTCAAATCTCAAACCTACAAATTTACCTGCGGGAGATTCTTTTAATATAGACACACTGCTGCCAACGTTTTTTTTAAATCTAAGAGCGTGCTTAGTTCTATTAGATTTATATTCCTTGTACTCATCTGCTAAGTTATGGTTCAGATTTGCCAACCTTACGTTCACCATTTGAACCAGGTACCAATAGTTCATCTCTATCACCATCACGAAAAAGTAGGTATAGTAAAAAGGGAGGTTATAAAGCAAGTAAAGGCCTGCGTTGATGTGTTTGCTGAAGATATGTTTCCACCATGTAACCATATCGAGACCCAGGATGAAGACTGTAAGGGTTAGAGTAAGAAAAGGACTATGGAGCACTTTTTCTTTTCACCCTTGACTTGGCGTTTTAAAAGGTAGTCTGTCTAAAAGAGAGTAGTATCACTGAAAATCTTCCAACAGAGATGTGTGGTTGAGAATGTAGTACTAAATTACATTGTTTTGGATGTGTGTATAGGGAAGCGGATGAGGAATTAGATCAATATTCGACGCTGCATCTCCTTGAATGACCTTGGTAAATACGGCCAAGAGAATGTTCAAAACTACATATTTCTAGAGTTTCGTCCAAATTGACCGATGTACAAGGTGTAACAGTAGTAAGTATTCAAAACTTGTGAGCTTGTAAAACAAGCCGAAGAATTACGAAAACCTTAGTACAACTTTTGTCAGTGGCGGCTCTAAGGGAGATACGCTCACTTAAAGGGGTAATCTCAGAAACAGTTTTTGATGCGTAACATCTAAACAGTTCAACATTAAGTCGCGAAATTTTGGTGAGATATTAACCTTGACGTGCTTAATAAGTCTCATTAACTACATTTCAAAATTTTCTACAGGGGCGTAAGAAAATGCAAGGCTTTGGTACAAA
The DNA here is from genome assembly GCA_025584915.1 of Monochamus saltuarius. Lineage (NCBI taxonomy): Eukaryota > Metazoa > Arthropoda > Insecta > Coleoptera > Cerambycidae > Monochamus > Monochamus saltuarius. Next base: position 42,185,586 of record CM046729.1, read on the forward strand.
TATAGTCATATCTTTTAGTAGTTAATTTTTTCTAGTTTAAGTATTTAACATAAAAAATGTACTCTTGTTAAATTTCAGTAGGATATACCGTTTTTCAGTAAAATCGATTTCAATCATTCCTAACGTGACCCACATTTAACATCCAATACATAGCCAAAAAAATTAATTGCAGTGTGCCATGGAAAAAACTAGTCTGACAGTTAACAGAAATGTCAAGTATTTTTAGTTTCAAAATTGTATTATTTGAGTCTACGCAGTGCCATTTTATAGTGAACAAAAATAGATAAAAATTATTTAAAAATGCAACCGTATACATATTCTGAGTATGTAGATATGCTTTTGACATTAGGTGGAGTGTCATGGGAGCGCAAGAGCAGCCTCACACCGATATGGTATAAAGTTCCCCAATAGAAATGTACCCAATTATAAAATATTTCTTTGCATCGAAAGGCGTTGTTTTTATGTTATTTATATTACGGTATTTTTATTTGTCCTATTGTTTTTAATTGTTACTGTTAAGAGTGTTAAAAATACTTGACATTTTTGTTAACTGTCAGATTAGTTGTTTTCTTCATGGCGCACTGCAATTTATTAATTTATTTGGCTATGGATGTTGAATGTGGGTCACGTTAAGAATGATTGAAATCGAATTTACTGAAAAACGGTACATCCTATTGAAATTTAACAAGAGTACATTTTTTATGTTAAATACTTCAAATTTTAATATTTTCGAGTCAGAAACTAGAAAATTAACTACTAAAAGATATGATTAAATTTGTTCTTGAGTCTTGCATTTTTCACGCCCTGTAGAAAATTTTGAAATCTATTTTATGAGACTTATTAAACACGTCAAGGTTAATATCTCATTAAAATTTCGAGACTTAATGTTAAACCGTTTTGATGTTACGCATTAAAAACTGCTGCTGAGGTTACCCCTTTAAGTGAGCGTATCTCCCTTAGGAGCCGCCACTGACAAAAGTTGTACTAAGGTTTTCGTAATTTTTCGACTTGTTTTACAAGCTCACAAGTTTTGAATACTTACTACTGGTACACCTTGTATGTACGCTTTGGTCCAATTACTCCGTGTTGCAGAAGACGATGAACATAAAAAATCAGGACATATGATATGACATAATATTACATAATAGTGCTTATTTTATGCACAATTTTACATGTCCATGTACTTACTTTGTTGAGGCACCTTAAATACGTGCAAAAATGCCTGAAGGTAAACGGCGTGACCAGGGTGGCCAACGTAAACGTAAAAAGCAGATAAGAATCGTCTAGAATAGTAATGAACATTGCTGACATCTGATTTAGCCTAATATCGTACACATCTTCAATGCTGTAGCTCCTACTAAGACCGAAAACAATCCAAGTCACTGAAAGCAAAGTTTGATTACTGACGAGGCCCAAGAACACCGAAACACTTACTCATGCAAGCGAAGGCGCCCACGCTGACCGAATAATACCTCCAGGACCAAGAGATGATGGTGCTGTTGCCTGAGCTCCTAATTTTCACGGGAAGAAAGCAGCAAGTTCTGGTTAAGAGTAAAATAGGTTTGAATACCGAATACGTCTCGGCACAAGTAGTTACTTTTCGAGCATCTTTTCCGGTTCCTCGACTAAAATCGTAATGCTCGGACAAACAATAGACGTACTATTAAGATTGATTAAACGATTGTTGTATGACAGCAACAATTTTATCTACTTCACATGCCATATCCATTAGATTCCCTTATATTTAGTCTGATATGCGACTGACAAGGCTTTTTTAAGATGTTTATAATTTCATACTTGTTTGGTAAAGCGTCAGACTGTCATTTTTTTTATGAGCGATGTTCTGGAATAACAAATGTCCAAGTAAAAATTATGGTTATTTATAAAGTAGTATACAGGATGTCACAGAATGATGATAAGAAAATAAGGAGCACGTTCTATGTTTAAACAAACATGAATCTTAGTCAAGAAGCCTTGCTTTATTCGAATTTCTACTTGCTTTTCCATACACAGAACGTAATTTTTGGCAAGGTTCTATAATGAACATCAACTTAGAGATATGACAGATTAACCACATAAGCTGACTAGCTACAAAAATGGGATTTTAGTTTCTTTTATTTGCAAATATAAGACGTATGGAGTTACTAGCAGATGCATCAGACATCCAATGAGCAAGACCTAAAATAATGTAACAATTTTAATGCTCAGCAGTTGATGACAAACTTACCAAGACATTAATTCCAAAATAATTGTTAGTAGCAGCAACAGCCTTAACTAGCAAATGGTGGACGTTTATAATGTTTTTGACTGAAAAGAAATAAAATGTTACCTTCATCTAAACGTCTTTTACCTAAGTTACCCCTTCTAGTAATATTTCCACTAGTAATCATATCCGCACTCTTCAAAGCATCAAAATGACTGACGACTTTGACCAACTTTCTACTCATATACTCGTTACTTTTCAAGAAACTCTCGCAAGTTTCAACTTGTTGCAACAACTCCAACAATTCCTGATTCAAAGCAACCAATCGTACCAGCACTAGATGGACTAACATCCAAAAGTGGAGCTCTACTATCATCTGGTAGATGTAAGTCAGATAGAACGGTAAGGTATGCAAAAGATAGAGCGTTAAAGGTGTATTTTTGTTATTATGTTTGTCCACAGGGTGACATCTATAGCAAGAATGATGACTGTTATAGTTAAAGCCATAATTGTCACTCGTGAGCATGTCTTGTCTTGCTTCCGAATTTTAGGAATCAGAGTAAATCTATCTGTACAACAAAAAGATGAGTTGCTAGGATGGAAGGAGAAGGAGAATGGCGTTAGAATTGTCGCCAGCATACAGGAAAATAGGAGAGAAATGTTCTCACAAAGAGTACAGACTAATCCTGCCACTGTACGTAGCCTAATATTGTAAACTTGCTTGATCTTGTAGTTTTGAGCTAAGCCATATATACTGAAACAAACTAAAGAGGGAAATGTATATTACGATTTGTTTTAAACTCACCTAGAACGCTGATAGAAAGGTAGCTGCACACCAACATTTTTCTAGACCAAACCAAAGTTAAAACCGTTGGTGTTGCCAAGGACCAAGAAAGGACATATCCCACTGATCCTGCTAACGTAAAATATAGTGGAAAAGCTTTGTAGATCTTTCTAGAAATCATCACTGACATCTCTGACGACTGTTATATAATCCAAACAGCGGTGAAATGGACTGATTACGTTTTTCTTCTTCGCCTCCTTGATTTGATTGATATATCGAATATTACTCAAAAAACAAGCGAGCAACATTAACCAAATTGAGGGGCCAACTTGATAAATGTTGCTTAAGCGTAGGAAAGTGTCGCCGGTGTTATTTGCCCAGCAATTTTCGTCGTAATAACAGGGAATGGAGTCGAGAATGTTTTGAAGCCGGTTAATTTTGTTTAGATAAACACATGTATTGCTAGTTGAGTGGCAGGTTTGTATCAAACAACTATTTGTAATGAGGGAAAAGATGTATTCTGACAGCTTTGCGTGGTCGACCTCGATTAATTGTTGTGATTTCTTTGAATTATGGCACATCGATTTACTAAATTATATGAAATGTCACTAATTGAACTAAAGCCATTATTACAAATAGGAATTATTGAACAATAATTGAAATTGCAAAAAAATGTACCTGTACTAATTAATTTCGTTTGCATTTGAATATACAGGGTGTTCTTGAATCTAGTTGTAGATTATGCAGGGTTAACTATGACTAAATATACAAATATTAGGGGGCAGAGAAAAAATAAGAAATTAAAGGAAGCGCCTATTTTTTTCGAAATTATTTAAACCCCTATTTATGACGACTATGGTCGACCCTCTGCCTCGTTTGAAGAGTACAGCAACCAGCAAAACAACCGAAACCGACGAAGGTTCCAAAAGTACGATTACCAAAATTAACTTTTACATTTGTATACTTAAATTATTATATTTACTATTAAGTATAAATAAATTTTATAAAAATACTTTGTTTCCTTATTTTGCTTGCCTAAGAATTGTCAAGATAGGGACAAAAAAATTTGTTCGAAATTATCAGCATCTTTTTCCTTATTGTTAAAAAATTATGATCACTCTATCTATAGTAGATAATGTCTACTAGATATCAGAAAAAAATACGGCTTTTCTAAAAAAAATCAACTAAACAAAGTAATTTATAGATAGTTTTTCAAAAAAGAGAAGCTGTGTGAGTTTTATTTACTTTGATAAAGAACTTTACATTAAAATCTGTACATAATCACAATTAAAAGTAAAGATAATGGCCTCATGGCGTTCAGTTGATTCTATTCTCTTCTTTTCAATCTTCGAACTGAAACAAAATGACCAGATATGTCGTAACGCCTCCAGTGATCTGAAAAAGAAAGTCCATTAATTGTCAAAATTGGTGCATCAAGAGATTTAAGAACTAGGAATAGGAAAGCATATTCGAAGAGAATGTGAACAGGAAAGAAGCGACGAAGAAATATGGGAAGACACAGTACAATCTTTACCTTGGTCAGAAAAGATCTGTCTAAAACCACGAGGTCGTAGGCTGTATACTGTATGGGGCAATGGAACAGTTGAGTAGCGAATATATCCAGCTGCAATACACTGATGTTATAATACCTACATCTATTTGATTCCTATTTTCTTCTTACCTGAAAATGCAAGTCTTCTGACAATTCCAACGATAAGAACTGACACACCAATGAAGATGCTCGCTTCACCTACAAATATACAATTAAAGTACACCCTCAGCTTGAAAGATGGACTCACTCCTTGCGAAGCAGTATGACACGGTTCCACTACCAAGAACAGTCTCAGAATGTGCGATATCATCCAACAAATTTGGGGAAATATGAAAGTGTAGTCTTTAAACTTCAGCTCTAGGTATAAATCGTAAGGTGTCACTAGCAAATGGATGAAACAACCTATTACCACTAACTGAAACAGTTAACAATGACCATCTGACCCTTCAGATATGAATACTATATGTTTTACTGACTTACCAAAATATTTAAGCCATAAAAGTTGTTAACTGCATCGCTAGCTTCGTATAAAAGTTCATAGATTTTAATTATTGTTGATATGTTTTTTGCGAAGGGATCTGAAACGTTTAAATTATTGATGTTCAAATCTCAAACCTACAAATTTACCTGCGGGAGATTCTTTTAATATAGACACACTGCTGCCAACGTTTTTTTTAAATCTAAGAGCGTGCTTAGTTCTATTAGATTTATATTCCTTGTACTCATCTGCTAAGTTATGGTTCAGATTTGCCAACCTTACGTTCACCATTTGAACCAGGTACCAATAGTTCATCTCTATCACCATCACGAAAAAGTAGGTATAGTAAAAAGGGAGGTTATAAAGCAAGTAAAGGCCTGCGTTGATGTGTTTGCTGAAGATATGTTTCCACCATGTAACCATATCGAGACCCAGGATGAAGACTGTAAGGGTTAGAGTAAGAAAAAGGACTATGGAGCACTTTTTCTTTTCACCCTTGACTTGGCGTTTTAAAAGGTAGTCTGTCTAAAAAAGAGAGTAGTATCACTGAAAATCTTCCAACAGAGATGTGTGGTTGAGAATGTAGTACTAAATTACATTGTTTTGGATGTGTGTATAGGGAAGCGGATGAGGAATTAGATCAATATTCGACGCTGCATCTCCTTGAATGACCTTGGTAAATACGGCCAAGAGAATGTTCAAAACTACATATTTCTAGAGTTTCGTCCAAATTGACCGATGTACAAGGTGTAACAGTAGTAAGTATTCAAAACTTGTGAGCTTGTAAAACAAGCCGAAGAATTACGAAAACCTTAGTACAACTTTTGTCAGTGGCGGCTCCTAAGGGAGATACGCTCACTTAAAGGGGTAATCTCAGAAACAGTTTTTGATGCGTAACATCTAAACAGTTCAACATTAAGTCGCGAAATTTTGGTGAGATATTAACCTTGACGTGCTTAATAAGTCTCATTAACTACATTTCAAAATTTTCTACAGGGGCGTAAGAAAATGCAAGGCTTTGGTACAAATATAGTCATATCTTTTTAGTAGTTAATTTTTTCTAGTTTCTGACTCGAAAATATTAAAATATGAAGTATTTAACATAAAAAATGTACTCTTGTTAAATTTCAGTAGGATATACCGTTTTTCAGTAAAATCGATTTCAATCATTCCTAACGTGACCCACATTTAACATCCAATACATAGCCAAAAAAATTAATTGCAGTGTGCCATGGAAAAAACTAGTCTGACAGTTAACAGAAATGTCAAGTATTTTTAGTTTCAAAATTGTATTATTTGAGTCTACGCAGTGCCATTTTATAGTGAACAAAAATAGATAAAAATTATTTAAAAATGCAACCGTATACATATTCTGAGTATGTAGATATGCTTTTGACATTAGGTGGAGTGTCATGGGAGCGCAAGAGCAGCCTCACACCGATATGGTATAAAGTTCCCCAATAGAAATGTACCCAATTATAAAATATTTCTTTGCATCGAAAGGCGTTGTTTTTATGTTATTTATATTACGGTATTTTTATTTGTCCTATTGTTTTTAATTGTTACTGTTAAGAGTGTTAAAAATACTTGACATTTTTGTTAACTGTCAGATTAGTTGTTTTCTTCATGGCGCACTGCAATTTATTAATTTATTTGGCTATGGATGTTGAATGTGGGTCACGTTAAGAATGATTGAAATCGATTTTACTGAAAAACGGTACATCCTATTGAAATTTAACAAGAGTACCGATTTTATGTTAAATACTTCAAATTTTAATATTTTCGAGTCAGAGACTAGAAAAATTAACTACTAAAAGATATGATTAAATTTGTCCTTGAGTCTTGCATTTTTTCACGCCCCTGTAGAAAATTTTGAAATTTATTTTATGAGACTTATTAAACACGTCAAGGTTAATATAACACCAAAATTTCGTGACTTAATGTTAAACCGTTTTGATGTTAACGCATTAAAAACTGTTTCTGAGGTTTCCCTTTAAGTGAGCGTATCACCCTTAGGAGCCGCCACTGACAAAAGTTGTACTAAGGTTTTCGTAATTTTTCGACTTGTTTTACAAGCTCACAAGTTTTGAATACTTACTACTGGTACACCTTGTATGTACGCTTTGGTCCAATTACTCCGTGTTGCAGAAGACGATGAACATAAAAAATCAGGACATATGATATGACATAATATTACATAATAGTGCTTATTTTATGCACAATTTTACATGTCCATGTACTTACTTTGTTGAGGCACCTTAAATACGTGCAAAAATGCCTGAAGGTAAACGGCGTGACCAGGGTGGCCAACGTAAACGTAAAAAGCAGATAAGAATCGTCTAGAATAGTAATGAACATTGCTGACATCTGATTTAGCCTAATATCGTACACATCTTCAATGCTGTAGCTCCTACTAAGACCGAAAACAATCCAAGTCACTGAAAGCAAAGTTTGATTACTGACGAGGCCCAAGAACACCGAAACACTTACTCATGCAAGCGAAGGCGCCCACGCTGACCGAATAATACCTCCAGGACCAAGAGATGATGGTGCTGTTGCCTGAGCTCCTAATTTTCACGGGAAGAAAGCAGCAAGTTCTGGTTAAGAGTAAAATAGGTTTGAATACCGAATACGTCTCGGCACAAGTAGTGACTTTTTGGAGCATCTTTTCCGGTTCCTCGACTAAAATCGTAAGTGGCAGACAAACAATAGACGTACTATTAAGATTGATTAAACGATTGTTGTATGACAGCAACAATTTTATCTACTTCACATGCCATATCCATTAGATTCCCTTATATTTAGTCTGATATGCGACTGACAAGGCTTTTTTAAGATGTTTATAATTTCATACTTGTTTGGTAAAGCGTCAGACTGTCATTTTTTTTATGAGCGATGTTCTGGAATAACAAATGTCCAAGTAAAAATTATGGTTATTTATAAAGTAGTATACAGGATGTCACAGAATGATGATAAGAAAATAAGGAGCACGTTCTATGTTTAAACAAACATGAATCTTAGTCAAGAAGCCTTGCTTTATTCGAATTTCTACTTGCTTTTCCATACACAGAACGTAAGTCGGCCAATATTTACTCATTTTGTAGAAAATTTTAAATAAGCTGTATCTCGAAGACAAGAAACTAATTTTTAAACATACCTGCCTCTAAATTTTTCATTCTGTAAAACCCTGTATAGCGTGCTCTGTAACTTCACGAAAATGTTTAAAGCTATTTTAATTGAATATCCTTAAAAATCGAAAATCAGTAATGTTTTTCTTAAAAAAAGTTAAAAGCAGGCCAAATAATAAAGTCAAAGCTACCTATTCCACAAAATTCTTATGCAGAGATCTTCAATTGTATTTCTTCAATTAATTGTTGACAAGAACTTAATAATTGTGAATCACGCATATACAATGTAACTGTCGTTGTTGTAGTTTCTACAGGCATAATCAATGATTTTACAATGTAGCACCTGCATTTTAAAATACATTTGTATTTGTTTGAGATGTAGATACAGTGGAGTACATAAATTGTAGAGAAGGCGATAATACTTAATATTGTTGTCAGAGCCTAAATTGAGTTCTCGAAATATGCCAAATATTAAATAATAGGCTTTGAATCTGATTCTATGCCAGGTGTTTCTTCATAAGTACTCCTAAACATCTCCATACCATGAATGATTCTCTTAAGGCTCTTCTTAAAACACGAAATAATATTTGAAACAGTCGTTACATTTATTTTCATTCTAGATCTAGTCCTAATACCACCCCACAAGCACGTCTGTGGTAACACGCATCTAAACTTGTTAATAGATTTTTCTTGTACTTTTCGGATTATAAAATTATACACCATCTATCCATTTATCTAAATCTAATGAGAATTTATGGGCACATTATACGCTACGTTGTCAAACTTTTATGAAACAGAACATTTATGATATACATTACACTTTCCATCATTCAATATCAAAACACAATCACAATAATAATGTTCCATCTAAATATTTTATAAGAGATTGTATCCACCTTGTTATAATATAGGTTATAAAATTATTACAATATACAGGGTGATTGGGGGTTCCTAATAAACATATGGTCAAATATCAACAACCAATCATCAATATTTTTGCCAGAGTTAATTATTGTAATGCTTCGGTAAAGAAAAGTGTTTATTCTGTAGGTATTACAAATTGTAGCATTGATTAAAGATCTAATAAATCGAATCAATGAATTCAATTTTCAAATATACCACCGTCCTCCCGGATTTTCTCTTATGAGTGTCGCACAACTGACAATCCGATCGAATACCGCCTCTCTTGCGTTCACTTTTGTTGCATATACTACTCATTTAAACCATCCCCAAAGACAGTAACCAAGGGGATTCAAATCTGGTGTCCTTGGAGGCCAATTTTGGAAACCTGCAGAGATGGTTTCCAGCGTTGTGGAAAACGATTGTTAAGATGGTTGATCACAACACGATTAAAATGGACATAGGCACCATTATGCTGAAAGCACATGTTTTGCATATCCAATAGAGCATCCAGTAGCTGTGTCAAATTATTTTCTAAAAATTCTACATATCTAGCTCCAGTAAGACGACCATCTAGCACAACTGGTCCAAGTAATTGATTATTAATCATACCACAACACACGTTAATGCTGAACCGATGCTGAAAGTTACATTTTCCTTTAACAGTAAAAATATCTCCATTAGTTAATTCTAATGCTATTTAATAAAACAACAAAAGTGAATAAAAAGCGAACTAAGCATTTGATAATATTAAACTTAGGTAAAGATGACATTTTTAACTAGATGTGACAACTCTATCTATTGGTTTATCAGATAATTCGACTGCCTATAATTTACAGGTAACTTGTTTTTCTTACGTAACAGCTTTAATAACCCCCATTAATAAAGTTATTTTTAAACAGTACATTCGTATTTTCCTTTATCACAAGGGACGAGAACATATTTTAATGTAAATAATAATGACAACCACTTATTAATATGTTTTGATGTACCTACGTGGATTTTTTTCCTGTTTACCATTTTAAAAAATGAAAGCAGTCCATAGCTTAACCATGGCTAATGTATTTATCAATGTCAGATATCAATCGGAATCTACGTGTTTACTTGTCTGCTGATGTAGTTTGCGGTTGTTTTTCGTTCAAAATGCGTTTCAAACAAATCTGGACACTCAAAAGTTGGGGGTGAGTCTTTTCTCCTCCAGAATTTTCCTTGCCTTGGCCTGCTTATTTTGTATGGATCTATTTTCTGTTACAGGATGGACTTGCAGGACATACATATATCTCAGGAGAATTTCGAAATTTTGCAACCAATTATTTTGGTCACCAGATTGCTGGGCATCTTGCCAATTCGATATGTCAAAAATGGCAGCGACTACAAGCTGAAGACATCTTTCGTGTATGGGACATACGGCTATGCGTTGACCATCTTTCTAGGTATATAGATCTTTATATGGGGTGCTCCACAGCTGAGAATTTTGAATTATAGATGTACTTTTAAATGAGAAGGCTGTTTGTCGGAAAAAAATTGTAATAAAAGTTGGGATACAAAAAATGAATTAAAAATGGTAAAAATTTAAACGCTCCCTGCGCTAAAACAGCATCCGTTAATTCCTTGTCTTTGTTTTATCGAAAAAATAATTAGTAAAATAACTTCTATTACTTGCAAGTGTATATCCGGTAGAGGTCCAAAATTGTCACATAAGTTGTGAAATACCCCACACTTGTATGTTTTTATGTATACATCCGTTTTTAGCTGTAGCTACCCTTATGGGTATAATTGATGATCTGCAAAAAGACGGCAACCATTCGATAAGGATGCCAGATGAAAAAACAAGATTCGTTACCTCCTGTGACATCTCAGTAGTCATAATAATTGTGTTTTATAGCACCATAACCCTACCAAAGAGACTAAAGAAATTGTGGACACTGCTGCACCATCTAAATCAGGTACTTCCCCTTGCCATTACCCGTTCTTTAACTATACCCGGAAAATTTTAGGCTGACTCCATCATTCCTTTGAAGAAACAGAACCATTTCCGCCAATCTTCTTTTTTCTTCATGACAGTGACCTTTGTACTGGCCATATTACTTTTTTCTCTCGATATCGTCGTTTGGACAAATTCAGCTGCTCAGAGAACAAACGACACCAGTGTATTTTTCAAGAACTACACTACATTCTACCTTGTATATCTGATAGCAGTCACACAGGAAATATTATTTTGGCACCTGATCTTGTTCATAACGATCAGGATTTCTGCTCTGAACAAGCATTTGCAAGGTTTGGGGAGCGAGAATAAGTCACGTAAGGGATTTTCCCTGCCAGAATGTGGGGATAACGTCAAATTTGGGCGTGTGGCGGTATGTGAAGCTTTAGAAAAAATTGAGGTGCGCAAAGAAAATAGCAGAAAGAAGAGAAGTTTTGAGAATATGAGCTTAGGTAAGTTAAGACGTTGAACTAACTACTATCCATATATAGAATGTCTATGAAAAACTTGGCAACAGTTCATCTTAGAACTCGTAGAACACCCTGCATGTATACAGGGTGAACCTTAAATAAGTACAAATATTTTAACTGCTGGTGTAGTTCGTCATATAGATCAGTCTAGTGAAAGCCATTTTTAAAAATTTGTAATATTTACGGAGATATTAATTTTAAAAAAAACCCACATTTTGAGGACCGCTGCTTAACCAAGCTAATGATCCATTGATTTTTTGCGAGGTTGCCATATCTTCTCTAATATAAATATTACGTTTCCCTTAACGTAATAGTAAAGTAATACGGTTAATTCTATTTTAAAAATACTTGTTTGAAGCATAAGTACAGTAAAGTTGGGTATGTAGTATGATAATAATATAATATAATATAATAATATCTCTACCCCTCATTCTAATCACAGGGATTAGCCCAGAAGTCGGAGACTTGTGCGGGAGAGGGGGCGGCATATTATTATTAAGCAGGCCGCATTTGCGCCCAGGAACGACTTACGTTGGTAGGCCCTAACCACTATTCAGTGCAGGAATGAGGAAAACCTCATTAATTAGGGGGGTAGTCAAATATCAACCGGCATCAATCTCTCACATTGACCCAAGCCAACATTATTCCACCCTACCATACCCACAGAGAGGGTGCCAATCCTCTCTATGAATATAGCTTATATACGGTCTACCGGCAGCTGGGCTCGAACCAACTCCGTCTAGTCGCCTCGATTCAAGTACTAACGCCTTAAACCGCGCGACCACTGACCGATCCGGAGTATGATCCGCAGCAATATTAACATACATTTTAACTGCCTAACTGACCTTACTATAAACGATTAAAAATGAATTTCCGCAAGTTAAATACTACCGTAAAGTATTTAGGAAGATATTACGTGATATTACTATGTCCAATGTTCAAAAATTATACATAAACGTGCACACAAGCTTACCTGTTTGTTAAAAAATTAACTATTTAATCAGTAATCCACATTTCACAAGTTAAATGCCATTGTATACTGCTAGAAAGAGACAAAAGACACAATTTTCTTAAGTTATTTTATGAATAATAACGAAAAACTATGATTTTCACACAACATATTAAATTTAAAAGTTTGTTCAAGCTAAAACATTTGTGTAACACTGGCAACACTGTGAACTACACGTTCAATCTGAAGCGCAATGACTCATAAATGTATGAAAGTCAGCGGTCCTCAATCAGTTTTCTACAGAAAAATTACAAAATTTATTTAAGATTTCTTTTTTTTATTTCTGATTTTTTTGTAAAACAACTATCAATTATGTGTTCTACACAGTGAACTATACTGCTGGTTAAAATATTTGTGCTTATTTAAGGTTCACCCTGTATGGTTGTATCTTTAGGTGAAAAAGTAACGGCCTTGACAAAATTTCAAGAGACAATCTTCAATGCTGTGGAGTCTGTCAACAGCAATGAAGGATATGGAATACATGTGAGAGAACAAATGAATAAATGAAACGATTCTTTTACATTTTTCTTGTTTGTAGTTGATCATGCTAAGCTGTTTGCTGCACTTGATAGTAACACCATATTTTCTGCTTTCTGAGATAATGAAAACAGATGCAAATCTGTTGTTCGCCTGTCTTCAAACCGCCTGGCTTCTAGCTCATATCGGGAGGTTACTAATCATCGTCGAACCATGCCAGCTATGTTTAGATGAAGTAAGAGTTTTTTTTTACTATTATACTCACCTTTAATACCATTTGTACCAATTTTTAGCATCACAGAACTTCGGTGCTGATATGCGAACTTCTAACAAACGACTTTGAAGAGAATATTAAAAAATCGGTAGGTATGTTAAACTCAGACTGGATTCTAGATAAAATTGTGTTGTTTTAGCTGATGATATTTGCTATGCAGGTTAACTATTGCAAAATTAAGTTCTCGCCCTGCGGTTTCTTCAATATCGACAGGTCTTTGATAACATCGGTGAGTTACGACTGCTTAAAAAAATGTAATACTAGATATTTGTTCATTTTAGGTAGCTGCTGCAGTCACAACATATTTGGTAATCCTATTCCAATTTAGTGATAATTGAATAAGATATTTTCAACGTTCATATGATGTATTTAACTGAAAATATGTCTACAATAGAAATCAAACAAGCAGAATATTCCTCGTCGCACTGTCCCTTATTTCTCCCAACATCTTCTGCTATCAGTAATTTGTCTTTGAATTCTAAGTCGTCCAATCTTGTCAAGTTCTGGACGTCACTATAAAATTCTAGTGACGGTCTAAAATCAATAAAATCAAATAATTCATAGTGAAATTAAACGCTTTCGTTTCTTTGTACTCACGTGAATATAAAATGGACTATCTTCTCAAGCATTGTGTCTTTGCCTTTAACATGCATCGGGGTTTCTGCTATTTCACATATAGATCGTAGTAGGCAGTCCTCCCCTTCCAAGCCAAAGCTGAAACAAGAAGTTTGTTTTGGTCTACTTTTCATACGAGGAAAAAATGTTAAAAATACCTTTCTAAGTATTGTACCAAATATTCGTAGAATTTCGTCCTGCTAATGGCAAAAAAGGTGTTGTCCTGCCTAGCAGGAATTGTCGATGGTTGGAACTGCGAGACATTGCTAGGCAAATTATAGTTGGTTTGGGCACAAGCACTGAAGTTAATGGACCTTCTAGGTAGAACTAACGGTACAGTTAAACCATATGTGAACTAAAACAAACAAAAAAATGCGGTAAAGATAAACAATAACAATAGATGTATTTATCAACACACACCTGCAAGACAGTGGCTCTTGGAAATACCAGTGCCCTTTTCGAAATGCTGTGGTGGCTACAACTACACATCAGCAGGCATATATTTAAAAAATATATACATTTTGCTGCATTCATTTTGCTAGTACTAGTGTTGGTGCAATGAATCTGCTAAATGCTAAGAGTATGTTAAAGTCTTAGGTAAATATTCGAAATCGGAGCATTATGCAAATGTTTGTTTGATGGTAACTGTAACATTAAATATCATTACATTTAAGTTGAACTGCTGCATATTTATCTATACTAATCTGTTAGATACGACTGTCAGTGACCTTTTGGTTGGTCAAAAAGAATGTCATACAAATCAGAAATATAATCGTGTACCAGGTAAGTGTTTATACAAAAATGTCTTATGTGTTCATTTATCCAGAGAGAAATTTGTGTCCCATTTCATTGTAACTGCACTGCTACTACTACTACAATTTGTGCAAATAATTTAAGCACTTGCTAAAACTGATTAGAAATATAATAAAATACATTTATGAAAATAATCATACAATTGTATTATGTAATAATCAACTTACCTTAGTAACATTTTGCTTCCTTAAAAAGATACAAGCAAGTATTTTTCTTTCATTTCATTTTTTTACGATAATTTCCTTATTGTGTAATTGTACTGAAATTTTGAAAATATATGTTTTTTTTTGTGAGATAAACGCAAATATTTAATTGATTTTTCAGTTAAATGTACAGAGTGGGCAAATATCGTTGTTTTTATAGGCATCTCTTTAACTACAATTCGTTTTTCAGACACTTTTTTGAGTAACTTTATTAAATTTTGAGTTATAACCTAAAGTTGGCCCGTTGACTTCATTATTTTTTTCTCTTTCCATTAATATATAATTTGTAGCAATGCTATTTAGCTTTCTCCGTACACTAATTTAATTTCGTCTTGGATACATTCTCAGGATGATTGTCATAGCGACTATCATTTTAATAATACTATTATTTTTTTCATATATTTTCAGGTATTAACAATATTGTGTGAAACTAACTACTCAGTGGACAAAAGCCCCAACCTGCGTTGAATTACACCCACAATATCTACCCATATATTCCTTATTATTAGCTTTTGTAACATTTTTTTACTGTTTAAGAAAGGTATTTTAAGCTAATATGTATCAAATCTCCTGATGAAGCAATTCTAAAAATGCAGAAATAGGTCAAATCTCATCTATTGTGGTTGAATTTCGAGTTCCCACTCCATATATAGAGTATATCAGGTTAGTAAATAGAGTTCTTTAGATAATTATTGAATAGAGTTTTGTCTGTGGATGTTCATTAGCATACCTAGATGTTTGGTATCAGAGAACATACATATGACTTCATTGATAGGAATTGTAGGAGATTTGATACATATTAGCTTAAAATACCTTTCTTAAACAGTAACAAAATACTATTATTTGTTTAGTAACTTATTCTGTCATGATTTCTTCTAAATGTTTTGTCAAAAATATTAAAAAAATTAAATTGATATTCTGGAATAAATTGTTTCCTCAGTAAAATGGTAAATAATCAAATTTAACCCCACATATTATATATTAATGTAAAGAGAAAAAAAAATAATTTCAATTGGCCGCCTATGGTTTGTATGTAAAAACACAATTTTAGGTTATAACTCAAAAATTAATAAAGCTACAAACAAATTAGGCAGGTAAAAGTGAATGTATTAATTATGTTTTTCTAACTTTACAAACAATTACTCGAAATCAAAAGACGAGAAGTCATTTTGGTGTTGATTATTAATTTTCTCTTAAAAAAAGAGAGTGGGAGAGGGGTCATTTCTTCTATCTCCTATAGTTAACCAGAGCCTATAGAAACATCGAAATTTGCCCACCCTGTACAAGGTGTTTGAGCGATTGTGCCACTATATTATTCTTTTCAGATTTTTTCAATGATAAAGATTTTTGGAAAATGATTAGTTATATCTAAAGAACATTCAATTAGTTCTATATTTGGATCACAATACATGTGTGTTTTTAAATTTTTAGTGTGTTAAATACTAAAAAATACAACGATACAAATAAAGACAGCTATTACAGCAAATAATCGAGACCTTAGAAGTACTTTCCTATGGTGTGCACGTGGTTTTTCAGCTAATCCTAAATATGTTATCAAACTTGGAATACAGAAAAGGTTCCAAGTTAATTCTAAATGATATATTTATTAGTAAAGATATCTACGAAAGAAAAAAAACATTCTGGGTATTCCTCAGAACAATATCCCTCATCCTTTCCTATTTTTTCAGCAAGCATCAACCTGTCGACAAATCTCAAATTCTCACTCCTTGTTAGATTATCTCTTTCACTATACAATTCCAGAGACGGCCTAAAACGTAAGACATACCGATATTCATCCTTTACTTTGAATTCTACTTACGTAAATACAAAGTGGACGATTTTTTCAAGCAAACCTTCCCCGCCTTTTATGTGCATTGGAATATCCGCCACCTCACAGATGGACCTCAGTAAGCATTCCTCTCCTTCCAAACCAAAACTAAAATACGTTAATTGTTTATGTACAGGGTGAGACCCCTTTTGAGAAACGTCCCTTACTTGTCTAAATACTCGATTATAAACTTGTAGAACGTCCTCCTTGTAATATCCAAGAAGCTTTCGTCTCTTGCAGCCACAATCATCGGCGTGAAGTTAGAGATATTATACGGGAGGTTGTAATTAGCTTGTGCCACAGCGCTGAGCAGTATTGAGCGCCTTGGAAGCACCAGAGGGACAGACAGGCCATAATTGAACTAAAAAAAAGTCATACAATTTTCTTCTAGTAATTAACGAATGTTAAACGATGAAAACATATTTTTCCTATTTTTATATACTTGTATGATTTCTCTAAATACGTGCAGGAAAAAGAATGTATTATTTTAGTGTTTGCATTCTATGGCAATTTATTATAGTCGACGGCCAAAATTGTAGAGAGTGACTAATCGCTAGCTTGTAGACAAACGCGACGGGAGAAGCGTGCCAGGAGGAACATTTCATAGGCGTACTAAATTTGAATGCGATCAGATACAAAAAATATACAAAAATTAAATGATTACATTACATAACTTCCATTATTTTTAAAGTAGAAACAGTGACATAACAGTTTTTACCAATTTCGAGGCGTTAGATAATGAAAATAATACGTTTTAATTTTTTGATCGAATTTTTTTTGTCAAAAACTGATTTTAAAAATACAAACTTCCTTCCGCGAGTTTCCATCACTTTCCATTTCACAGTTGTACTACTTCACCACTTTTTTATTTGCACACAATGCTATTCACGTACAATTTTGTTAATGAAATACATATTTCAACGTCACTTACACTCATATCTTGACTTCGCGCTGTAAACTCTTCTTACATGTCAAATCCGATATTCCTCACTTCGATAATATCACTAATAAAATTAATTACATTCATAATTAAATTAGTGAAAAGATATACCCGAAATTTTGCCCGCCCGAACGATATACCCGCCCATGATATCGCTGAAAATGAAACAGTTGGATCCGACAATCCGTCGCAGCCAATCAAAAGCAGCAGCGCATGCGTACTTACTGCATCAGAAGCTATGTAATCGGGTATGCTCTCAGAGGTATGCGGCACACGATTTTGTAGGAAAAATATACGGGCCGCATGTATATTTCTTTGTGTTGACTGCTATAAATTGTGAGCAGGTTTAAACACATGAGTCACTCTCTAAAATAATTTTAGAAGTCAACTATAATGATAATATTTTATTTAATCAATATAAAATTCATTGAAGTTCAAATAACACATTCGACGTAAATTTGTGTGTAATTAAATATACTATTACCTGCAGAATAGTAGCCCTTGGAAACAGCAGCGCCCTCTTCGAAATACTATGGGGGTCACCTTTGCATAAAATTAAGAAAAATGCCAACAAAGCTGTTAGCTTTATGCAAATCATTTTCAAATGTTAATTATTTACTAACGCCTGAATATAGCACGTCTTTACTTACTTAAACGGTTTTATCATGTAACTGATAATTTGTTTAACAAACAAATCTTCGACTATGTAAATTATTCTTAATAGAAACAATTGTCCGTTGGTACCGTTACCACTGCTACCACTCACTAGATCATTGTTGATGTACGTGACAATCCACAGTTTACTATATATCACTTGCACTCAGTTTATACAGTATGCGCCAAAAGTATGGAATAAATTCAATAAAAACGAAACAATTATTTTTTGGGAAAAATCCTCGAACAGGTCGATTTTTAATTTAAAAAATACATATTTTAGCGTAAAATGCGATTTTCAAATGTCATTTTTTTCGAGTAATGACGTCATCGATTTTTTTTTAAATGGCAACACCATATTTTTTTCCTTGATTCTGAAAGATCGTTTAATTCTCTATCAGACAGTACTAAAATTTTGCCCTCTTACATAGAAAAGTTTTCGAGTAAATGACGATTGAATGTTAGAAAACGTAAATTTTATCCATAAAAAAGTAACAACTCTGAGGTATGTAAAATAAAATACAATTGATTAAATTTTATACTTAAATTAAATGTTCGAATTGCCATCCACCAACTTCTTGACAATGCGCAAGTCTGTGAAGAAATTCTTCTTGCACATTGTGAATGATTTCTGGGGTAACTCTGTGTATTTCGTCCCGAATGCGATTTTGAAGTTCTTCTAAATTACGTGGTTTATTAATGTACACTTTTGACTTCAAGTATCCCTATAAAAAATAGTCAAGAGGTGTAAGATCTGGCGTCTTGCACGCCATTCTATCGGTCCGCGTTTGCCGATCCACCTCCCAGGAAAACAGTTGTCCAAAAAATCTCGTACAAGGCGCGCATAGTGCGGAGGTGTACCGTCTTGCTGAAACCATATGGTATCGTTTGGAATGTCAGGGTCATTATCGTTAGGAAAAATTACTGCAAGGGTTGGAACAAGGTCATTTTCTAGAAACTCTAAATATCTTTGTCCTGTAAGGGTTCCTTCAAAGAAGATAGGCCCTACTATTCTGTCGTCAGCCCACACATTTAATTTGTGAGGGTGTTGGGTATGTGCCTCTGCCATCCAATCAGGATTTTCGCGACTCCAATATCTGCAAGTTTGACGGTTTACTGTACCATTCAGACAAAATGTGGTCTCATCTGAAAAAAGTATTTGCCGGTGTAAATTTCTATTTCCTTGACATAAATCCATTAGAATTTCGCAAAAGTGTAAGCGGCGATCGGGATCATCTTCATTGAGTTCCTGCACAAGTTGAATTTTGTAGGGATGATATTTTTCCTTCCTCTAGTGCTCTGACTAGTGTCATTGTTTAATGCAACCAATCGTGAAGAATTATGAGGATTATCCACCATACTTATCAAAATGTTCTGTTTCTGATTTTCATTAATGCTTGGACGTCCAGGTTTTGGAATATTTACAACATTGCCAGTTTCTCTAAATTTAGACTCTACCTTACTGACTGTTGATTGGTTGATAGGGCGATCTGGATATTTTTCATTAAATAAATCGCAAACTTCCTGCTGAGTTCTAGTCATATTCCCGCATCCGATAAGAATTAAAATTTCAATTCTTTGAGTAACAGTTAAATGTGCCATAATACTTTAAATTGAATAATAATTTCTATGTCGCTTACAATACTTATTAGAAAGTCGGTGTGACAATGACACTTTGCAAATATTTTCACCTACGTGATCCATAAAAGGACTATAGAATTCGAAAAACTAAACTTGATAAAGTTTTTGCTTTATTTTAATTGATTTACGTTTCCTAACATTCAATCGTCATTTACTCGAAAACTTTCCTATGTAAGAGGGCAAAATTTTAGTACTGTCTGATAGAGAATTAAACGATCTTTCAGAATCAAGGAAAAAATATGGTGTTGCCATTTAAAAAAAATCGATGACGTCATTACTCGAAAACAAATGACATTTGAAAATCGCATTTTACGCTAAAATATGTATTTTTTAAATTAAAAATCGACCTGTTCGAGGATTTTTCCCAAAAAATAATTGTTTCGTTTTTATTGAATTTATTCCATACTTTTGGCGCATACTGTATATGAACATATATATGAAGGAACAGCCAGTTGAATTGTCGGTCATCTCACCTATGTCATACTGATGAGGGCTAACAAGCCCGAAACCGGTCCATTACTGGTGGTGCGTCCGACAAGGGTTCTTAGCTGTTCACACAGATACTGCCACAGAAATACGTAATAAATAAAAATGCCTAAAACAAATTTTTCTTCAAAATAAACTAAAATTATAAACATTGAATCTAACGAAGTTAACAAATGCTACTAGCATAAATATAAAATGCAGTATGTTACACATAGAAAATTACAAAAATGAGTTTCAAATGAATTTCTATACAGTCGAAATTCGTTACTCAAATTTTTACTCAATCGATGACGGACTGATTTAAAATTGTTTCAAACTGTTGCGTAAAAAACGCATTTTTGTTTTTCGTACTGTTGATATCATGCGGTGATAAAAACCTCGTGACTGGATCTGTTATATATTTTACTACAATACTTTTTAATACAAGTACATATTACAAACTTAAAATTAGGCAACAAAAATTAGTCTATAAAGGGAGGACATTACAAGCCACAGTATGATTATTCCTAAGAATCCTAAGACAGCTTTCAGTCCTCTGTCAGCCCATCGCAACCTGCAAACGACATATTTTTATTAACTGAAAATTTTTCCAAGGTCAATTCATATCAGATAATGACTGGACAAACTCAAGTTATGTGTCAAATCTAGATGAAAGGTCCCTTTTAAGGGTCATTTTGACCGTTTCAGAATGGAAATTGTCGTACTTGGTACTTTTCTTGTTGATAACATATTTTCAAGCATCAGTGAACTCAGCAATTTCTGCGCTTCTAGGTTAGAATATCTCAGAACCCGGTCCGTTTACTTACTTGTTGTAGAACTTTCTAGATTCCGGAACAGTTTCTAGAGGGTCTTTAGCCAGATAGACACGAGCGCCAATCCCGAAGGTTTGGAAGAAATCTTCCCAGTCTAGTTCCCTAAGATCGCAGAAGAACACCCCCTGATCTTTCTTCGTCATCCTTTCCAACATCTTGTGGAGATTTGAGGACTTAAACTTGAAAGTTTTTATAGAAAAGTAACTGATCAGTGTGGAGAAGTTGTGAATTTTTCTATACGCTTGCACCATCCTGTAGTAAGACAAACGTATACAGTATGTTTTTAAATGAAGTAGCAAAATGAGACCTCAGATTCCTTAGGTAAAAATTGTATTTATTTTATTATGCGCGTTGGGATATAGGTATGTTAGGTTAATTCGATTTATTTTCACCTAAGAAATCTGTGGTCTGTCTCATTTTTGCTTCTTCATTTATAAAAACACCCTGCACATTAGTATTCAATGTTTCGTATACATATTTATTTGAAAAAATGTACAGCCGGCAACGCCGCGTGACGTCATTGAAACCTAAGTTTTCTAAGTGTATTGGGTTTACCTTTACCTCGTCTTCTTCCCCCTGAGGAATAATATAGCGTCTACGATCACTCCAGGTGTGAAGTGCAACAGGGCCACCATAACCAGATACGTATAATACGATTTGACCATATAGAAAATAAACACCCATAGACAGTGTAATGACGGGAAAGGATAAGAGTTCTTACTGGTCATGTCTCTGAAGTCTTTCCATGCGATTGGCTGGAAGAAGAAACATCTTCATATACAGGGCTTTTCTTTTTTATTCTAGGATCAAGCTAGTGATGATTCAAATAAGTGTTGAAATGTGATGTACATGTTTTATTTTATTTATTATGTACTTAACAAATACATACAGTCCTTCAAAGTGGAGCTAAATATTTCGAAAAAAATGAATATCTCTGAATTAGTTTAACCCAGAATATCCAAAGGACCCCGCACAAACCTTATGGGAATTGGCTCTCGGTCAAATTGGCTGAAATTTGGATATGTTGTTCGTTTCGGCATCCTAAACAAAAATATCAATGGGCACAAAGCTCAATTTTGCTTATTTTGGCTCCTACGGAGCTCCAAAGCTCCACGGATTCACCATTACTTACTACTTAAGAGGGTAATCTTTTGGAAAGTTTGGTATTGGCTGTCTTAAAAAAAGTCCCCTCTTTTGTTTTCGAGGTCACTGCATCCAAATCCAATGCCAATATAATAATATTGACAGTTGACAGCTGTCAACTAGCTGTCAAACAACAAGGAACAAGTAAAATTGAGAAAATCCATACGTAAATGTATGTTTTTGAGGTTGCTGAGTTCAAAACTGATTTTAAAGATGATATTGCCAGTTGACAGCTGTCAACTAACTGTCAAACAACAAGGAACAAGTAAAATTGAGAAAATCCATACGTAAATGTATGTTTTTGAGGTTGCTGAGTTCAAAACTGATGTTAAAAAGACGATATTGCCAGTTGACAGCTGTCAACTAACTGTCAAACAACAAGAAACAAGTAAAATTGAGAAAATCCATACGTATTTTTGAGGTTGCTGAGTTCAAAACTGATGTTAAAAGATTTTTTAACATCAGTTTTGAAGTCAGCAACCTCAAAAACATATATTTGCATTTGGGCGATATAAATTTTAATCATTACTTGTTGTTTGACAGTTAAGGGACACCTATCAACTGTTAATATCGTCTTTTCAACATCAGTTTTGAAGTCAGAAAGCTCAAAAACATATATTTGTATGTGGATATTATCAATTTTCCATTCTTGCTTGTTGTTTGACAGTTAGTTGACAGCTGTCAACTGGCAATATCGTCTTTTTAACACCAGTTTTGAACTCAGCAACCTCAAAAACATATTTTTACATCTGGATTTTTATCAATTTTACTTATTCCTTGTTGTTTGACAGCTAGTTGACAGCTATCAACTGTCAATATTATATTGGCATTGATTTGGATGCAGTAAAAACAAAAGAATGGACTTTTTTAAGGCAGCCAATACCAAACTTTCCAAAAGATTACCTTTTTAAGTAGTAAGTAATGGTGAATCCGTTGAGCTTTGGAGCTTCGTAGGAGCCAAAATAAGCAAAATTGAGCTTTGTGCCCATTGAGACTTTTGTTCAGGATGCCGAAACGAACAACATATCCAAATTTCAGCCAATTTGACCGAGAGCCAATTCCCATAAGGTTTGTGCGGGGTCCTTTTTTGGTACATGATTTAGGTTTATTAGTCTTCTTTGACTATGAGTTCAAGTTCTAAAATCGATCGAATGTAGAAAGTATGATAATATCCCACGCAAAATTTAATTTAAGGCTCTTTTATTACTCTTGTTAAATTTTAAAAAACTTTCAAGAAAAAAATTCATTGATTAAAACAAGATTTTAATAGGGAAGAAACCAAAAAGTTAGTCAAACTTTAAACACAAAACCAATTACTGATTTTTTGTATTTCTTCTAATAAACACTACTAAAATTTTGTTTCAATTAATACATTTTTTCTTGAAAATTTTAGTCTTTCAAAATTTAACAAGAGTAAAATAGTGTTTTAAATTATATTATCATTCTTTTTAAATTCGATGAATAGAAACAAAGTTGGGTATAATTTTAGGGGTGACTCACCCTCACTGAGCACCTTGTAGTGTTTCGATTTACTTGAACTCAAATTTAGCACCCAGTAATTGTTATAAAAAGTAAATATTTTGACGTGACAAATACCAAGAGCCGTAGCGAAAAGTTTTACCTGTACTATTTTTCCTATATATCGTTAAAAACAAAGTAAAAACATCCACTATAACATTTAACTGTATTTTCGTACCTTATCATTAGTAGTTTCATAATGATACACCGGTATTTCGAAATTCTCATCGTTCTGTTTGGCTTTGGCGAACCTTTGCGCAGCGTCCCAGGCAGAAGCAATCAGACCATTCACACACATATCGACTGGGACAAGATTGGCATGGGACTCCTCGTCACAGTAGAGTACCCTTAAAAGTCCCATAGCTGCACCATAAAACACTCCAGCCGCGCCGTAGAAATTGTTGATCCACCCCCTGGTTGGTTCTTTGTATGTAGAAACAACTATAAGGAAACGTTGAATTAGAAAAACATCAAAAGTCCTCCAAACAAGGATTATGCCAGCAAACAAGTCTTGAATACGTGACAACGTCGCTCGCATACAAAGTCAGATGTTTGTGAATAATAATTATTATTACTCATAAATATACTTACTGTGAATGGTTCTCTTAGAGATCTTTTCACAACACAGAATAAAATGTGAAATAGTTACAAATGTTCAAAATGACAAGTTGCTTGAGAAAAGCTTTTACCTTACAAATGTCAAACGACATTTTTTTCATTTAGTTATTTTTGTGAAAACTGCAATAATATAAGACAATTGTTTTATGTCCAACAATTTAATTTAGATTTGAAATCGTTTGAATCAAGATGGTTTAGGTGCGGTGACTATCATAACGATAGCAACCTAATAGACAAAAAAAAATAGTTGTTTGAAAAAGTACTGCCACCATTAAACTACATGGGGGGTGGCACTCTAATACAGTAGACATATACAGATTCGGAAATTGCGGATCTTTACAGAGAAAGTAGAAATTGCCGCTTCATCCGGGAAGGTACGAACTTTAAGACGGGCGACGACGTGCATTGGTCTAGCATTCCCCACTACTACGGTAATCGGTTCCGTATCGCCAACGCCAATTCGCCATTGCAAATCTAACTGTCCGGTCAACTGATGCCAGTGTTGTCAGATCTCATGCATTCCGAGGAAATCTCATGCTCTCATATTTTGATTACAAAATCTCATGCTTTTTAATAGACACAAAAAGAAATAATAAAATTATTAAAATTACTCTTTGAAATCTATCAAAACAAAGACCTAACGAGAAATAAAGGCAAAATCGAGGGCAAAATTGAATAGATAGAGGTAGGTATCTACAATATTTGGGTACTTGAAATCTCCTTTATTGTAGACTGCTCTCTTAATAATTAGCAATGAATACATAAACGGGTATGACAGTCTACAGATATGCGGTGTGTGTGCTGTATTCACGCTGTATTGCAGTGATTCTTAACTCTATTCCGTAAGGGTACCTACATTTTCTGGAAACAACAGATTTTACGACCCGTGAGTCACCTGTGTCACGTCAACTGCGCCTCAACGTTCGCCCGGCCTAACAATAAAATAAATTAGAAAGGTTACGTGGTTAATAACTTTTAAGTAAGTACCTGTAAGTACCTACTTACAATGTAATATTATGATAAAATAGCATAACATAATGCTGTTTAATGAAATAAAAATGGCATTACAAAAGTAATTAAAAATTAAGCTGTGTCAAGAGGTGTTTTTTGATAAATTAAGCCATCTCATGCTTTTTTCTCCAAACCTCATGCTTCTTTGAAATTATTCTCATGCACTGAATTTTTCCCACCTGGCAACACTGCTTGATGCGAACACGCTGTGGTCGAAGTATGCGTGTAGCATGACACAAATACACGCAAGCGGCAAAATACAATTCACCATCAAGATCCTCACTTTCCAAATCTGTATAGAAGATTCTATACAATATCAAATTTCAATGGCAAATAAATGGTTACCATCTTCAGCAGAGCCTACGGAACTTGCCAATAATAAAACGTGCGCAGTAAACTTAAACAATTAAAACAGCAGCATCATTGAACATTCAGAACTAAAAGCTACGAGAACTGATAGCAGTGGATCAGGCATAATTTTAACACAGTGCAATATCGGCACTTTCAATTTACATGTAGTGCAAAATAAATTGCAATCGTACTGTTTATAATAGTTCCTGTTTTGACAAATTATGTTGACATTTGTTTTATGTTCTAGAACGAAAAGCACTGACGTTCTAGAGCATAAGAATATATCGCAGCTAGGTGACAAAAAGATTCACTTTGTCAATTGAAAATTTAACGAAAATGTCTACTTATGATGACAATTTTCGAAAAAAAATTTTTCTTGCTTTTGGTCAGATATACAAGTATCGACACTTATATTCAAGACATTTTGTAAATTTAAATCTGTTTTTTACAGTTCTTACCAATGGCAGGTCTGTAGATTCCTGTTGGAATCCTCTCCGTAAGCTGTTTGACAGCGTCTTCAGCAATTTGTTTCGTGTACACGTACGTGTTGGGAAACTTTCCCACGAAGCTAAAAAATATATAAAAGCGTGATTAAATCAATAATAATATCAATATAAAGATTAAAATATCTATCAACACTTTTTTTATATTAGCAAGGTTAAAACTGTAAAAAAATGTAAATTTTCCAGTTGCAAATTTGATAATGATTAAAACTTGGAATGATGCAGTGTTTTGAAAGTCTATTTGTAGACTGTAAAACATACAGGGTGTCCCGAAGGGCCGTAGCCAGTGGAGTTCCTTCTGGAGAAAAAATGTAAATATACAGGGTGTCTTCATTTTCGAAAACCGATCGACATATTAAGATAAGATTTGGTACACAACAGTGTACAGTGAAGGGCTTTTATTACGTGTATAAATTTCTCTTGTAATATGCTAGCATCAGTGGCGTTCGTATGTCAAAATGTGCCTTTTTTAAAACAAAATCGACGTACCAGGGGATTTTTTCGAGAACTTCTCAATTTCAAAAATAATGAATTTATTTGTTACTTTTGGAAAGCACTGTATATTCGGAACACCACGTAGTAGTAACATTTTACAAAGTAAGTAGGTCAGTTCTGTGTCCTGGTGTTAAATTTTAATAGGTTGTTGAATAGAGAAATTCTACAACAAATATTTTAACAGACCTTCCCTTAAATCACAGAATACACAATAGACATTTACAATTGGCATTTAAAAGATGTGTTTAATATTGAAATTTTAGCGAGCCTTTAAAATTTAACAGCACGATACAGAGTAGACCTTTTATGCCGCAGATTTGATCGTTTCATGGACTTACTACGGCCTCATGTTATTCAAGAGTAAGCTGTCAAGGGATTCAGATATTTCTATGAGATGTTTGTAGTCCATAGGAGGTTGGTAGATCTTTTCTTCTATCACGTCGTGGTGGCAGTTCGAGTAGGCCGTGGACACGTGGAGAAACGATTTTAAGTGTGGCATTTGCCCAACCAACGAACACATATCTCTGGTTCCTCTAATGTTGATAGCCACAGCTGTTTTTAGGGGTTCGTCGAACCGAACTGTAGCTGCCACGTGGAATACAACGTTCACCTGGTGGAATTTACGAAAGTCGCCATCAAACGAACTTCTGACATTGATAAGATGGGGGATATTTGGTATCAAAGAACATACATATGAGTGATTTTCCTACAGTTCCTATTATGAAGTCATATGTATATCCTTGGATACTAAATATTTACGTAAGCTAAGGAACAATTCCATAGATAAGATGGAATTCAATAATTATCTATGTCCAGCTCAATTTACTAACAAAAATGACGTATCTGGCTTCATGAAGACATTCAATAACTTTCAAAACTCAAATTTACTTTTGAACATTATTACACGTAAAAATTATTTGACGACTGATCAGTTGAGTTCTACATATTATCCAAGAAATAAAAATATACCATCATTCGCAAGGAAATTTACCTCATCTATCAGCAATTTCCTATCTTGATCGCTAAGTCCTAGGCCTGGAAAAGCGCAATCTCCTTCTATAGCCACCACTTTCTTCCGAAAATCTGGACAAGCCTTTCCCAACCTCGCAAAAACCTGATCGTCCAGTTTCTCCTGCAATCTGGCGTCTACATCCTTCCCCTTCTTTTGTCTTATGAGAACGTAAACGGTGGACACAGGACATGACCTCAAAAGTTTCTCCACGAGGATTTGGCCTAAGAATCCTGTGAAACCAGTCACGAAGACATTGGCATCTTTATAGAACTCCTGGATGGGAGTCAAGTTCGACTCGTCAATATCTATCGTATCGTCAACGTGTTGGAATTTTTCGATGATGATTGAAGCTGGAAAAAGTGTCAGTATAAATGGGTAGCGGAAGATGCGGAACATATGATTGAAATGAGTTTGAAAGGTTGACATAAGACTTACCCAAGTCCATATTGGTGACAGTTGGTGGCTCTTACCCAAACAAATTTGTATGCAATTAACGCTACCAACTTTACGATGTTTTCATTTGAATTGAATCGGGAATTATTCATCATATATACATAAAACATATTCCTTAAACAGGTAAAAATATTAATGAGGCCGTATTAACATAAGGAGATGCATAAAAAATATACGAAGTGTCCTCATAATCCGTAAAATCAGTGATTCACTGAGTTACTGAAGCACTGAGGAAATTGCATGATTTTTTCAAATACGTGTAGAAGAGAGAATGCATATTTTAATTGAAATGACGTTTGTCCTAGACAATTTTTTGAAAAAATAAGCCTAATAAAGGTACACACAAAGTCTTGGACCCCTGAATATAAAATACTTCGATTAAACCTAGTGGGTTTTCTTAATGTGGTAAAAAAGGAACAAAGAGACAATAAAAAGTTGCAGACAATGTTTTTATAAATCTGGTCAGTTTGGCAGTGTATTCAGCCAAGTGTTCCTTGGAATTTTTATACATAATAATGACAGGACGTGAAATTTCTGCGTTTACCCGAGCAAGAACAACTTCTTTACATGATGCAGGACATTCTAATCATTAGATATCGAACATGTTGGGCATTGCTAGATCGTCTGTTGTACGAATAATACACAGATATAAAGAATTTGATACGTCCTCGAGTATCTGATGAGGGAGCATCGGTATTTGGTGCAATATGCCCGTAGACACCGCAATTCTTCAGCTTCAGCTCTCAAGGCCCACTTTCAAGATACGTTTCGTGTTATATCGACACCTACTATTCGAAGACAACTCCACAATGCAAATTTACGCGCTAGAAGACCATTACGGGTCCCCACTCTACTTCCAAGGTATCGTGCTGCCCGTCTCCAGTGGGCGCGAGAGCATAGGGGTTGGCTTTTACGCCAGTGGCGGTCGGTCCTATTTACAGACGAAACCAGAATTGGGCTGGGTACTGATGACAATCAACAAAGAGTCTGGAGAGAGCCAGGTCGTCAACAGCGACTTTATTTTCCCCGTGACGTTACTCTCTATGAAGGGGATACCAT
This sequence comes from Monochamus saltuarius, assembly GCA_025584915.1. Taxonomy (NCBI): domain Eukaryota; kingdom Metazoa; phylum Arthropoda; class Insecta; order Coleoptera; family Cerambycidae; genus Monochamus; species Monochamus saltuarius. The sequence goes on from CM046729.1 coordinate 42,215,000, forward strand.
AATATTTTGGGGAGGAATAATGTTCAACCGCCGCACCCCATTAATTCGCATACCACAGAATATGACCAGTCAAATTTACATGGAACAAGTTATTACGCCCATTATCTACCCCGTACGTAATGAATTAGGTGAAAATTTTGTGTTTATGAACGACAACGCTCGACCACATCGCGCAAAAAGGGTTCAAAAGACACTCGGAGCAGGACATATCAATAAATTAGATTGGCCAGCCAACTCTCCTGACATGAATCCTATTGAAAACGTGGGATTTCGTTGCTAGAGCCCTTCATAATCATATTCCTCCACCTCAGACTGCAGATGAGTTAGTCGTGGAGGCAGAAGAGGAATGGAACAATATTCCACAAGAGATCCTTAACCGCTTGATTATCTCAATGCACAGAGGCGTTAATATGCTATTGGAACGTGGTGAAGGTCATACCGACCTTTAGTCAAGTAGAGAACTTGCTTTGTTACTTATTTTTGATTTCATAAATTTTGTCAAAAATGTCACATTTGCTGGTTTTTAATTTTCTAAGTACTCAGTTTATGGAACATATTCTTTTCACAAGAAATGTCCAACAATTTCTGCCCGTCGCGGCCTTCTAGTTTTATTTTTAAAAATTAAAAAAATATACTTACATCCAGAAATTTGGTCCTAGCATACGTAAAATGATCCACTGATTCCAAATATGTCAAAAAATACAGGGCGTTCCATTTAAAAATATAAATTTACGGTCATTTCCGGTCAAACCGGAAATGTCATGAGATCCGAAATTACCTCAAAGAATCCACGGCACCATCTAGTATAAACCCACCCAACTTCAAACTTTTATCAGCAGTCATAAAAAAATTACAGCGTGTTCCCACTCTCCGTAGTCACCCTGTATATTTTTGGAATGCATTTTTAGCCCTCTTTCCGTTATTAAAATCAAATATACGGGGCTCCATATAAAACGCAAGTTGTGCTCATATCACAAAAACCAAGAATAATATTACATTTATTTTTATGCCATCGAATGAATCTCAAAAAAGTGCCTGTAGAATGTTCAAACCGTTTTACGATATCTTGAAAAGGAAACGAAAAAAGGGCACCAGTAAAATAAATCGCCAAATCGGTTTCAAAGGGTACCATTATTATTGCAATAGATTGTACTGCCTCCTTTGTAGTGAATAAGTTAGATAATCTAATTTTTATACTTCTTGTTAATCCTTGTCGATTGTATTGTAATATTGAAATTTAAAATGCTAACTACGTGATTGTTCATTCAACTGTAACGTGAATGCGTGATTTCCACAAAAAAGAAACGTATTACGCAAACATTTAGAAAATATTTATTCCGCGTCACCAATATTATTAGAAACTAAATCTGACAATATTATTTTTACTGATAAACAATGAAGAACGAAGGAGAAAATACAGCGTCACCCGTTGAAAGCTGTTTAAGCAGAGTTAAAGCTGGAAATAGAACGCTTTGTAAAATAAGCTAAGGATAAAAAACTCCTGTTAGCCAAAGTTGTTTTAATCGTTGGAGTATTTGGAACATAAAATATTGTCAATCATTTATTAGTGTCAAAATTCCGAACACAAAAACTCATATTCCAAGAATGTTTACGATTACAATTGGAGGTATGCCAAAAAATAAACAGGAGAACTCCCTTGGACTCTACAACTCCAATGAATACACTGGCCATTGCCTCTGGCGCAGCTCAGCGCAATGTTGGCAGATTCTGGAGCGGATATGACACATTTAAAGCGACATGGAGGTTGGCGATCAAGTTCAGTTGCCGAGGGTTATATCGAAAATTCCATTGAACAGAAAAACCAAATAACAAAAAGAAAGGTCCTCAAGGTTGTTGTTATACTCGTGTACGATGCTTACCTCAAATCTTGTAATAATAATGACTTAGGATGTGTGGCATAAATTGTTTTATTTTTACACAATAAAAAAAAATTGTAATATCTATTCTTAAAACTGTATTTTGACGAGATGTTACAAAAATAAATTTCAGAATTCAGTTGAAAATGGTCAAATACTAGACAATGTGAACATTAACTATTAAGAATGAATCTGTAGAGGGCAGACATCACAGACCATAATATTGTTATTCCCATTGTTCCCAGGATGGTTACTAGTATTCTATGAGCCCATCGATATCTGAAAAAAAAATGATTATTTTATAACTTAATCCGCTACAAAATAGAACATTGTACCGAAATGTATCGATATTGTTTTAAAATTGTCTTCAATTTAATTTTTTTTGACATGTCTCAGGATTGTTTGCAAGTTTATGTTACACTCTAAAGTTTGCTATTCATGTTGCAAAAGAAATAAAGTCTTACCTAGTCACCAGAATCTTCCCTTGTGGAACCGTATCCATGAGATCCTTAGACAGGTATAATCTAGTCCCAGGTACGTATGTCATAAAAAACTCGTCCCAATCAAGTTTCTTCATGTCACAGAAAAACACATCTCTATCTTTCTTGGACATACGCTCCAACATGGAGCGGATATTAGCACAGTCAAACTTGTAGGATTTTAGGGAAAAATACCCGATTCGATTCATGAAAGTGTGGATCTTTCTGTACACCTTCATTAGCCTAGAAATAAAGAAGACAGGATTATTTTTAAATATTCCTCCAAAACTAGTCAATAACCTACTTCCTTTCTTTTCCAATGCAGAACATAATGCTGTCCAATATGAAAGCAGGGACCGAGTGCAAGAAAAAGGTTAAAGTTACGTAAACACTATACCTATGGACTAATACTAGGATGTAGATCCATTTACTGTGAACAGAAGGTACTCGTTTGCCATATTTAGCGGATTTCTCTTTCAAAAGCCGGTATACTAAAAGCCGTCCGTTAAAGGAATTTGCTGATACGCGTTATTAACGTCGAAGGTGCTGAAGAAAGTAGATTTTCCAAAAAATCTGTTCCGTTTAAGTTAGGTAATGGATAATAATCGCATCTAGTCACTTTATTTAAATACACGTTTTAATTTTATCAGTTATTATTTTTTGCTTGAAATTTTGCAAGGACTCTATTCGATAAGTTTAACTATTTAAAATTGACTCATCTTGGAGAATTGTTGCTTAGCTTACCTAGATATTTGGTATCAAAAAACATATATATGACATTATTAATAAAAATTGTAAGAAAATTGATATGAATATAGCCTAAATATCTTTACAGTTACAGTAAAATATGTACAGAACTAATAATAAAGAATATATGGTCAAACATTGTGGATCTAATTCAATGTTGGTCGAGAAATTCGTCCGCAGAGTAGTTAGTTTTGCACAATATTCTTAATGTATTCTAGTTTTTACGTTTAAATAAATTTCATAGATATTTGCATATAATGTAGCATACATTTACGTATGTAAGTATGTACTGATTTCTATGTATTACGTAGTTTACATATTTGCCACTATCATTCGATGCTGTTAGAACAATAGTGTTTATTAATTATTTGTCAGCAGTGAATATGTCTACTACGGGTACGTGCTATTTTATACTTTTAAGAGAAAGTCTATTTCCGTAGCAATATATAAAATATAGCTTTCTATTTTGATTTATACTTATTTTCAAATAGCCACGTAGATCATCAAGATGGAGATCAAGAGATTCTTCAATCATCATTTTTATCAGACTGGAGATCAGTGGTGGCACTGTCCGAACCGTCCAGAATTAGTCAGTCAGTTTAGTTGTTAATGTACTCTCGGCGAATGCAACGTAAGACGGTGTTGGTCAAACATTTCTCACGGTACTGAACAGTTCTCGACGGTTGTTGGAACAGATGTTATATATCGTTTGATAGAGCGCTCACCGTAAGCCTTAAAAGAAAGTCTGTTTCTATAGCAATATATAAAATATAGCTTTCTATTTCAATTTATACTTATTTTCAAATAGCCACGTAGATCATCAAGATGGAGACTTCTCCCCAATCAAGAGATTCTTCGAAAACATCAACATTTTTATCAGTGGTGGCACTGGAGATAATTCTTCTGGAGAATCTTCTGGTCTTCTTCCCCAATAATTCCCCAGATGTACAAGCATTTGCAATAATAATGACACTCCCTGAAAACAGTTTTTGAACTGCTGGAAGTTCTGAGTAGAAATTTCATTAAATCTCTATTGGTGAGTGAAACAACTAAGAACTAATGTTAAAAGTTTAAAGCAGATATCATTATGAATAGTGCCAATATTATTGCAAACGATTGTACGTGCTGACGATGTTTTTGAAGACGTTATATTATCTAGGCTGAGGGAAAAGTATCCTCAATTTAGATAGAAGACAGTACCTGTCAAAAGAGACAGTTAACTTTTTAATTTAGGGATCAACGTGCAGGACAGGGCGATGTTAATAAAGGAAGTGATGAATTTGATTGTATCGATCTAACTGTTATTAATAATATTCAGTAAGAAAATAAATTCGTGTCCTTTTTTTGTGAAATAACAATTTTATTTTGTAACCTAAGAATAATTCAAGTATACAGGGTGTCCCAAAATTAATGGGACACAGAGCAAGAGTAGATTTTGTACAAGGTGTTTCAAAACTACATGCCAATATTGGTAGAGCTGATATAATGTGGAAAAATGAATGGGGCTTGTTTATTAATCTTGTGACCTAGAACCAACTTTTTTTTTAGCAAAAAAAATTGTACGCCATTGACTTCTGGACAAACTGGTATTGCTCTCTTAAGTTAATTCTGCTTGAGAAGTATTGAGTCACGAAGATATCATTTCAGTACTATAACTGCTCTTATGACTATTATATTTAAACAATAAAAGAAACTGCAATATCTATTCTTAAAAATATATTTCGTTGAGATGCTACAAAAATAAATGTCAGGTCTTAAACATTAACTATTAAGAATGAATCTGTAGAAGGCAGACATCACAGACCATAATATTGTTATTCCCATTATTCCCAGGATGGTTACTAGTATTCTATGAGCCCATCGATATCTAAAGAAAAAAAAATTAATAAGGTTGTTGTATTTCTTGCCGTAAAATGATCAAATCTGTAGTGTTTTTAGGTACAGAAATCTTGAAAATAAAACATGTATACCAAAATTAGTATCACAAATAAAATAATATTTATATCTGCAGTTAAATTTAAAATAGCTATTTATGTAACTAGTCGCAACAGAAAAACGAACACAGGACGATGGAAGCACACTCAGCGTTCCCAGAAGGTTTGGGCCGGAATTGTTGATAATCGAATTTTGGGGCCGTATTTCTTTGAACGCGATTTAGATGGCGCACGATATTTAGATTTTCTTCAATTTGATTTAGTTCCTTCCTTGATTGTACTGTTCCCCAATGAAGATGAACCAGACTTGCTCAATGACACAATTTGGTTACAGCAAGACGGTGCACCGCCGCACTATGTCATCGCTGTTCGCCGCTACTTAGGTGACGTGTTTCCTCATCAGTGGATTGGCAGAATAGGACCTAAGGAATGGCTCGCCAGATCGCCAGTTTTAACACCGCTAGATTTTTTCCGTTGGGGATATGTAAAAAACAAAGTATACGTTACTAAGCCAAATTTGAACATTTAATTTAGGTTTTTGTGTCCAAAGGTTTTATTAGCGGACAGTAAAATTTTCTACGATCGATCACGTTTCTCTACGTTTTTCTATGTAACACCAATGTTTTTATAAATTGAGTATATTCCAGTAGACTATTTAATGACGTGTAGCAATTTCAATCAGTTTTTTAGTACGATTATTCATTTATAAATAACTTTTTTCTACGTTCATGCAAAAAACAATACTTTATTGAACTATATTTAGTGGAAAAAGTGGTTCTTTATTGCACTAATGCAATAAAATGTTTACTGGATCCATCTGTCATTCTACTACAGCGTTTTGTCATCATGACAAACATAAACGTTGAAATCGACGTCACATTTTCCTAAACTTAGTGTCATCTAAATATGGTTTTTTGGTTTTTGCATGAACGTAGAAAAAATATTGTATGCAACTCGTACAAAAAGTGCCTATTGCAAGGCATTCGACTGTGTCGATCATAACAATTTAATTTACATTTTAAGTAATAACGGGGTAAGGGGTAAGTCTCTGAATTGGGTAACATCGTTTCTTGAAGATCGGAGCCAGTTTGTAAGTATCAGCCATCAGAGTAAGAACACCATACATACGTACAAGTCAGATGCTGTCGACATAAATATAGGAGTACCCCAGGGTTCCGTTCTGGGCCCTGTACTTTTTCTCTAATACGTTAATGATATTATTAATCTCAATGATGAAACACACTTTGTTCTTTACGCAGATGATACGTCTCTGTTAGTATCACAAAAATCGTGCATTAATTTAAAACATAGTTGTAAACTTGTTATTTCGAATTTAATTAATTGGTTTAACAATTTATCGTTATATTTTAACTCTGACAAAACACAACTCGTCAGATTTCACACAGCACAAAAACACATTGATAGTATAATATTTAATGTTGATGACAGCACTGAATTTGTTGTACAAAATAATACATCTTGTAAATTTTTAGGCATTTACTTGGACTCATGTTTGAACTGGAAGGCACATTGTGAATTTTTATCATCTAAATTAGCTTCACTATGATGCATAAATAATAAGATCAAGTATTCATATTGCAAAAGAAAGAAGTCGTACCTAGCCACAAGAATTTTCCCTTGTGGAACCGTATCAATGGGATCCTTCATTAAGTAAACCCTAGCTCCAGCTCCGTACGTCATAAAAAAATCATCCCAATCAAGTTTCTTTAGGTCACAGAAGAACACATCTCTATCCTTCTGGGACATACGCTCCAACATTGAGCGGATATTGGCGCTGTTAAACTGGTAGGACTTTACCGAAAAATACCCGACTAGCGCCATGAAAGTGTGGATCTTCCTGTATGCTTTCACAAGCCTAGCAACAGACAAGAATACATTATTTTTGGCAAAAAAAGTCAATTAACTATTACCTCCTTTCTTTCCCGATGCAGAACATAACAGTGTCCAATATGAAAGCAGGGACCGAATGCAAGAAGAATATTAGAATTAGGTAAACGTAATACCTATGAGTTAGTGTTAGTGTATAGATCCATTTAGTGTCGACAGGGGGTACTTCTTTGCCATATTTAAACGAATTCTCTTTGAAGGATCTCCAAGTCAGAGGCTGAAATTAAGCGAAAAATAAAAGGCATAGAATGTTGAAGGCATAATAAATTTAAAAGCTGTGTATGTCTGTTGGCACCACTGGCGAATGACTTCGGTTGTTTGCTATAAGTTTTCCAGGTGTAATTTAATGTTGGTCGGGACATTAGCATGTGGGCGGAACTCTTTTGACCTTAACGTTTTCACGTTTTTTTATTCAAAAATCTTAAACCTACATTGTTTTTGAGGAAAATCAGTTGCATAGCTCATTGTATGATATTTTAACGTAGTAGGCGCCAAAATTCCCTTGCTAATTGCACAAGCAATAAAATTTGTTTTTTTTATACACAGAGTTAACTATGACTAAGTACAAAAAATTTAACCACGTGCTCAGGGTAGCCTAAAAGACAATAAAAAAATTATTCCAGAATTTTAGCTCGATATTTAAAAAATGGGGCAAAATCCTTTTTTCCTACGGAAAGTCAGCGCCTATGATAAGAACCGACTGAGATGGCTTAGATCCATAGATAAAACTTACATCTGTCAACAATATCTACTACCATCGTCGTTTTTTTGCTGCATTTCTAAATGTAGAAACGAAAATTAACATTCTCATTATCTTAATAATACCTGATAGATAGGCAACAGTTAATCCACTTAGCTCCAGTATTTTGCATTCGTTTTCCATTATTTCGTTATAAACTGGTAGAACTACATATTCGCTCATTACAGCCACTCTCTACCGATAAAAGACACTTCCCGTAGGTACAATTGGATAAAATGCCTATTTATTATAACAAAATCGAACGAAAGGAACAAATAAGACGTTTTAATGTAACCGCGGCAGTCTTGTCCCATAACCTAGAAAACCAAACCGGCGAACTATATTGTGGGAAAGTATCTGCACCCAACACAAATGTCTTTATTTAATAACTATAAAACGTTTAAAAAAGGCACTAAAAACTGAAGAAGAACACAAAATTACAACGTAAACACAGTAATTCAATTATAACATGACAGCGATACCGACTACTGCATGCTTGTATAGTATGCAACCAACAAGAAAGTTAACATTGGCGGCGTTAAATAAGGATTTAAAATAATATCGAAAAAATTTTTTTTGGCTTTATAAATAAGTTTGGAATTTTTTTGAAGGGTTATTCCGTTAATTCTTATGATTTCCTATCCCCTCCTAAAATATTTGTACTAAGTCATAGTTAACCCTGTATATTTTTAGGTGTTAACAATATTGTGTAAAACTAACTACTCTGAGGACTAAAGCTCCGACCAGCGTTGAATTACACCCACAATATCTACCCATATGTTCTTTATTATTAGCTTTTGTAACATTTTTTTACTGTATCGGAAAGGTACTTTAAGCTAATATAAATCAAATCTCCTACAATTCCTATCAATAAAGTCATATGTATGCTCTCTCATACCAAACATCTAGGTATGCCAATGAACAATTCCACAGACAAAGCTCTATTCAACAATTATGTAAAATAAAAATTAATCTAGGTAAATTTACTGAAAATATCTAAGTTCACTTTTGAAACTGTAGGAACTCGAAAATTCAACCACAATAGATGAGATCTGACGTATTTCTGCATTTTTAGGATTGCTTGAACCCCTTACCCCTGGGTTTACATACCTGGTCAACACTGTTCTCATAAGTATAAACAGAGATTTCAAACGTCTGCTTTTCATCCCTTGACTTTTGGAACTTCTCAGACACATCCCAAGCAGCAGCTATCAGGCCATTGACACACATATCGGCAGGTACGCAAGCTGCAGAAGCCTCATTATGGCTGTACATAACTCTTATCAGCCCTAGTCCAGCTCCGCATACCACACCAGTGGGACCGTATAGGTTGTTGATCCATCCCCTAACCGGTTCTTTATATGTGGATAGCACTGAGAATAAATGGATACAAGAAGTTAAAAATGGATTTTACAACTACAGACCTGTACCAACTAGCAGTTAAATGTTTTGCGGAAGTTGAAAGGATGTTTATAAAACAAGAACAGACATACTGATAAGTTCAACTACGTTCAACATTAGTTCTCAACTGTCCAATGAAATTTCTGCTCAGAACTTGCAGTCTTCAAGACGTGTCTTGAGGCGGTGCCATTATTATTGCAGTAGATTGTACTTGCTTGATAGTTATTAAAAATCTGGGATTTTTTTATCCTCAATACCTCCGCCATAATTTGCATATAAACTTTATAAATGCCCTTTTATAATTACCAATAGGAGGCCTATAAATTCCCGAGGGAAGTCCCTGTGTTTTGTCCTTGACAACTCCTTCAGCCACCTGTTTTGTGAAAATGTAAGTGTTAGGATAGTCGCCCACAAAACTGTAAAAGAAAAGAATTAGATTAGATCATCTTGGAAATAATTTAAAGAAACTACACAAATTATACAATTAAATAACGATATAGGACTCTATATCAACTCATATGTCCAATAAATAATTTCCTAGGTATAATGTGGAAACCAAGAAAGCTACAAACTTATCATCATCATTCTAATAGTTAACATCACTGTGTTTTTATCACTTACTGCGAGGTTACTTGTTCTAAAGTTAAGTCATCAAGAGTCTTGGTGACATCTATCAGATGTTGATAGTTCATTGCTGTTGGGTACACCTTCTCTTCTATAACATTTTGGATGCAATTCGAGTAGACTGTAGATACATGAAGGAACGACTTTAAGTGTGGCATCTGTTGAGCTAAAACAGACAAATCTCGGGTTGCTCTGACGTTTGTAGCAACGGCTTTCTTCAATTTTTCATCGAAATTAACTGTGGCTGCGATATGGAAGACAATATTCACCTGTGGCAATACATTATAGTAGATTATAATTACTTTGGAACAGACTTACCTCGTCGATCAGCAGTTCCTTATCTTGCTCGCTTAGGCCAAGACCTTCAATGGCACAATCGCCTTCTATAGCGACTACTTTTTCGAGAAAATTTGGATGAGCTTTCTTCATTCTGTTGAACATGAAGTCATCGAACAACGCGTTCAGTCTACTTTGCACGTCTTTGCCCTTCTTACTTCTTATGAGAATGTAAAGTTTGGATATAGGACAGGACCTTAGGAGTTTTTCTATGAGAACGTGGCCTATAAATCCTGTACTACCTGTCACAAAGACCTTAGCATCCTTGTAGAAGTCTTGGATAGGTGTTAGATTGGCTTCGTCGAGGTCAATTGTGTCATCGATGTGTTGAAGCTTTTCGATGATCAGGGATCCTATACAAATTTGTTACGTTTTATTTCTAAGCAAGTCGTGCAAATAATAGTAATTCATTTTACGCACAACTGAATCAAAACTGTTGGTTTACGTCTAGTTAGCATGATTTTACAATAAGTGGACTGTAAGACCATTGTTATTCACACACTTTGATTTTTTATATTATTATTATCGTTCTTATATGTTCTGAAGTGAATTTAAGTTTTGTAAATCATTAAATGATTTCATTAAGGCAGGTATATCTCTGTTTGTTAGTAAATTTAGCTATATTAACTTTTATTTTAGATAATTGATTACAGCTTTGTATTTATATGAAATTTTTCATTAGTATATCTAGATGTTTGGCACCAGAGAACATAAATATGGCTTCACTGATAGGAATTGTAGGAATAGCTATTTGTATAACAAGGGAACAAAGTGCATAATTTCCTCTCGCGAATAGATCAATATCTATGGATATAAAGCCAAGAAAGCCAATACTTTTGCAAGGGAGTATATCAAGGCTTAAAGCCCGCATTTCACTGAGGCTGGTCCAGCCAAATTTGAAATGTAGTATAGCAAATGGTCATACACTCACACAGGCTGGTACACGATGAGCTTGCTTTCGAGCTCAGGCGGCACAAGCCATGTTTGTAATAATTTACATTTTCAAGCGGGACCAGCTATGCGGATCCTATAGACCAATTAGATGTCTGCCTTTATACCACGTGAGCATCTACGTCGCTGTACAATCTCAGTCACCAATAGACCAGGACCAGCCTGGCTGGACCAGCCTCAATGAAATGCGGCCTTTGCACTTGTTCCAGCCACTAGCCTAGGCCGGACCAGCCTCAATGAAATGCGGGCTTAAAACATATCATTCTAGATTTTTTTGTATCTTATGCTAAAGGGGAATGTACAAACCAGGTAATTGGCAAAAACACAATTGCCAAAATTCCATACAGAATAGTAATATTTTTAAATTTGGATGATTTGAAAGGCTATACTGGACGCAGTTTCTGCCGTACTTCAGCTACGTTATTTGTCAATGCTGGAAGTGATATTCTCACTCTAAAAAGACATGGGGGATGGCGAACAAACGCAGTAGCAGAAGGGTACTTAGATTGTAAATATATTGGGTGTAATTCAAATTCAACGCTGGTCGTATAAATATAAAAAATGTTAAAAAACAAAGGAATTATTCACCGAAATATTTCTAACATCATTTCCTGTACAAAGCACGGGATTTTTCTTAAAAAATATTGGTCTTTGTATCTAATATCACAAAACTTATTAATTATACTTTATTACATTCAGTAGATAAAAAAAATAAATATACAATAGAGGAGAATAAAGTTATTTTTTTACGCTTTATTGTTTATCAAAAAACGAGGACACACTGTATAGACATCCAAGAAGTGTAGAAATGATAATTTGCGATGAAACTAGAATATTTTGCAGTAAAACTCGAAAAATAAATTGACAAAACGCCATTACTGGTATGCTATATACTTACTCATAGTTGAATTTAGGTAAACTGTGTCACAAAAGGTTTTGTCACTTTGCGTGTGTGTGTTTGTCTATACTTACACTACACCACTAATTGTAATTTAAACACTTTCACATAGTCACGGACGCAATTAAAAAACTGAATTTTTTAGCATACAATAACGGAAATTTTAAAAATGGTAATATGATGATCAGGCACTAAAATATAATGTTACTTTCGTTTTTGATAACCTTGACAGTGAATAGCACATATATAGGTACACTTTAGAAAGAAAGTAGATTTATGTTTCTGTGCATGTACAACAATACTCGTACAACAATAAAATAGTCCCAACCTAATATATACCTACACTTATGGTCACTTTTGTTTTTGTTTTAAGTATCATATAAGTGCTAAAACTGACATTTTATTTTGTGTTGTGACAAGGGAAGTGTTCCACCTAACTGACTATTTTCTAATCGCAGTACTTCCTTGTTTAGGAATCTTTGACCTCATCTTGTTATTCTCGGGCAAGGCTGTGCGTTAGGAACCTCAGAATCCACCTCTGTATTTATTTAGATTCCTATTGTAAGTTCACACAGGTCACAAAAAAGCCACAGTTGTCTGAGGAGCTGCTTCGACCGTACAGCCTCAGAGTCAACGGTAGGAAGCGAAAGGCGGATTTGGATATTTGTGAAATATTTGTAGTTAGAAAATTTTTTTTGCAGCGATTGCATATTTACTCTGTAAAAATGCTAACTCATTTGAGTTTGTCAATTTTAATACAAACAGGTTCGGGAGTTGAATAGGTTAAATAAAATTACCATTGTTTACAAATATGGCCAAATGTTTTCAATGTTTTATACATATAGCGAATAATGAAAATAATCCATCGCGATATAATAGCAAATATATTAACAAACACATGAATAATGTATTATTAGTATTTTTTTATTAATTAAGAATAAATCAGAATTGTCATAAACGATCTTTATGTAGGGTTCCCAACTTGAGAATCGGTAATTCCGGGACAATTGTTTTTACGCTTGCAAATAATTAAAAAAAACATCAAACATCAGAAATATAATATACAGGGTGTCCGGAAATTATGCGTCGAGACTTCAGGAGGTGATTCCTCACAAAAAATTAGGGTCACAAAGTTCTATAACAATTTTTCGAAAACTGAATATTAACGGAGATACAGGGTGTTAAAGTTAAAATTTTATTTTCGATATTTGTAAATAACTTCAAATATTTACATAAAATTTGTAAATCGGGGGTTCTTGCGGACAAGAAATTCAAATATGTTTCTAATTTTGACGTCACTAGTAGAGGGCGCCACTTGTGGCGTATCATGTTTCTTTTAAATTACAGAACTTTTTTGCATCTTAATGTATCCATCTGACTATCGAAACAATCGATTCTCCTACCTGTTTTATTTGAAAAAGGTATAGCTTGCTGAAGTCGGTAGGCGTAACCATTTTTTGAAATAATCATATTTGAAATGCTCAGTGCACCGAGAAAAACTGTTTTTTTTACGGCGATCAACAAAAACAGTTATCGTAAAAAACTGAAACAAAAACATGCGATCATGGGAAAAGGTTTTTTTTCAGTTGTTCGGGTACTTTTTCACGTCATCATGTCACTTTCTACATTGACACTAACAGATAAAAACTTAATGAAAAATAATAAACATACAGTGGCAAATACTTTGGAGAGTTGAACAAAAAATATTGAACATATAAATATTGAAAAATAACTACTACGTAAAGGAAATTCGGTTATAATTGTCATGTTATAATGTCATAGTGCATAAAAGTTGTGATAAGATTGTTAATAATTTATATACAATACAAATCAAACAACTTCGGATTGACGAAAGTGCTGATGATGGCATTGAACAGTTTTACCAAATTATAAATTTATTAAACAGTATTATACATATTTCAGTGATGATAATCTCATTAATACAAATTTAAATGACAGATCTACAAGCTAATGAGTAGAAACACCATAATATCCACAAGGAAAGTGCAACGATAATAGTTTTAGTAAATTGATGGATCCAGTATAATCTAGAAAAAAAAAACAGAACAAAATCCTTGGTAATATGTTCTTAAAAATTGTGTAGGTACTACTTATTATATATATCTACCTCCTCATTTTCTTTTGTCCTTCAGGAATAGTTTCCAGAGGGTCTTTTATCAGGTACGTTCTGATTCCTTTCACGCAGCCTTCGAGATACTCTTCCCAATCAATATTTTTCACGTCGCAAGAAAAGGTATCCTTATCATCATCAGACATTTCGTTTTTAAGTCTACATACATTTCCTGACTCGAACGACCATTCTCTTAATATAAAGTAACTTGACACATCAATCATCTTGTCAATTTTTTTATACAACTTCAACATCCTAAAAGAAAAACTAACAGTAGTTTGTCTTAGATAAGGTTAAAAGGTACATTGGAGGCTTTCCTAAGCAAAATCGAACGACATCCACCAGAAAAGCGGGTACTTTATGAAGAAAGAAGGCGACGACGATGTAAGAAACACGGTTTCTTGTTGGTATGTAAAACATATACCACAAGGAATGGTTGGAAGAGTACTTATAAGCGAATCTTCGGCAAGTGTTAATGTAGTCTTCCCATGTCATCTTCTGAGGAGGTAACAACGTTTAAAGGGGATCATTTTTGCGATACTCCGCACTTACTCGACTTTCGCTGGCTTCAAAATTGAAGACAGGAACATCAGCATTCTCAACAAAGTTTTCAGCGATGTTCCAGGCAGCCGCTATGATGGAATTCACAACCAAATCCGCCGGTACCATGTTAGAATTAGCGCTTGGATTAAATTGGGCTGTTCGTATCAAACCTAAACCGCCACCAGCAACGTATCCCGTGGGACCATAGAAGTTGTTAGTCCAGCCACGAAGAGGTTCTTTATAAGTTGATTGTACTAGAAGTGAAGAAGATAAAAAAATAGCGCTCCTGGATTTTTGATCTCTACCCTGTACATACCAACCGATGGTCTATGAATTCCAACTGGTAGACCCTTGCCTTCTTGCCTTACAACGTCCTCTCCAATTTGCTTAGTGAAGGAGTATGTGTTGGGGTAGTCGCCCAGAAGCCTGAGGATTGATAGTATCAGAAATAAACGAAGAATTTAGTAGGTAGATACTTACAAAGGGGTTATATTCGCTAGGATATCATCAGGAAGTACTTCTGTTACAAACAGCAGCTTCTTGTAGTCTTTAGATGGTGGATAAATCTCTTCCTTTATGTGACTATGAATACAATTTGAGTAAGCTGTAGAGATGTGCACCAACGACTTCAGCTTAGGCATCTGCTGAGCTAGTTTCATGATATCCCGGACTGCCCTTACGTTGATAAACGACGCTTTTTTTAGAGTTTCATCGAACCTTACAGTTGCAGCCGCATGGAAAACGACATCAACCTGATTCCGAAAGGATTAATAATCACTTTAAGAGAAACTTATGGACTAATACCTCAGCAGTTAAGAGAACTGTTCTGTCCTGATTACTAAGACCTAGGTCTGGAAATTCGCAGTCTCCCTCGAGGGCAACTATCTTCTCTCTAAAGTTAGGATACTGTTCTCTGAGTCTGGAAAAAACAACGTCGTCGAATAACTCCACCAGCCTGGTCTGTGCACTTTTCCCCTTTTTGCTCCTCATAAGCATGTAGATGCAGGAAATATTGGGGCAGGACACCAGAAGTTTTTCCAGAAGTAGCATCCCCAGGAAGCCCGTGCCACCAGTAAGGAAGATATTGGTGTTGGCAAAGAACTTTTTGATGGGGGATGAGCTTCCATCGTCTTGGTCTTCGATGTAGGTTTGGTTGTCACTGTCAAGTTCTGAATAACAAATTATAGAGTGAGAGATATCATAAAGTAGCAACTATTACACATGTTGATTCACAACTTTTCTAAAAAAAATCTGGGATTAGATGCATCCTATGGAGTCAATATAGTAAACAATATTTTTGCAAAATCCTTTGTAGTTTCCCAGTAAACAATTATTGAAGTCTACTAGCCAGGCGATTCCGAATATTAAAATCCGATTACTTATAGTAGGTATTAACGTTTCTGTGATGCGAGTATTTACGTTAGTTTTTCAAGTGTCAAAATAGATAATTGTATTTTTCCTTCTTGATGCATATGTACGTGTTCTTGAATTTTTTTACAGGAAATTTTACATGCCCGGTTAGTATACATATTAAGTAAAAATCGTATCGTTGCAGATGCTAGATTTGGAAGTATCAATTAGGATTTACTGGAAGTCACAGATAAACAAATATTACTCCTGATCAATGCTATGAAAATATTATAATTTGAAGCAAACATTTTTCAAATGAAACATCAAACATTGTTTTTGTATGAACCAACAAGTTCTTGGACTGGCATTTATTAAAAAAAATGTAATGTGCAATAATTATGGAAGTAGGAACATAATTGTGTCATGTAAATTTTAAACTCAAGCATTTTTGGTTCAAGCAGAGTTTCTGATAACAATAATACCAGAACTATGTTGACGCCAAAATGTCAAGGCGCTGAAGTTCAAACTGATACACCGATTCTAAGTGATATCTGTGCACAAACAGTATTTAATAAAAGTGACATGTAGAGTAACATCTTTAAATAAATTAAAAATAATTTGTCTCAAATTAATTAATATACATACAGAAATACCCAAATTATTAAAATATTATTAAGTACTAAAAAAATGACCTGGACATACTGTCAACCAATAAATTATTCTAAATTAAAAACCTTTTGTCATACACACGAATATTAAATTATTTTATTGAACATATTTACAATCGGTTGTGTGTCAATGTTACACAAATGAAATTCAAAACAATTAAAAGTGTCAAGTTGCAAAGGTTACTATCAAACCAAACTATGTCTATCGTTCTTGCTCTATGATGATTATATTATTTCCTATTTTGTACATTGTCGCTTCAAATAAACATTTTTTTCCAAATTTTCCTTATTGCTACTTTATTTATTATACAGGGTATCCCAACGAAAATTTGACCCCCCCTATAATTGGAAAACCGAATAATATTTCAAAATTCGCCGAGACCCGTCGATTTTTGTTCTTGGGGGGAGCTTTTTTGACAGTCAAGCCAACTCGATATGTTCATCCCCCTAATGCCTAGCAACCCCAACTTAAAAATTTCAAATGCAACTACCCCACTTGTGGCACATCATTTTAAAGCCCTTTTCATTGCGAATACAGTGACGTACCGTTTTAGAAATCGGTTGAGATTTGACAGAATTATTGGTTACAAACGAAAAGATGACAAACCAACTTAGGCGTAGTAATTTCTACACAAATGCCCACCACTAATAAGTTTTTCATCTACACATGACCGCATTACCTAATTGTTATTGATGTGTCTATCAGTTTCCAAAAAAGTCAGAAATGAAATAAAAAAGCTGAAGCAAATAAAACAAGATACTAAAATAGTTATAAGTAGAAGATACTTAAGTTTATAGGAATTCAGACCTTTTCAAAATAACAAAAAATCAGTACTACAAAAAAAGTCGGTGTTTCTTGCTTGTGACCAAGAAATCGTTAGTTTCAGCCGTTATTGAAAGTATTAACGTGTGTTCGAAATGGTTTATTCTATCGCGGAAAGAGTAGAAATTGTTGCAATTTATTATCGAAATCACGATTGCGCTAAAGCTACAGCACGAATTTTTAATGCCAATCATCCTGAAAAAAATGTAAACCACCAGTACGTTAAACACCTGATTGACAAATTTGTTGCAACAGGTTCGCTTTTAAACAAGAAACGTGAAGTAATTGGGCCAGTTCGAAATGAAGCAGTTGAAGTGGCAGTAGCAGACAATTTACTAGAAAATGAAATAACCTTCCAATAATATGGTGCGCCCCCGCAGTATGCTGCTGCTGTGCGACAATTTTTGGATGACCATTTCCCGGGGTATTGGATTGGCAGAAGAGGTCCCGTCGAATAGCCACCAAGATCTCCGGATCTGTCCCCTTTGGACTTTTTTCTGTGGGATCAATTAAAATCACGAGTGTACGCCACTCAGCCGGAAACATTGCAAGTGCTACGTCAGAGAATTGTAGAAAAATGCCGATTAATAACTGCGGATGTCTTTAATAATGTTCGAACAGAATTTGAAAACAGACTGTATTATTGTTTGGAAGTTAACGGGGATCATTTTGAGCAATTCATCAAATAAATCTGATTTATTATTTGCTTCAGCTTTTTTATTTCATTTCTGACTTTTTTGTAAACTGATAGACACATCAATAACAATTAGGTAATGCGGTCATGTGTAGTAGATGAAAAACTTATTAGTGGTGGGCATTTGTGTAGAAATTACTACGCGTAAGTTGGTTTGTCATCTTTTCGATTGTAACCAATAATTCTGTCAAATCTCAACCGATTTCTAAAAACGGTACGTCACTATATTCGCAATGAAAAGGGCTTTAAAATGATGTGCCACAAGTGGGGTAGTTGCATTTGAAATTTTTAAGTTGGGGTTGCTAGGCATTAGGGGGATGAACATATCGAGTTGGCTTGACTGTCAAAAAAAGCTCCCCCTAAGAACAAAAATCGACGAATTTTGAAATATTATTCGGTTTTCCAATTATAGAGGGGGTCAAATTTTCGTTGGGATACCCTGTATAGTAGAGTACGTTATATTTTATTTTAACGTTTACAAGTCAATGTATACGACTTCCAAGATTAACAACAAAATACTTATAAACTTTATACATTTACCTATAATCGTTTTAGAATATTTATAGTTATTCCATTACAAATATTTAATTTATACAATAAGCAGCCTTACATCGCACTTTTGGAATATCCCCGTATATAAATATCTCCCAATTCCAAAGAAACTACTGTTTTAAGTCCCTCATAATTAGCCATTTTTTGCGGCGGCGGTACGGCTTTGATCTCAAAACATCAAAGTGCCGACAGAGAGTGGTAAAACTTATATTTATTCAGTAAACTTTGACGATACATAGAATTTAAAAGTATTTTTTGGTACTTACTCATATCAACAGTTTTTTGTATGACGAGACGACACCTTCTTATCAACTGCACAATCAAACTGACGATAGTCTCGACCTCTTTTTTAAACCTACTGTTCATCTTCAATATTCAAAATTTTGTAATCGGGGCATGAATATATCATTTGGAAGAAATTTAAATGCTTGCTCCACATGCATTTCATTTGTCCCTATTTTGTTTAACCAATGATTGCGTAAGGTTAGAAGTAAAATATATTTTTAGTAATAAATATCACAAAATGCTAAAGCATGAGCAGTATGAGCTTCTTTCGGAGAACTAAGAAAGTTATTTTTATTGCTTATCAGACGCATTTTTTAGAAAATCATTAATGTATTCTGTTGTCAAAACCTTTAATTTCCTACTTCTAAAACCATCCGATTTTCTTTTTAGTAGGGTTAATAATTTAGAATAAGATGCAATGTTCTCATTATGATTTAAGTTAATTGTTGCTCTTAACATAGAAAAAAGGCCCAAAGCGCGGAAGGTTATATCTTGTCAGATACGAGGTGTGGCAATTAATTTCCGGGAATTTAGTTATAACTCAGAAACTGGCAACACTGCAGTTTCTAGAGAGGGGGGACCTCCTCTTTAGTTTCAGACCAAGGTGAAGTCGATAGCACGTTTGGTTTGTGTTTTAGGTGTATTTTTTGAAAGTAACTTTTTTAGTGGCGCCGTGAAAATGAGTCACTCAAATTACAAGCATCTGGCGAAAAACCCTCGGAAATCCTTCGAAAATTGCAGATGGTGTATGGAAATGATTGCATGTCGAAATCACGCGTGTTTGAATGGGCAAAACGGTTCAAGGAGGGGCGTGAATCGGTAGAAGACAATCCACGTGAAGGAACTCCCGTCACCTCTCGTACTGACGCGAATGTTGACCGTTTGCGTGCACTGATCACGTCTGACCGGCGCCTAAGCATTCGTGCGTTGTCTGATGAGTTAAACGTTAAACAAAGAAACCGTTCGCAAAAATGTTACGCAAAAATTTGAATATGCAAAAGATTTGCGCAAAGATGGTGCTAAAAGTTCTCACCCGTGAACAGAAAGACATGCGAAAATCGAGCTGCGAAGATTTGTTGTCCCGCATTCGGAGCGACGGTAGAGACTGGATGAGTCGGGTAATCACCTGGATATGAGGCCCGTAAACAAAGTCGGCAGTGGCTGGAGAGCGGCCAACGAAAGCGAGGATGTCCAAGTCACGACTGAAGGCAATGTTGATCGTTTTTTTCGATATCCACGGCATCATTCATCGTGAATATGTTCCTACCGGACAGTTCTATGTAGGCGTCCTGGAACGGCTGCGGGCTCAAGTTTTCCGTGTGCGATCCAAACTCGCCGAGAACGGCTGGATTTTGCATCACGACAACGCAAAACGTTTTTGGCAAAAAAGGCATTCCAACGTTGCCGCACCCACCCTATAACCCCGATATTGCCCCTGCGATTTTTTTATTTACCAAGGCGAAGTCTCACCTCAAGGGAACTCATCATGGCGGCGTACAGGAGGTCAAAGAAGCTGTAACCGTGGTGCTGAACGGCTTAACTGCGGAGGATTACCAAGGGTGCTTCCAATCGTGAGAACAACGTTGGAATCGTTGTGTAGAGTTAGAGGGAGACTATTGTGAAGGTCGATAATAAAATTTTGGCGAAATTTAATTTGCTTGTTTTTTCATTGAGAAATTCCCGGAACTTAATTGCCACACCTCATATATTCGGAAGTGTTAGGGTTTCGTTGTTCTCGCTATCGCTTGACACTTTTATTTACAAATATTTCGTAAAACTTAGCTTGCATTTATAATGCATCAACAATATTGCTCAACGGATAACAACACCGTTTGACAGTTAAGTAGGCGCATTTGTCTTTTTTGCGAACTTGTCGACAATCACAGCCGTCTCTATAATATACATTCGCGGTGCTGTTTGTTTAACTATGCGTAATAATCAATTTAGATAGACGGTAGTGTGTTTTTTAATATCTACAGTCATGTATGATCGTAGGTAAACAAATAAATACATATTTACACACAACGTGAATACAAGGTGTCCCAATGTCGGTGTAATTGCAGTACATCTCGGAAACTACAAGAGATACAAGAATGTGGTTTTCACAATCCTACTGGTCTACTCTTTCCAGAAACGTAAGATGCAGCAATTAGAATTTTATAGATCTTTTTGTTTTTTAGATACAGATTAGATTCTTCGTATCTCAGAGGATAGCTGAGATATCGGAATAGTGAAAATTGCTTGTGATAGACTTCTTTAAGTGGCGTACTTGTAATTTCTAAACACTCTGTATACATATGATCTGTAAATTGAATATCATTTGAAAACAAACAAACTGAAAATAGTTAATAAGAAAAAAATTAATCGACAATGCTACTAATACAGGGTTAACTATGACTAAGTACAAACATTTTAACCACGTGTTCAGGGAGAAATGAAAGACAATAAAAAAACTGGGTCTACGTCGGACCAGACGGTGGAAGTTATACTTCTATTAAAAAAAAAACTTCCTTTCAAAGCCTGAACGTACAAAAAAAAAAGTTCTTAAAAATTTGTTCTTCCTTTTGAGCGTGACGCGGTTTCTCGACCAACATCCCATCCCAATGTGTCTAACGGGCGCAAAGAAGTATAACGTCACGTCAAAAATATTTTTATTATATTTATTTAAAGAAAATATTTGGAGATCCTTGAATTTCAGATATAACCTAAAAAGCAGTTATTCTATAAATCCCAGTAGTAAGGTTTTAGTACTATTTTTTATATGCTCATATTAGGATTCCCTGGATATTGTTTTTGAAATTGTCTGCTCAGTTTGTAAAATGATTTAAACATACGCGAATGTTCTGTTAAAACGGAAACTGTAAAATTTTATCCCATATTCTTAATGACACACTGTATATTATACGCTTATACGTAAGAAGTAAATTTATGTTGGTGTCCACAACCAGTAATTCTCCACGCTGTATAGTGGGTTGTATAAAAAAGTTCTTAAAAAGTTGTTCTTCCTTTTGAGCGTGACGCGGTTTCTCGACCAACATCCCATCCCAATGTGTCTAACGGGCGCAAAGAAGTATAACTTCAAAAATTATTTCGAAAGTCTAGCTCAATGTTTAAAAAATGGGGCAAAACTCTTTTTTATATGTCAACTACCGTGCGGTCGCTTTTTGCTGCGTTGTAAAGTGTAGAAACGATAAAAATAAACAATTTTATTCATAGTAATAATGCCTAAGTACCTGATAGATAACAGTTAATCCGGTTAGCTGCAGTATTTTGTATTCGTTCTTTCGTTGCACACTGCCAAAATTACATTTCCACTCCTTGCAGATTCATCATAATTATCCACTAACATATCCCACATAAAATACTTTATTTAATTACTATAAAACGTTTAAAATTTGTCACTTAATTAACATAACCTAGAATACTGCACTGCTAGTTGCATACTCTCCAAAC
Organism: Monochamus saltuarius; assembly: GCA_025584915.1. NCBI lineage: Eukaryota > Metazoa > Arthropoda > Insecta > Coleoptera > Cerambycidae > Monochamus > Monochamus saltuarius. Next base: position 42,237,393 of record CM046729.1, read on the forward strand.
TTTTAAGAATATGCAATGTTAGTTATATTCTAAGGGTCTAAGAAACATTTTTACAGAACACTATAAACATTTTGGGATGTTACAGTTTAAAATGTTACTAATTATTTTATGCAAACATCGTCGATTACAGTTAATATTGTTGCTATTATTGGTATTAACAGAATTCAATTCCTCAACAACACAAGAAGTTTAAAAATGTATCGCCGTGAATGCACTTTGCATTAGTGGCCTACAGATGGCGACTGCTTCACATCATATGTCAAAAAATATTACATACGGTACTCTGATTAGTTTGAAATAATTTTTCAGTACTTGCATTCATGTCACGGCATATAGAGCCGGCTTCAGAGAACAACGTAGTGTTGCCAACAACACGAAGTCACGTGATTTTCACTGAAATCAACCGTATTCCCCTCTTTTCGCAGTGGAAATCGAGTGAAGTTCAAAATTTCCAACTTCAAATATCCAACAGAGCAATTGTTGTACATAACATAACCAGCAGTAATAAAACCAACTTTATAAAATATCTATATCATAAAAATGAAACTGGTGGTGGGGATGTTGCCACTAAAAACTACATTGTTCTCTGAAGCCGGCTTAAAACAACGTGCCGTGTTCATATACTGTGACGTCACATAATCTCCTCTTGTATTTCTCGCGATTTGTGTTTGGGAAGGACGTAATCAATCTATTAATTTATTACCGCTTTATTTTTGCAGAGAATGACATAAAACTAACACAGTGCACATAAAATGAACTGAATAATATTTTGGTAATATGCAATATGGTGTTTCTTATAACAAATTGTATGTTTTGGTAATAATTTACAAGGGACATCCTGTAGAGAACCTACAATTACGCCACTGACCTCCACATAAAAAAGTTTCTCAGAAGCAATTTCACCATCTTAACCTATTCTATGAGACATTCTCAAAGAGTCGATGAAAATCGCATTCTTCTGTCTCTTGTTGACACCCTGTACGTGTTTAATTGTGCTTACAAAGCAATTTTTTTGTTTTTTTTTAATTTCCAATTTCCTTCCGGTTGTTATCATCAGTGTAAAGGGTTAAATATTCAAATGTTCCCTCATATATGTTATTGTATGGAAATTTTTCAAATGTACATAATTAGTTTACACAAAGTTACAAACGAATGAAATTCCTTGAAATAGACTTATAGATCACTGATCTGAGCTATAGAACAATAGTGTTTATAGTTTGTTGATTGTGACCATGGCTACTCTAGGTATGTATGCATCGTTTTGTATCTTTTCCAGCAACATAGAGGGTGATTGGGAACCCCCAAGAGATTGTTTTCTGTTTCATTTGGTACTTGAATTCAGGCGATTTAAACTCATTTCCAGATACTCACGTGGATCACAGAGATGGAAACGTATCCCCTATCAAGAGATTCTACGAAAACACCACCGTTTTCATCACTGGTGGAACCGGGTTCCTAGGGATGCTTCTTCTGGAAAAATTACTGGTGTCCTGTCCCAATATTTCCAAGATTTACATGTTGACCAGGAGCAAAAAAGGAACAAACGTGCAGGCCAGATTAGACAAGCTCTTTGACGACGTTATATTCTCTAGACTGAGGGAACAGTATCCTAACTTTAGAGAGAAGATAGTACCTGTTGAAGGAGACTGTGAACTTCCTGGGTTAGGTATCAACGTACAGGATAGGACGATGTTAATAAAAGAGGTGATGAGAACTGTTTTATCTACTTTCATTAATTTCTTTAAATTTGACCTGTATCGTAACCGAAGCATTTCCAGACCTAAGTTCATAGAATTTTTTTTGCTTAAAATTGAACATAGAATAACATACTGAAGTATGTACATCTATTAAAACACCCTGTATATATTTTTTGCTGCTTTTAAAAGCAGATAAAATTTTGTACATGGCAATATTGCCATGTCTTTTTGAAACACCGTTTGTATCTACAGATCTATTTTTTGCAATTGTGGAACATTGACAAAGGTTTTCCTTTCCAAAAACTAGGTAAACATAGTCTTTCACGCAGCAGCCACAGTGCGATTTGACGCACCCCTGAAGAAGGCCGCCTTCATCAACGTCAGAGCTGTCCGAGATATTGTCCAACTAGCTCAGGAGATGGAAAATCTCAAATCTTTCGTGCATATTTCCACAGCTTTCTCAAACTGCGTACATAACCACATCAAAGAAGAGATCTATCCACCGTCCATCGACTACAAAAAGTTGCTGTGCATCACTGAGGAACTGTCTGATGATATCATATCCGTAGTAACTCCTTTGTAAGTATGTTTATAGTCAACTGTCATTATGAAAGTCGAAATCGTTAATAATCTGCTACTTTCTAGCACCCTCACTGTAACGTGACAGAATCGTGTTATAGAGTTCACTTTATGACACGATAGTAAATAGAAGGTCTGAACTTTTTAAATTGAATTGACTTTTAATTGAAATTCGATACTGATATTAAATTATTAGACTTTGTCATTTTTCATTCGTAACATACTGTTACGAAGGCTCACCTACCTTTTTGGATTGTTAATTGTGTTCCTGTTTACGTTGGAATTTATAATTGAGGCTACCTCGTTAGTTTGTAAATTACGTTTCTGTTTATGTTAGAATTTATAATTTTTGTGATGCCTTTATTTTGACGTGTTCAGGAATATTCTAGGCTATATTCTATTTGTTTCTCGACACGTTCTCGAGATCTCAGAAACTTCGAGAACTTTAAAAACCTATATAAGCAGACCATTTTCGGCCGCTGCAGTCAGTTTATATTGAGCAGCCAAACGCGAGTGACAAACGTCAAAGTAAAGCGTTGACAGTTGCGAAATTTGTTGAAGGATATTTCTTGTATTATCAAGAGTGACAATAAAGATTGTTTGTCTACGTGACGTGTTTCAACGATAACCTAATTTCGAGGTTACAATACATTTTATTTTCGAATACATACACGACAATGACTTGTACTTCTGTGACTAATAAAATAAAGTACAATGATTAATTTGTTTATTAATTACAGCTGCAAACATGAATGTAAGAACGTCAAATAATTAATGTCAAACGTTTATTTAGAGTTGTATGTTCCTGAAAGATTTAACGGCAAAGGTTGATTGAAATCCTGTTCTAAAACAACGTCACTGGAAAAATGGCGCCTAAAAGCAGTTTTTTGACAATATCTCCTTTCCGACTCATTTTACGATAAAATCTGTTATATACAAAACGAAACTAGAGACAATTGCCTACAATTTATGTATCTACCTTTTTTTCATAAAGTCAATAGTTTACGCGTACGAGCGCCGCAAAGTGTACTCCAACGCGCATTTTGGCCAAAAAAACTCATTTCCACACCACCTTGAGGTAGAGTAAGTGGCGCGTTTTTTTTAATGTGGTATCCCCAATAAGCCTAATCCACATGCAATTTAATGTGCTAAAATATAGCGTATTCTCCTTCGCTTTATTGTTCTCGTTGGACCAGGTGTTGCAAATTCATCGTCTGTAGTACTAATCGAAACGTCACATACCGGTATTTCATCTACATCATCCGCGATGGGTGTATCAATTTCATCGCAATCCTCTTCGTTCTCGATTTGATCATATGTTTGCTCAATTATAGTCTCCGTTTCTTCTTCATCATCGCTATCTGGTGATGGAACTTGCGAGTTACCACAGGTACCGCTGCAATTCGTGCATATAACAGAGCACTTTAACCCAGCCTTTCTGGATCCACAAGCTTTCTGACATCCTTTGTTGCATTTGCAAGAAATGAGTTTTAACAAGCTTTCTGGAGCTGGGGGCTCGAGTGTGGTGACAGGCCCATTCTTGTTTTTTTCCACCCCCATTGCTATGCATTTTGTTAATTTCTTCTTGAATTATACAGCTACAGTAATTTGAAAAGTAAAAGAAATGTATATTTAAAATTTTTCAATTAAAGAACAAGCAAATTAAATTTGCTCCCACGATTGGAAGCACTCTTGGTAATCCTCCGCAGTTAACCCGTTCATCACCACGGTTACAGCTCTTTTGACCTCCTGTACGCCGCCATGATGAGTTCCCTTGAGGTGCGACTTCATCTTAGGAATATCGGGGTTATAGGGTGGGTGCGGCAACGTTGGAATGCCTGTTTGTACAATGAACGAGGAATGGGCTGGCGCGTTGTCGTGGTGCAAGATCCAGCCGTTCTCGGCGAGTTCGGGTCTCACACGGGAGACGGGGACCTGCAGCCGTTCCAGGACGCCAACATAAAACTGTCCAGTCACTGTCTGGCCGGCAGGAACATATTCACAATGAATGATGCCGTGGATATCGAAAAAAACGATCAACATTGCCTTCAGTCGTGACTTGGCTCTCCACCCTTTTCCACCCACTGCTGACTTTGTTTACGGGTCTCGGGGTCATATTCAAGTATCCAGATCTCATCAACTAATTATTATCAGTGGACACCTTTCTCTTTGATTTACTTATTTGTTAACTCTGTATCGTTTTAGGCTTGTGGGCGACTACCCCAACACCTACTCCTTTACCAAACAGATCGGGGAAGACGTCATAAGACAGGAAGGCTCAGGACTGCCCATAGGAATCCATAGACCATCTATCGGTACATAAATCGAGGAAATTATTTTCACCAATATCAAACTACATATATTTTCAGTAATTTCTACTTACAAGGAACCCCTGAAAGGTTGGATAAATAATTTTTATGGTCCTTCAGGTATGATAACGGCCGGTGGATTGGGGTTGGCAAAAACCGCGCTGCTCGACAACAGTGTTAACATAAACGTAGTACCGGGAGATCTGGTTGTGAATTCCATTATAGCTTCTGCGTGGGACATCGCAGAAACCTTCGGCAAAGGAGGAGGAAGTAGCACTGGCGACTTACCTATTTATAATTTCGAAGGCAGTGAAGCCCCGGTAGGAAGATCATGTCATAACAGTTATTTTTACATGTGTTTTTAAATGAGGTAGCAAAAAACAGACCACAGGTTCTTTAGGTGAAAGTCAATTTATTTAACCTATCATATCTACAAGGTGTTAAAAAAAAGAGTGTAAAATATTTAAGGAGGTAATAGTATGAACCAAAATAAGCAGAAAAGTCTCAATAAACATGGGTCTGCATAGTAACGATTTCGGAGATATGGAATGTTTTATGTTTTTAGCCCCTTTTTTATTTTTCAAAAACGTTGTGTATTTTCTTATAATAGTTGGTTGATGTTTAGTGAAATAAACAGTACGTATTTGACAGTTGTTCTCAGTGCACAAGTTTTCTTTCGCTATGGCTGGTTACTCTAACGCAGAATTAACAGACATGCATTTCATGTATGGTCGTGCTAATGGGAACGCCACCGAAGCGCGACGTCTTTATGTTGACGCTTATCCAAATCGCCAGATTTCTTCACAACGCATGTTTGGAAGAATTCACCAAAGATTGCGTGATACCGGTTCCTTGAGCAAACAGTGCCATTTATCCGGAAGACCAAGGTCGGTATCCACTCCTAGAGCAGAAGAAGAAATTCTAGCACTGGTAGAGCAGAATACAGGTACGAGTGTGCGGAGAATATCAGCCGAGGTAGGAATTAGTGGTCCTCTTGTTTGGAGAATCCTTCACCAGCAACTGCTTTATCCATACCATGTGCAACGAGTACAGGCCTTAAATCCAATAATTGATCATCAAGCACGTTTGGTTTTTTGCCGCTGGTTTCTACGTCATGACGCTGAAAACCCTCGTTTTCTTGCAAACATTCTTTTTACGGAGGAGGCCGGGTTCGCAAGAAATGGAGTGTTTAATTTTCACAATACGCATATTTGGGCCGACGAAAATCCTCGTGCTCTAATAGAATCTGGACTCAGGCACGTTTTTCATTAAACATTTGGATGGGTATTGTAGGTGACAGGTTTCTAGGTTCTGTTGTTTTACCAAACCGATTAACAGGCGCTGCTTACCTCAACTTTCTGCAAAACACACTGTATGAGATTTTGGAAGACATTCCTTTGAATCAGAGGCAACAAATGTGGTTATGGCCTCCAAGATCGCCTGATCTGAACCCTCTAGATTTCTTTGTTTGGGGAGATTTGAAGACATTAGTGTATGGTACTCCTGTAAATGGCCTGGAAGAGCTGCAGCTACGGATTAATCAAAAGTGTCAAAAAATCCAAACCAAGGAGGGTGTTTTCGAAAGAGTTCTAATATCGTTGAGATGAAGATGTCGTGCCTGCTTGGAAATGGATGGAGGGCACTTTGAACATCTTCTGTAACTTTGTGTTTTGTTTGTTAAAAGCTTCCTTTGTCGGTTTATTCCTAATAAAATAAAATGTTTGAAAAACGAATAGTGGTCCATATCTCCGCAACCGTTACTTTGCGGACCCATGTTTATTAAGACTTTTCTGCTTATTTTGGTTCATACTATTACCTCCTGAAACATTTTACACTCTTTTTTTAACACCCTGTATATCCCAAGTCGCATAATAAAAAAGATGCTGGGTGTCAAAGTTAAAATTTTATTTTCGATATTTGCAGATAACTTTTTAACAAATCCCAATATTTACATAAAATTTGTAAATCGGAGATTTTTGCGGGCGAGAAATTCTCTAATTTTGACGTCACTAGTAGAGGGCGTCATTTATGGCACATCATGTTTCTTTTAAATGGCAGAATTATTTTGCTGCTTAATGTATCCATCTAACTATTGGAACAATCGATTCTCCTACCTGTTATATCAGAAAAGAAATATTCAGTGCACCGATTGAAAACTGTTATCGTTTCAGGTAAAGTGCCCTTTCTACTAATAAAACAGCAAAATGTTATTTGAGAAAGTTGTTCATAACGGTAAATTATGGAGACGTGCAAAATTTCAAACACGTCTGCCTCCTTTGATAAAATTTTTGTGCTTTGATGAAAAATAGTTTCATCAAACATCGCCGATCTTCTTGAAATTTTGCACGTCTCCATAATTTACCGTTCTGAACAACTTTTCCAAGTAACATTTTGATGTCTTTTCAGCAGAAAAGGCATTTTACCTGAAACCAAAACAGATTTTACTCGGTGCACTGAGCATTTCAAATTGGATTATTTAAAAAATGGTTACCTCTACCGACCTCAGCAAAGTATACCTTTTTCAAATAAAACATGTAGGAGAATCGATTGTTTCGATAGTCAGATGGATACACTAAGCTGCAAAAAAGTTCTGTCGTATAAAAAAAAACATGGTGTGCTACAAGTGGCGCCCTCTACTAGTGACGTCAAAATTAGTAACAAATTTGAATTTCTCGCCCGCAAAAACCCTCGATTTACAAATTTTCTATAAAATATTTGGATTTCTTAAGAAGTTATTTACAAATATCGAAAATAAAATTTGACACCCTGTACCTTTTTTATTATGCGACTTGGAATATAGGTGTGTTAGGTTAAATCGAATTATTTTTACCTAAGGAATCTTTGGCCTCATTTTTGCTACTTCATTTAAAAACATCCTGTATACAGTGTCGTACCAATATTGGGCGCTGAAGACGCATGCCGTTCTGATAAATTAGTCAGTTTAACAATTGATAATGTTAAAGATGTGAAATACGCCTTAATTAGAAAAAATAGTATCGGCACCGTGATATAGTATTAAATGACCTTTCTTATTTTGTAGAAACTCACATGGATCTACATGATAAAAAGCTGTGCACAACACGCTCCCAAATATTATACCATCCATGCCATGTGGCATACCACTTACATACCATGCCAAAACCGTCTTTACTTCACGTTTTTGAATTTTTTTCTTCACATTTTACCTGCCGTGCTTTTGGATATTGTTCTATTCTGTTTGAGAAAACCACCAATGTAAGTCTTTCATCTCTTTTCCGTCACCTTATACAGGGTGTTTCGGTTTTAAGTGCACAAAGTTCAGAGGTTGGTAGAACACCAACAAAATAATGCTGACTTGTTATAATAAGTAGAAATATTTTAACTGCTGGTGTAGTTCGTCATATAGATCAGTCTAGTGAAAGCCATTTTAAAAAATTTCTAATATTTACGGAGATATTAATTTAAAAAAAAATACCCACATTTTGAGGACCGCTGCTTAACCAAGCTAATGAACCATATGATTTGTTGCGAGGTTGCCATATCTTCTCTAATATAAATATTACGTTTCCTTTAACGTAATAGTAAAGTAATACGGTTAATTCTATTTTAAAAATACTTGTTTGAAGCATAAGTACAGTAAAGTTGGGTATGTAGTATGATACGCAGCAATATTAACATACATTTTAACTGCTTAACTGACCTTACTATAAATGATTAAAAATGAATTTCCGCAAGTTAAATACTACCTAAAGTATTTAGGAAGATATTACGTGATACGTAACTATGTTCAATGTTAAAAAATTATACATAAACCTGCACACAAGCTTACCTGTTTGTTAAAAAATTAACTATTTAATCAGTAATCTACATTTCACAAGTTAAATGCCATTGTACACTGTTAGAAAGAGACACAAGACACAATTTCCTTAAGTTATTTTATGAATAATAACGAAAAACTATGATTTTCACACAACATCTTAAATTTAAAAGTTTATTCAAGCAAAGACATTTGTGTAACACTGGCAACACTGTGAACTACACGTTCAATCTGAAGCGCTATGACTCATAAATGTACGAAAGTCAGCGGTCCTCAACAAGTTTTCTACAGAAAAATTACAAAATTTATTTAAAATTTTACTTTTTTATTTCCGATTTTTTAGTAAAAAAAAACTATAAATTGTGTTCTACACAGTGAACTATACTGCTGGTTAAAATATTTGTACTTATTTAAGGTTCACCCGTATACAGTGTGGCCCACTTAAGATGGAAACACCGTAAAAATTGCATTTATAATTCAATTTGGCCCGGGTTTTTCTAAAAGATAGAGTATTGGCTCATATAAAATTCCATCGCCTATAATCTAGGCCTACTTTGGTTTTTTCCAATGTACAAAATTGACAAAACACCAGCGATTTTTTTTTATCTAAAATATGTCCACACCCTCTAAAATGGGTATGTACCAAATTTCATAAAAGTATATTTATTATTAAAGGTAAAATTGATATTCATGATTTTTATAATTTTATTATGTACCATGAAAAAGCCATGTAAAAATTGCATTTAATATCCCACTTGGTTTGGGATTGTTTTAAAAGATAAAGAATTTAAAACTATTTTGGTTCACATTTTGAATGAAACATATAAAGTGAAATACTATACCGGGTGTTCCATTTAAAATGACAAAGTTGCTACAAAATGTTCAAATATTTCAACGCAGGTCAAGGTGGGAAACTGTATACAAAATTAAATAATAATAATTTTCCTTGTAGAATGGTAAACACTTACAAAAAAATGAACAGCATGCAAACGTTGCTGCAGTACTTCGTATTTAGAGAGTGGAGTTTTGACTCCCAAAACGTGTCCAAACTTAGAAGCAAGATGTCTGCCGAGGACAGGGAGACCTTTTTCTCCGAAGTCAAGGATATAGATTGGTTTGAATATTTTGACTATTACACTCTAGGACTCAGATTATACTTGTTAAAAGACCCTTTGGAGACGCTTCCCGAAGCAAAGAAGAAAGCGAGAAGGTAAATGTTCGATATGAAATATATATTCGAGGCAAGAATTCAGACCTCTTACGTTGTGGTTGACATTAGGCAATTATCTTTATTGTCAACGTAATTTTCGATATTTGGTCGGGTTAAAAACAATAATTTTTGCAATTTAGTGCAATATATAATGCAAACTCTTAGTGTAGTATATAGTTTTATTATTCTCAGTTTCAGTTTCTTAAATATTTTGATGAAAATATAATATTCTTTAGTTCGTATGACGGAAGTCGTCTGAATTCTTACCGCAAGTATACAAGAAGTCGCCAATAGTTACAATAAAGTCCAGACTCTTCGTTCACAGTTTACGTCATTATCAGGGGAGCACTTACAGCCGTATTCACCAACAAGAGTTATCTTTCTAACAAACTGTTAACAGTTATCAGTCGATTAAATTACTTTTTGGTATTCACCATCCTTATCAAACTGTTAAATGTTTAAAATTAGGTTATAGTAATTCGTAATTTGGAATCCATACTTTGCCTTGGTTTCCTGGATTTGTTGTTGTTATTAAAAGCAGTGATTTTGTCAGCAAAACTCGTTGGTTATAAGCACAAACCTAGTATTTTGGTTGTAAGGCACCTTCACATTTTGCACCTGTAGTTTAAGTTTGTAATTCAAGTGGATAGAATTGAAGATAATGGGGAAGATCCCTTTCAAGTTGTTAGAAACCCTATTGTGCAAAATAATTTATATGAACAATTGAATGAAATTGTATTTATAAAAATTGTTATATACAGCATTTTTTTTTGTTTTCAATCACATGTATGTACTATCGTTTGCAATATTAATGACACTCACTAAAATGAATTTTGCTATTTATTTTGAACTTGTGACGTATTCATATTGCAATCTGCTTTAAATTTTTAACATTAGTTATTAGTTGTTTCACTTACCAAGAGAGATTTAATGAAATATCTATTCAGAACTTCCAGAAGTTCAAAAACTGTTTTAAGAGAGTGTCATTATTATTGCAAACGACATACTTCAACGAAGAGCGGGCTTTAGTTAATATGTGGTTTACAAGTCTGAGTATTATTTTTTAGGTTGTATTGGTTACATCAATTCACCAAAGGCATTTTAGCCACCTTCTGCCTATGGATATTATGGTGTTTGTTTTCACTGATACTGCGGTTCATATTTTGATAGAAATTTAGCAAAATTGTATAAGTACAAGTACAAAGTCTTGGACATCTCCCCCGTTCTTGTTAAATACATTTTTTTGTCAGAAAAACCAAATACATTTATAAAAGTATATTGTTTTTTTAATCTTTTTTTGTGAAAAGAATATGTTTTATAAACTGAGTACTTAAAAAATTAAAAACCAGAAAATGTGTGACATTTTTGACAAGATTTATTAAATCAAAAAGAAGTAACAAAGCTAGTTCTCTACTTGACTAATAGTCGGTATGACCTCCACCACGCTCCAATATAGCATATTGATACGTCTGTGCATTGAGATAATCAAGCGATTAACGATCTCTTGCGGAATATTGTTCCATTCCTCTTCTGCCTCCACGACTAACTCATCTGCAGTCTGAGCTGGAGGAATATGATTATGAATGGCTCTAGCAAATTATTACGCGACAACAGCTTGTATTAACCAATTAAACCTTTCAGTCCTAAAATTAATAGACCAAGGTTAAATTCTAGATCACAGTACTTAATGAAAAATAAAGAACAATACAATATTGAACAAATCGCTCTCAAAAAGGGCCCTATTTTTATAATTTATTTTTGGAAAAATATATTTTTTAATAAATATTATAAAATCGATTAGGTTTATTTATAAGCGTTAGTCCTTGTAATCTGCGATAAACCAATTGAAGCCAATCTTACTACCGTTCCATTATCTTCTTATTTTGATTGAACGGTATCTTAGATAAACAAGACATTAATTTATCGTTTGATTTATACATTATACAAGGTGGTTTGTTTCTTCATGGCTCATCACCACTGACATTTAGGAAACCGTAAAATATACGAGTTGGCTGAAATTAGAAAAAACTTGCGCTTGTTTATGGTCATTATGATAAACTAAACAGATCCAAGATATCTGCTGCCGTTCCCGAAATATTGCCAAAAAAACTGAAAATAGCGATTTTAGAAAATGCCATCTGACATCATTATCAATACATCAGGATTCAATATGGCGCCCATAAGAAAAAATTGATCAAGGAACCGGTATCACGCAATCTTTGGTGAATTCTTCTAAACATGCGTTGTGAAGGAATCTGGCGATTTGGATAAGCATCAACATAAAGACGTCGCGCTTCGGTGGCGTTCTATTAGCACGACCATACATGAAATGCATGTCTGTTAACTCTGCGTTAGAGTAACCAGCCATAGCGAAAGAAAACTTGTGCACTGAGAACAATTGTCAAATACGTACTGTTTATTTCACTAAACATCAACCAACTGTTATAAGAAAATACACAACGTTTTTGAATTTGCATGTTTATTGAGACATTACTGCTTATTTTGGGTCATACTATTATCTCCTTAAATATTTTACACTTTTTTTAACACCCTGTATACAGATTGCATATATATTCTTTGTGCCGACATCTATGAATTGTGAGCAAGTGTTTTCCACATTATATCATTTTGTATTTGAAAAGACGGTATACACCCTATTGAGACTTACTCCTTTCAAATACAAGGTATTCACGGTTCACAAATATTGTACTATTATTATTGGAAATTGGAAAGGTGTGCCATGGACCATGACAAATTATAAACAATTAAGGTACGTAACTGAAAATTCCAATCAAAAATTCCAAGTACATACACTCATGGTGATACAGATAATCTAATCTTATACGAACATCTAAATTTAGGAGTCGATACAACTGTCGTTTTAGTTTGTATTGGGCCAGTGAAGGCTGATAATACCTAATTGTCGATTAGCGTGGGCTTATTTTTTGTTGACACTCGATGGCTGACGAGGAACTAGAACGACCTTCCAAAAAGGTGAAGAAAGCCAAGCATTGGTATTTTGAAACAATTTTCGAAAAGGTAAGCCTTACAAAAATACTTTGCTAATTGAAGTTAATTGTTCTACAATTTCTGTTAATTAAGTTTTATGTATGGTCTTTGATATAGTTGCGGCAATAATTCAGACTACTTACGTCATACGAACAAATGAATAATTCGTTATATTCTCATCAAAATATTTAAGAAACTGCAACTGAGAATAATAAAACTATATACTACACTAAATGTTTGCACTATAATATATTACACTAAATTACAACAATATCGAAAACTGTGTTGACAATAAAAACAATTACGTAACGTCAGCCGTGACGTATGTCTCTGAATTATTGCCGCAGCTATACCAAATATCTTAGTATGCTACGAAACAATTCATAGATAAGGCAATTTCTAGAGACATTATGAAAGGTATACCTCTTTGATGTAAAAGTGATGGAAAATAAGATATTGCTATCAGAACTTTGAACAATGTATACCAAAAAACCCGCGATACCCTCGTATATGCTTTGCCATAGCTAATATGATGTAGAACTTCTTCATATCTCTTGTAACGTACCTGCCAAGTTGATTTATGGCTTCGGCAAAAAAGCGTGTCGTCTCTGATCACATAAATAAAGTTCTGTTTATATTTAAACTCTATGCACATGCTTTTGCAATAGTAATGACACTCCCTCAAAACAGTTTTTGAACTTCTGAAAGTTCTAAGTAGAACTTTCATTAAATCTCCCTAGTCCTAATACCAATATTAAAAAAGGTGCAGGATGTAGAGGCGAAAATTTATAAATTGATTTTACTCGCCGATTATATCGGCAAAACTATATGATATACCCCTCAAAACCTACATATACAGAATTCCAAAGAAAACCTCCCAAACTTTTTGAAATATTGAGAAAAATCAATCAATCATATTGTATACACTAAGAAAACATAATTTTCAATGTCTTGACGAGTTAATAGCAAATATATGACTGAGATTTTTTACAGCAGCAGAAAGTGCATCATTATGTGTTTTTTAACATAAATTTAAGTTTGAATCATCTGTATAGGAACTTACTCATCAAGGAGAAATATTTTTTTATCTTCCGACATTATCTTAAGTATCATTTATGTCTGTTAGTAATGCAGTAAAACTAGCAAATATTTATCCTTGAAGTTACTACATTTCACCAAAATAGAGTTTGTCTAACTTCTAAGTGCTGATATCAGATTAATATACACAATTTCTTTTAACTAAATTCCTGATATTAGATACGACTGCAAGATGACAGTTTTAACTAAATCTCTTAATTTCTCAGTATGACAGGGACAACAGTGGATACATCGAGCTGAAAGAACTACAGGAAATGGTAAGAGACAACAACGACGTATCGAAAAGGCTGGCACAGAAAATTCTACAAATATCGGACACAAATAGAGACGGCAAGATAAATTATCCAGAATTCGTGGACATACTTCAAAACGAAAAGTTTAAAGGTGTATTTGGACGCTACATGAATACGTACGTACATTTTAACATACCTTAATACATGTATTCATTGTACAGAATGTCTCAAATTCCATAGTATGAGTCTCCTGTGAGAATATAAAAAATGTAAATAAAATTTGGGAAACGCGGTATTAAATGGGCTGAGGTAACCTCCATTTTCAATCGAAAGTATTGTCTTTGGGAGTTGGCAGAAAGGACTATAGTCTGTTTAGAAATGAAAGAGAGTGCTTATATTCAATATTTCTATATTATATATTATCGGTATAGATGAGGTGTACTTTTAAAAAAACTCTGTGTGATCGGACCTGACTAAATTGTAGCAGGTAGCTAAAACTTAATCCCCGACAATCCGTCTTTGTCTATGCCGCTTCAATTTCTCGGTCCATTTCTCGTAAATAATATAAAAACAGCATTTTGAAACATGAGGCAACTTTAAGCATCATTAAGAAAGTTTTTAGTAATTCAAATAAAATTATTCAATATTACTATCTAAATATTTATTTAAATTTAATGAGTAGACTTTTATTCCACACAAAAATATATGTATTTTGAAAATTCAAATTATGGTGAGTAAATGTAGTGTTGTATAAATGTACAATAAATAAAATAAAAAAGTAAGTATATTAAAATTCATCCTCTGAATTATCTTCGTCGGAGGAATAAGATCCAACATCTGTGTAAAATACTCTTCGAAAACATCTGCGTTCATGTCTTCGTGATAGTCACCTGTATTTTTAGATTCAAATAAAAGTAAACCGCCATCTACAAAACCACTGGCACTACCTATATGTGTCACTATTAATCTTCGCCCTTTACCTGAAGGTGCCTTGAACCCTGTTGAAAGTCCATCCAAAAATGCTTGTCGAAAACTTTTTACATTTGTATCTTGTCATACTTTTGTTACAGTCTATCTCTCGTTGACCCAAGTTTCGTCTAGATAATAAATATTCCTCCCTTCGTCACTGAATTTTCTAATTGATCTTAAGTAGGGTCTTCTCCAACAAATAATTTCATCTTTATCGATAATGTAACCTCGAAACTAGGTTATCGTTGAAACACGTCACGTAGACAAATAATCTTTATTATCACTCTTGATAATACAAGAAATATTCTTCAACAATTTCACAACTGTCAACGCTTTACTTTGACGTTTGTCACTTGCGTTTTGGTTGCTGAATACAAACTGACTCAGCGGCCGAGAATGATCTGCTTATATAGGTTTTACAGTTCTCGAAGTTTCTGAGATTTCGAGAACGTGTCGAGAAACAAATAGAATATAGCCTGGAATATTCCGGAAAACGTCAAAATAAAGGCATCACAAAAATTGTAAATTCTAACATAAACAGAAACGTAATTTACAAACTAATGAGGTAGGTGAGCTTCAATTATAAATTCTAACAAAAACAGGAACATAATTAACCAACTAAAAAGGTAGGTGAGCTTTCGTAACATTGCCCCCCTCTTAGAACTGATCGTCCCGATCAGGTTACTCCATTGTCCGCATGGCCTTCTTGATAAGGTGTCAAACGATCGATGTGGACAATCTTCATCTTGGCTTGGGGATTCCTCTGGATCCTGTAAACTACGTCATTCAATCGTGACACGACAGTATAAGGGCCTTCCACGATTTCTGCAGCTTCGGAGATTTACCCTTGCTTCTTTTGGGTTATACAGCCACACTTTCTCAAGCTCTTGAAACCCGCTGCTGTTGGCACGCAAGTCGTATCTGGTCTTCATTCTGTCGCTTTCTATTTTTATCTTCTCTCGTACTTCTTCATGTACCATCTTTATTCGATCTTTCAGATGGCTGAGATAATCATCTAAGTTTTCGTCGTGTTGCGGTCGATTCATAATTAGATCTATGGGTAGCCGCAATTCTGTGCCGAAAATCACGTTGGCTGGTGTTTTACCCGTGGTCTCATGAATTGCTGCTCGGTAAGCCAGTAAAAATGGAGGAAGACAGGTATCCCAGTTGGTCTGTTTCTCGTTGACGGCCGTTCTCAGGAAGTTTTCGATGGTGCGATTGAATCTTTCCACCATTCCATCTGATTGCGGGTGAAGAGGTGTAGTTCTGGTTTGTGAATACCTAGCAGCTCACAAACTTTCTGAAACACTTCAGACTCGAAATTTCGTCCTTGATCGGAATGGATCTCTCTGGGCACCCCATAACGGCATATCCAATTTTCGAATAAAGCTTCAGCTACGGTGACTGCTTCTTGATTAGGTAAGGGATATATTTCTGGCCACTTACTGAAGTAGTCCATCACTACCAAAATATAACGATTTCCCCTGCTGCTACGAGGAAATGGTCCAGCTATGTCAATAGCTATTCTCTCGAATGGAGCTCCAACATTGTACTGCTTCATTTGTCCTCGGCTTCGAGTCCTGGGTCCCTTACTAGAGGCGCAGATATCACAACGTCGACACCATTCTTCCACATCGGACCGACTGCCAAGCCAGTAGAATCGTTCTCTAACTTTATTCAGAGTTTTGTTTATTCCAAAGTGCCCACCACCGACTCCACTGTGTAGTGCTTGAAGAACTTCTGGAATTCTTTTCTGGGGCAGCACTGTTTGATAAACCTTTTCTTTGCCGTCGGGACTCTCCCAGACTTTTTAATAGGCCGTTCTCGATGGCTAAAGAATTCCATAGCGCCCAGTAGCTTTTTAGAGACGGTGATTTATCAGAAATATCGTGCCAGGTGGGTCTGTCCATGTTTTTATCTTCCACTGGAAAATTGGTCCAAAATCCGGGTCTTCACTTTGTTCTTTAGCGATGACTTTATTATCCCAATCATCTGAGCTCTGGATGTTAATTCTTCGGCAAAGAAACTCATCTTCCTCTCTAATTTCTTGTCGCAGGCAGTGCTTACAGTTTGGAGGGCATGGTCTTCTGGATAGGGCATCAGCATTCCGATGGTTAGACCCTTTCCGGTGTTCAATTTTGAAGTCGTACTCCTGCAACCGTTGAAGCCACCTTGCCACTTGGCCTTCCGGATTCTTAAACTGCAGTAGCCACTTCAAAGAAGCATGATCGGTCCTCAAGACGAACGGCTGACCATAGAGATACTTATGAAAATGCTCCACAGTTTTAACTATGGCAAGCAACTCTCTTCTGGTTACGCAGTAGTTCATTTCTTGCTTAGAGAGGACCTTGCTAAAGTAGGAAATCACTTTTTCTTGCCCGTTTTCAATTTGTGATAATATTCCTCCAATTCCAGTATTACTAGCATCCGTGTCCACGATGAATGTCTTTCCAGACTTGGGATATGACAGAATCGGAGAAGAACACAAAGCTTCCTTTAATCTCTGAAAAGCTTGTTGACATTGTTCCGTCCAGATAAATGGCTGATTGTTTTCTGTGAGTCGATGTAAGGGTTTCGCAATCTCGGCGAAATTTTTCACAAACTTGCGATAGTAAGTGCAAAGTCCAAGGAAACTCCTTAATTCATGTTTGTCTTTCGGTACTGGCCATTTCCAGACGGTTTCAGTTTTCTCTGGGTCAGTCTTCACTCCGTCAGAGGAAATACTGTGTCCTAAATACTTGACTTCCTTTGAAAGAGCATGCACTTCTTGGGACTTAGCTTGAGCCGGGCTTCCTCAACTTTTGGAAAACTTCTTGGACATTCTTCAAATGATCTTCAAAGTCTTTTCCCAGTATTATGATGTCATCAAGATAAACGAGACACGTTTTCCAGGTCATTCCTCGTAGAATGGTTTCCATAAGTCTTTCAAAGGTGGCTGGTGCATTGCAGAGACCAAAGGGCATAACGTTGAAGTGCCACAAACCCGTACCAATGGAAAAGGCGGTCTTCTCTTTATCATTTGGATGAAGCTGCACTTGCCAATAGCCACTCTTCAGGTCTAATGTGGAAAACCATTGAGATCCAGACAGTGTATCCAGGGTGTCGTCTATTCTTGGCAATGGATAACTGTCCTTCTTAGTGACATCGTTTAGTCTTCTATAATCTACACAAAATCTGGTAGAGCCATCCTTCTTCTTTACCAAAACAACCGGCGAGGTCCATGGACTCTGGGATGGTTCAATAACTCCCTGCTGCTGCATGTCTCTCAACATCGTGGATACCTCTTCTTGCTTGGCTAAAGGAATCCGTCGTGGAGCTTGTTTAATTGGCGTGGTGTCGCCGGTATTTATTCGGTGTTGCACAAGATTAGTTCTTCCAACATCATCTTCTGTTAACGAGAATACATCCTGGTAGCGCCTCAACAAATCTTCCAATTTTTGGACTTCATCAGCTCGTAATGGGGACTTGAATCGGTTAACAAGGGTCTGCAGGACTTCGGGTAGTTTTTGAATATTTCGAGGTGTTGATGATTCCATATTGCTGAACACCGATGTAACTGTTTGACAAATTCCCAAAGGTTCGCCTTTCTTGATCTGTTGTGGGTAGTCCTTTAGATTAAGCATTCTCACCAATACCAAATTGTTTTTCCTTTCTGTTAATGTCTTTCCGGTTAATATGCCCTTCCTATAGAGGCTGCTCTCTGGTTCTGGTTCTACGATTACAGTTTCTTCAACTGCCGAAGGACTGCTACAAATAGCTTCAATTACTAGTTCTGAACCTGCTGGAAGTTCTATGTCTGCTGACGCTTTCACAGTTCTAATAGGAAGGTTTCTGATTTCAGGAAACTGCATGATGATTTCTTCATCTTTGGTCTTCAATAGTCTTCGTGGAAGGTCCAATACAAAATTATGTTGAGTCATTACATCAAGTCCAAGAATGACATCATCGGTTATATCTGCTACTAGGATGTTGTGTTGGAATGTGGTTGCCCCCAGGGTTATTCTAGCTAGATGGATGCCCTTCACTGATATGACTTCTCCATTTGCTGTCTCCAAGATGTAATTCCGGTCTGGCTTTTGTATTCTGCAGTGAGCGACGATGTTCGGTCTCACTATGGTGTGACTAGACCCTGTATCAAGGACCATTTCACAATCCCGTCCGCATATACGCCCTGGTACTCCCAAACTCGTTCCATTATTTTGCAGACGGGTTACCTTGATCTTAATAATTGGTGGGGCTTGGTAGCACCTAGCCAGCTTTCGCCCTCAAAGCTGACTAGTTGGCGTTTCCTGGTCCTGACTAGATGTATTCTTAGGGCATCGATTCCTAAGATGCCCTTCAACTCCACAATTCCAACACTGAATGGGTCTTCTCCTGCTATATACAGTGGAATTAGCTCGGTCTTGTTCTTGCTGGAAGTTATTCATTAAATCTTGCAAACTCTTCATAAATCCTTCCATGTTATTTTCACTTGCTCGTTGTTTGCTAGTTTGAAACTTAACTTGCCTTGTTCTGCCTTGACTGTTTCTGGAAGCCTGTCGGGCGGCTTCAATTTCCAGTGCCTGGGCCAGAGCTTCAGATATGTTTTTATGTCTGGCTAACCTTAACGCTTGGCTGATCTCGGAGTCTCGCAGGCCATCAATGAAGCTACTTATTGCTAACTGTTCTTGGAATTCTGTCGGTGCGGTGGGGTAGGCTAGCTTCACCATACGTGCTATATCCGCCTCAAATTGCTGCAGATTTTCTTCGAAACGTTGTCTTCGGCCTTTTAGTTGTGCTTGGTATACATGTTGCAGATGGGCGTCGCCATACCTCATTTCCAAAGCACCCTTCAGCATTTGATAGTCCTTTTGTTTATCGTCAGCTAGTGTTCTTAATATCTCCATAGCTTCACCCCGCAGAGCAACTATAAGTGATGTGGCTTTTTCTTCTTCTGACCAGTTATTTGCCAAGGCAGCTGCTTCAAATTGTTTTAGGTAAGTGCTCCATGACACCTTTCCATCAAATGTTGGTGGCTTCACTCTTGACGACGGTAGAAAACTGCTCTCGGTCTTAATGGGCTCCTTTACCGACAACTGGGATTTCAGATTTGATACTTCACTTTGTAACTTAGTCATATTTTCTTCTACGACCTGGACCTTATCTTGTACCTCATTTCTTAATTGATTAATCTCCTCTTCTACAGTTTCCTCAAATTCATTGAGTTTAACTTTAATTGCTTCTTCTAACTTCTTATTGTTTTCTTGTAAACTGGTTTTCATTTCGTTTCTTAACTCTTCCTGATTATTTTTCATTACTTCTAAACTGTTTTTCACCTCGTCTTGACTGTTTTTCATTTCATCTTGGTTGTTTTTCATTTCTTTCTTTAAGTCTTCCTTCATATCTTTCATCATTCCCATTAATTGTTTCAATGATTCCTCCATTTCTGTTGCTTTAGATCTCGTCACTGGCATTCACTTGTCTACTCCAAATGTCTTCTTCGTGGAACGTCACACTTCTGACACCAATGTAACCTCGAAACTAGGTTATCGTTGAAACACGTCACGTAGACAAATAATCTTTATTATCACTCTTGATAATACAAGAAATATTCTTCAACAATTTCACAACTGTCAACGCTTTACTTTGACGTTTGTCACTTGCGTTTGGATGCTGAATACAAACTGACTCAGCGGCCGAGAATGATCTGCTTATATAGGTTTTTACAGTTCTCGAAGTTTCTGAGATTTCGAGAACGTGTCGAGAAACAAATAGAATATAGCCTGGAATATTCCGGAAAACGTCAAAATAAAGGCATCACAAAAATTGTAAATTCTAACATAAACAGAAACGTAATTTACAAACTAATGAGGTAGGTGAGCTTCAATTATAAATTCTAACGAAAACAGGAACATAATTAACCAACTAAAAAGGTAGGTGAGCTTTATCGATAAGAACTGACTTCCTGTTCTGCTTTTCCCAGCAAAAGTTCAACTCTCGTAAGACGGCCCATAATTTGCTTCTACTGATTTTTAGCAAATCGTTGTCCTCTGAATCCTCCACTTAAAATTTTGTTTAACGTTGGTATTTCTTTTTTAAAATAAAATGAGTGTACTTTTCTGCGAACGACATTTTTGAAGAAATCATCTATAATGACTTTTGATCTCCCTGTAGATGATTGTGGGGGATTTACGGCATCTTGTTAATTTTTTGTTTGCTTTAAAAGTCTGTAGATAATTGATTTTCCAATCCCTGTCATTTTGGAAC
Source organism: Monochamus saltuarius (assembly GCA_025584915.1). Classification (NCBI taxonomy): domain Eukaryota; kingdom Metazoa; phylum Arthropoda; class Insecta; order Coleoptera; family Cerambycidae; genus Monochamus; species Monochamus saltuarius. The sequence continues at coordinate 42,258,539 of CM046729.1, forward strand.
ACTATTCCACGATGTCGTCAACACTGTTGGTAGGATTTTGCTGTTTCAATGCATTAAATACATTTAATATAATAATCTTCTCATTCTGAGACAGCGCACATCTTTTCACGCGTTTAGCAGGTACGTAATCTGATAAGCTCGACATTTTACCCAAACAATATTATATCCACTGGCACAATAGTCACTAAACACAAGTCGAATTTTACTCTTTTACTGCACTAGCACGTCTTCGTATATTCAGCTCTAAGACTGGATTGATCTGTCACAATACACTGGCTCCTGCCCTATGATGTATCCAGTAAAATACACTAATGTACACCCATTACCTGTTAGCATTAGTGTTACCCGATAATTACCTGAAACGAAATATTATCACGCCCATGGCCGGTTCTTATCTCGGGGTTTTATTACTCTCTTTCATTTCGAAACAGACTATAATGACGTGATTAATTATATTTTTCCCAGAAACATACCATTTAAATTGAAACTATTTTCAGGTATATACGACTTATAGTACCTCGCCAGCGTCGCCAGAGAGTACCCACTGAAGGCCTGCAGGGCCTGCAAGCAGTACAATCCCTCGACGATGTGGATGGAAGCTACGAAGAACAATACGCCTGTTGCCCACCGCCCATAGCCATGTTTTTGATCTCAGTAATCGAATTCGCTTGCTTTTTGATCGACGAACTAACTGAGGCAAATTCTACTAAAACCGGATCTGGTGTGACAGCCCAAATTTTCATCTACAATCCGCACAGGAGGGTGGAGGTTTGGCGATTTTTGACCTACATGTTCGTACACATCGGGTAAGATATTATATTTTATTTTAGACAAATGCCAACCAGTACAGGCTGTTTGTAACTACTCAGAAACACCATGTGGTATGTAGGGTCGACTCAAACATCGAAGAATGTGCACCACAACTACGTTTTCTTAAAAAATATATTTTCCAGGTATATGCACCTTGTCGTTAACCTGGGGGTGCAGCTGCTGCTAGGCGTGCCTCTGGAGATGGTACACAAGTGGTGGAGGATTCTGCTGGTGTATTTCGCGGGGGTGATAGCAGGATCTCTTGCCACTTCCATCACCGACCCGTACTCATACCTAGCCGGTGCTAGTGGGGGAGTCTACGCCATAATGACAGCCCACATCGCCACAATCATTATGGTAATTGTCTGCATTTTTCCGCATATGAATACGGGCTGGTCCAATTTCATTTCCGCACACTAAGAGGATTGTTAGAACTATATAAGTTTTTCTTACAAACTTTTTCTGTTGCCGCCTTCATTTCAAATAAAAAAATAAAAAAATAGGGAAAAGTAATTGAATATCTCCTAAAACACTAAAGGTAGTTCAACCAAATTGACATGTCGTTGCTTGAAATTATAAGGTTATATGCTGCAGTTTCCACTATACAGGGTGTCCCAAAATGTATGAAACATAGAGCAAGAGTAAATTTCAAGACAAAATAATGCTATGTAGCGAAAGTTACAGGGTGACAAATTTAAAACTTTATTTTGGAAGTATTTGGGGGGCAACAAATTCAAAATTCTTCAGTCTCCAGTGGGCGCGTGGGTCTTATTTACAGACGAAACCAGAATTGGGATGGTTATTGATGACAATCGACAAAGAGTTTGGAGAGAACCAGGTCGTCAACAGCGACTTTATTTTCCCGGTGAAGTTGCTCCGTATGAAGGGGGTACCGTAATGTGTTGAGGTGTAATAATGTTCAACCGCCGCACCCCCTTAATTCGCATACCACAGAATATGATCAGTCAAATTTACATCAAACAAGTTCCTACGCCCGTTATCTACCTCCTATGTAATGAATTAGGTGAAAATTTTGTGTTTATGGACGGCAACGCTCGACCACATTGCGCAAGAAGGGTTCAAGACACTCGAAGCAGGATATATCAATAGATTAGATTGGCCAGCCAACTCTCCTGACATGAATCCTATTGAAAACGTGGGATTTTGTTGCTAGAGCCATTCATAATCATATTCCTCCACCTCAGACTGCAGATGAGTTAGTCGTGGCGGCAGAAGAGGAATAGAACAATATTACGCAAGAGATCGTAAACCGCTTGATTGTCTCAATGCACAGACGTGTCAATATGCTGTTGGAACGTGGTTGAGGTCAAACCGACTATTAGTCAAGGAACTTACTTTGTTACTTCTTTTTGATGAATGTTGTCAAAAATGTCACACATTTGCTGGTGTTTAATTTTCTAAGTACCCAGTTTATGGAACATATTCTTTTCACAAGTATTAATAGTATTTTGACAGGACTTATAAACCCGTTAAATTTCTGTACGCTCCCGTTGGAACACCCTGTATCTGATTTTCCAATACTGTAGCGCAAAGTGACGTTATAATTTTATATGTCTATTTTCCTTGCAGAACTGGAAGGAGATGTCCTTCCCAGGAGTCATACTGTTCATGTTTCTCCTGATCATTGTCACGGACGTAAGTACTTCCGTCTACAACCGTTATTGCTTGGACATCCACGATCGCATAGGCTACGCTGCCCATTTCGCGGGTGCCGTGGCCGGTTTATTGGTGGGAATATGGATTTTGAAAAACTTTGTACCCTCCAGAAAGGAAACTTATTTGTGGTGGTTCGCCCTTGTGGTATATTTGCTCCTCATGGGGATAATGATAGTGCTCAACATCGCATGGACTGATCATTTTCCAAAATAATGCCGATTTTGTACTATTAGGAAGTCTGTATTAAATTATGAAGAGAATAAGAGCCAGATTGGCACGCGTTCATTGAAAACACCAGTACAACGAGGCGTATAATCCATCAAAATTCTGTCACCCATTTATATTATAATTTTCTTAGTACAGAGAACTCCTTGGAACTATAGATTTTATATTTAAAAGAACCGCTGAGTTGTAGCGCCATCTGTGTAATATAAAACGAAACTGGGCACGTACTGTGCTAGTCAATTCATTTCCTAAATACATATCTTAAATACGTTTTTTCAAATATTATATTTTTTCTGTATCTTGGTTTGTTACTTTTTATAAATAAAAACGTATAAACGAGAAATTATTTCCGGAAACTACGATCCAAGAGATTAAAGTTGAAAAAACCATCTGTTTGCGAGGAATTCGACATTTAATTTTTTTTTGACAGACTGGCGAATCTCATTTCTTTACAAACACGGAATTCCAGGAAACAACTACTCTGCGGGCTAATGCCCCGACCAGCATTGAATTACACCTGGAAAACCTATAGCAACAGCTAGAGTCATTCGTCAGACGCCCACCAGACATATACCGGTTTCGAGCTTATTAGCTCTCATCAGTATGCCATAGGTGAGGTATCCGACGAATAATCCTAGCTGCTTTCGTCTGTCTAACCCGACAGCTAGGATTATTCGTCGGATACCTCACCTATGGCATACTGATGAGAGCTAATAAGCTCGAAACCGGTATATGTCTGGTGGGCGTCTGACGAATGACTCTAGCTGTTGCTATAGGTTTTCCAGGTGTAATTCAATGCTGGTCGGGGCATTAGCCCGCAGAGTAGTTGTTTCCTGGAATTCCGTGTTTGCAAAATATCGTTTCTCGCCGATCGCGATAAAGGTCGACAGCTTTCAATGGTGTCTACTGCATGTAGAACGCTTCATGCCTGTGACATTTTCAGTCCGGCATGGAGTAGCGAACGGCCGATAGATGTAGTTAGTTCTACACCGCGTACTCATTTCTTTAACGATGTAAGCAGAGTGTGCTTTGGAAACAACTGAATGATAGCTGTCATAGTATTGCTTTGACGGTACGAAAATTTGACAAATGACAGCTATCATTCAATTGTTTTCAAAGTATACCTTTAAATTACGTGCAATCAAATTATACATACGCTTTAGTATGTGTTGCTGTGCTTAACCGGACAAAAGGAAAACTGCAACTGATTAAAATATAAAAATAATTTTATTTAAATTTTTATAAAAGTGTATGCCTTTTAGAGGTAACAAACATCAAATACATCCTGTAATAAAATAGTTATTCTTTCTAAAAGTCGTAAAAAATGTTGTTTAAAACTAGATAAATGCATCTAAAAAGCCATATCTGGAGTCAATACAGAGTATTTAGAAAACTTAAAAAAGTCGTCTAGAGTGTAAAATATGTTTAAAGCTGAAATTATAATACGATTAACGTTAAGGTACATTCCTCTTATAAAACAATATCTTCAAGATATAAATATAAATTGTGCGTAAATCAACGTGATAAAACAAACTTTGAACACCACAAAACAAATTGGCAAGCGTTGTAGAAATTTCCAAAACGTTTTGAAACTTAACCACCTTTACATTTAAAGTCATTTAAAGACTGTTTTTCCGTCACATAAAACGGTGTAAAACTATATTACAAGAAATTTCGACGCGTTCAAGGCAAAACGACATTTTTGTGCAGATTGATATTGACGATTTGGGCGTTTATGTCGAACAAAATGGGTAAAAGAAGTTTGGAAATGTTTGAATTTTAAAAGAATTCTTTTAGCTAAAATACAAGGTTAACTATGTACAAATGTTTTAAGAGAGGATAGAGAAAAATAAGAATTAACGGAATAATCCCTCAAAAAATTTCAAAATTATTTATAAAACAGAAACATTTTTCATTTTCTAAAGCATAATACTCCTATTTATCAACGCCCATGGCCGCTAGCCAGACACGAATTTAAATTTCGATACCTGGCTGTGCAACCATCAACACAACAATATCCTATCTATGTCGCCCTGTCAGAATTGTCAAATCATTGGCAGAAATGTGTTTGCAACGACGAAACGAAGAACGGAAAAAATCGTTGCACACAATATTTTACTAATTAAGAATTCTTAGATTTCCCAACATTTTCGGCGGTTAGTCGTTTCGCCTTGAAAACGTCGATGTGGTCAGAGAAAAGAGCACCTCACAGCAGAATGTTAAAACTTAAGTATATACATCTTTAAAAATAACTTAAAACGTCACATTTAAAAGTGAGAAAACCTGTTGTAAAACAGAATCTTCTCAAAGATTCAACTGGGATACGTCCAGGTGCTACTTCCTTAGCAGAACTATATCCTCGTCCTCCGAAGTAGACAAATAAGTAGCTTGTACATAGTCCGTGTTTTCGTCATCATCGTCGTCGTCGTAATACGGCCGTGTCACCATCGGCTTACCTATAAACGACAAGGCATTTAAATATAGAGAAAAACCTTACCGACACCGCACTTACTTTCCGTAGGCCTGGAGAACAATTCCTTCTCTTCGTCCTTGCCCGTGTCCCTAAATTCCTCGTAGAATTTGATATTCTGCGATAGAAGCCCATATTCGTTTCTCTTCTTGCATGCCGTGTAGCAGAATATACCGAAACCCAAGGCGCCCGCGCAGAGAATACCTACAACGCATCGGAAAATAAAAATATGCATTAGGACATATTGAATTATTGTTTCAAATTAACGTAAATCTCGAGGGGTCACCCGCTAATCGAAATTTTGTACCAGCGATGCATATTACCCCTGTTTATACAATTATAATGTAGTTAGTCAACCCGTCAAACGATACTCTTGAAAATCCATGTCATCCTTATTTACACCATAAACTTGGATCTTAAAAGACTATTGCCATTACATCAGTCATTACGTCATTAATTTGATAAGAAAGGCAAGGAAAAATGAATATACAAATATACAATTAAATAAATCTTTAAATAAATAAAAAACAATATATTTTTAACAGTTTTGCAGCTCTATAGCACCAGCTGCCCTGCCCTAAAGTATTAAAGAATGTTATGTGATCCTGCTGTGGCAAAACAGTTTTGCTTCAACGTTTTTTCAGAAAATGTGTTGCAAACCAGGGCCACAGCAGCATTACCGGGACTTATGGCTTGATTTTCTCCCGTTTTAAAAGGCCGAGTAGAGGGTTTTTTGGATTTTCAGTCTTCTTTAGACCTTCCTAATAATACGTGGTTAAAATTAAAGACATAATGACTGCATGACTATATATTTTAGTAATATGAATTGACCAATTCCGTTTTTACAGCAATAATAAAGACTGCTTAAAATATTCTTAGTAAACTACGATTTAGCTAAACCCCCTACCCCGTTTACACGAAGGAACCAACGCGAAGGATCCAAAATGGCCGACGTTCTCCAAACCACCACCTCAAGAAAGAACCAAAATGGCCGACTTTCTCTATTCCACCACGTGTTGCTGAAATCCGAGCGAACCAAAATGGCCGCTCTTCCGTAAACACTACTTCAAAGTCAAAAATCTCGCGAAATACTTGACAGATTGAGCTGCATTTTTGCACACACGTCAAGCAGGCTCAAAACTCTCCGGAACAATTCACTCTGGACCAAAAAACCCAGAAAAAACCACTAAAAACTGCAATTAACGTAGGAGCTACTATAAACACATACGCTTGAGATTGAATCTCGACCTGTACTGAACCGTACTGATATAATTGGTAGAATTTTCTTAAAAAAAAATTAACGTCCCAGCATTGCGTCTAACTGCCACTCACCTGTCAAAATAACAAAAGCCAATCTGGGAATTCCAAGAACGTTCGAATCTTTCTTCAACGTGACGACCACCACTTTCGGAAACTCGTTGACATCATTGACATCGACAATTTTTACATCAGTGTAGTACCCCTTACTGTTAATTTTGAGAGTGTACTTCCCGGGCGGTAAAGGCATACCGTATTTGCCGTTTTCGTCGGCAATAACGGTCAGGTTCTTCTCCACGACCATTATTTGCGCTTTCGGTACCGGGTGGTCCGCATAATCCTTGACGTAACCTTTAAAGTTAAAATTAAGATTTAAGCATTTGTTCGACTCCCAATTGATAAAGAAAAAAACGTTACATTACCTTTTATTCCGGTACTGACGACGCCGTGGAAAGGTTCGTGCATCGTGGAGTCCGTTATAACCACTTTATCGGATTCGCCCTGGACGATAGTACCTTGATATATCTCGGTGCTTCCACGTGTCGCGTTTTTCTCGTACAGGGTAATTTTCAAGGATATTATGTTGTCGTCGGTAACAACTATCTGTTTCAATAACGGCTCGTACCCGTGGCATGCGATATCCAATTCGTATTTGCCCGGCGGCAACATTATTTTGAAGTGAGCCGTCTTCTTCGTCACCTCGATGGCTTGATCGGAACCCGCTATTCTTACGGTGGCGTTCAGCAGGGGGGACATTTTTCCGTCGCGTACGTTCCCTTCAACACCTAAAATAACCGTGAAATCAGCTCGAGTTGAGGGGCATATAACTCGCAATCGTTACCTGTCAAAGTACTGTTGAGGACGCTCATAATGGGGCCCAAAATGTCCCTCCAGATGTACGGGATGTTTCCTATGTCGGGATATTCGCAGCAGCTTACTTTCGCCGTTACTAACGGCGTGTTGTATTCTCGGTACAGATAATCGGTTAAAATGTTATCGGTACCCTTGATTTGCTCCGAACAGCTTTGCGGTATCTTCAAAGCTGACGTGTATCGGTCCGCTATGCTCTTGTACACTTGAACTCTGCTTTTGTCTGAAGGATAGCTGAAAATGTTATGTTTCAATATCAGAAAAAGAAAACGTACTTCACACGACGCTTACATTACACCACTGGTACCGCCTTCGATGTTCAGCACCAAATCGTACTTATCTTCCAACAACATATGCTTGAAAGCGTTAGCTATAGTTTTCGTCTCCTGATTATTACTCACTCTGCCGTTCAAGTTCATGATTTGATCCCCGACCTGTTTGAAATCCGCGGTGATGTTGTTACATATGTATTTATCAGGCTTCACGTTGCCCGACTGCTCCCGTTCGTAATTGCCCCATATCTTCTCGAAAGTCCGGTCTATGACGGGTATTATGTGTATCACGGTATTGCTCAATATTTTCACTATGGTGAAATCTCCGATGACGTATCCCGTGAGTAAGTGACGGGCCAGGTATATCGATATTTCCCGACCTATCGGCTGGGTGGCGAATAAATTTCCCATTACGGCAACGTGAAATTTTGTCTCGTCATCTCCTTCCACCTAGAAGAGAATGTTAAGTTTCGGCATTTTTTAATTACAATTTACATTGATATGCAGTGTTCCACATAAGTGAAATTCATTTTATTCAATGGTGATAATTTTAACCCCTTTGGGGTCTAGACAAATCGGTTTCATTCAGTGCTAAAGAACGGTAAGTGAAAACAACTAGATGATCTTTACATTTCGAAGACCTCAGGTATAATACATTCAAAAATTAAACATGTTAGTTTTACTCTCTATCAATAGGTAAGGTTTTTACACTAATGTTTCTAACGACAATTAAATAATAACACCTCAGGTTATTAATAATAAATATACAGGGTGATTCAATTATTAATTTTAAGAAAAAGTCATTATGACTAAATCATCTTGTATTACACATAACAAGGTATTCCAACGTATTAATACAGTGGTAACATTTTTAATAAAAATATTAATAATTAGAACACCAACATACTAAATAACTTTCATATAAGCGCTAATCAATGGAACTTGTTTGATAACCCTCGTAAAGTATAATTCATCGCTTTTCAGCAAGATTTACGACCTGCTCAAAAAAAAACCGGCATATCCAACTATAAAAGAAGTGGCGCAATTTTCAAAAGTTACTTTCAGTAATCAAATCGAATTAACTGTCAACGAAAAACTGCAAACAATTACTTACACCTTTGCTGATCTTCAACGAGTGGATGGCCATGGAGACGTAATTATCGCCGCCTTGAAATTCCGCGACGCCCGGGTATCTGTTCTCGAAATCGGCCAACAGGGAGTACAGTTCCTGGTCCGAATGGTATTTCGGATTGTACTGGTTCTCCGCGTTGCCGAAGTCGTAAGCACTGGCCCAATGTAAAGGATCGTCCTTCATGAGAGTGACGTTGTACTGCAAGTATCCCGAGTCCGGGACGGTCTGAAACAGAGAATTATTGAAACGATTGCAAAATGTGGAAATTATCTCGTACGATTTCCGAAGTGTAGCTCTCGTAACCTCTAGCGGCCACGGTCAAATTGTAGCGTCCGGGAAGGAGTATCCTGTAATAGTCGCCCTTCTCGGTGGAGGTAACGGAATGTTTGATCCCTTCGACGAGTATTTGGGCGTGTTTTATCGGATGACCTATTGTGCTGGTGACGTATCCAGAGACGCCTTTGTGGACCTAAATAAAGGGAAAATTATTTTACACCCAATTGTCGCAGTTCGCGGTTTGTATACCTGTTCTATATACGTTATCAGGGCCTCTTTGTTGTCTAACCAATATTGAGGTAACGCATCGGCATGCGGATACTTATAACAACCGATCTCGAGCGTTATTTCCATGCAGCCGGCCACGAGGTAGTTCCAATCCTGCATGCCGCCCGTCACGATGTACCACTTGGCCCCGTTCGTGATACCGCCAGAGAAACGTTCGTCGGGGAACATCGGGCAGGGTTTCCCTTCGTGCATGACTTTGTGTGCCTTAAAAAAAATGACACCATATGAAACAAATGTTTCACACAAAAATTTATAGTCATTACGTCATAAATTTTTAGAACGATAGGGAGAAATGGGTATAATACGATTAGCGATTTTTATAATTAAGTTTTAATAACGGCTTATGCATATTCAAATGCTGAAATGGCCATTACGATTTAGATTTATCCAATAAAATATGTATATTATTATAGTTCTTACTTACGTCAGAATAGCTGTGCGCCAAATACTTAAACACTTCGTTGTCGGGCGACGGGTTCTCGTAAGTTATACCGTCTGGCGTGTCGTCGTAAGGGTAGTTTGCTACAAGCGCCCCGTTATGTAAATTGGCGGAGAGTACGAATGGTTCGGACAGAATCCAGTCCATCACAGCCTGCGTCTCTGGTTGGATATCTCTATTGTACTGGAACGTAAAAAAATCGTTACGTTTTTATTAAAATGTAACCGTGTGACGTTATACCTCGTTAGTTCCGTACTGATCGGGGAAATTTCGGTTAAGGTCGACGCCGTTAGCGTTACCCCTTCCTTGTTCGCTGAAAGAATCTCCTGAAATAACAAACAGTGATAAGAAACGAAACGTAATTATGATGAGGGAAAAGTACCTTCTTTGGACATTTCGTACCCGTCGGGGTTCATGCTGGGTAATATGTGTATCCTAGTAGTATCCAGTAGCTTCGTTACCCTGTCGTCGGTTCCATATCTTTCACAGAGATATTTGATTAGATATAGCAGCAATTCTCTTCCAACGATTTCGTTCCCGTGCATGTTTGCGACGTACTTGAACTCGGGCTTTCCTAAAAACATTCAAATACAGGATATTGTCTTGTTTCGATTCGAAAATTTAAAACGATTTGGTTTTTACCTGGTACGTGTTTGTCCGGCGTACTGCTTATAACGAAAACGTACAAATCTCGTCCCCGTACGGATTTTCCTATGGAATGTAGTCGGGTAATTTTCGAGTATTGGCTATTGAGTTCACTCATAAAATTCACCATATCGTTGTAGTGGTGATGTCTGAAGATCGAGTTGTTACTTATCATAAAACCATACTGATCGTATAATGGGGTTGTAGCGTTTTGAACAATTTGAAACTCACCTGAAAAAGTAGGCGACATACAGATGGGTAATATATTTTTTTCCGTATTTGTACTTAGTTCATTTTTATATAGTACATTCATTTTTTTTTTATTTTATTGTCGCTTTTGTTTCTTTATTTTTTTGAAATTTTTAACAAGTTGTATGCAGGATGTATCAATTTTAAATGGAAAATTGCAAGATAGTCAGTGCGGAAAACAATTTTGAGCGAACATTTTTCACAGAATGCTTTATGATTTTCTTGTAATTAAAAATGACGATAGAATTATGAGAAGTTTTGTTAAAAAAGCACATAAAAAAGGGTTATTCGAATTTATTATCTCAAAAATTAAAATAAATAAAACGAGGTCATTTGACCTACTGAAGTATATACAAAGTCATTGGGCGTATTCAGACGAAGTCAGCAGCTGAACCGCTGAGTAAGAAATCAGCTAAATGCGTGCACTTGATTGGCCTAGATTTGTCAGCGGCTCAGCGGCTGACCTCGTCTGAATACGCCCATTGACAACTCTTCAATTAGAGTTCAGCATATAGTAATCTTCATTTAGCACCGAATTTTGAATGGCATGGATTGAACAGAGAAATGTTATATCAAATTTATCGCCAAAATGTAAAAGCGTTACATGCTCCTTATCGATTAGAATTTTGTCACTGGTTACTTCAACATGTACAAAATTATAAGATTCATTTCACTTGTCATGTGGTATGATGAACCGTGTTTTACTAAAGACGGTACGAATTATAATCATAATGAACATATCTGGGCGTTATAAAATCTGCATGCAATTAGATCAAGACGATTTGAGCAACGCTTCAGTGTCAACATTTGAGGTAGCAATTTCAGCAATAATTTACTGCCTGTACATGTCTTAAATGATCGTTTAAATGCAGATCTGTATAAAACTTTCTTGGAAAACCTTTTTGACTTCATTGATGACTTATTGTTCAAAATATGTGGTATCAACACGATGGTGCGCCACCACATAGAGGAAGACAAGTCACTGCTTGGTTAAATGATTATTTCCCGAATAAATGGATAGAGCAACAAGGTCCAATAGCATGACCACCACGTTCCCCAGATCTAAATCCTTTGGACTTTTATTTATGGGACGTATGAAGCAGCTTGTCTACCATGTTGAAATCACTACCCGTCAACAGTTACTTGAAAGAATTAAGAATGTAGCTAACCAGATAAGGAATGATCCAAATCTCTTCCGTCGAGTGACGGAATCTTTAGTTTGGCGATGTGAGGCTTCATTCGAGCCGAGGATGGACATTTTGAACAATTTTTATGGTTTTAAGATTTGTTAATTTGAGAGAAAATTTAAAAAAAATGTTTGCACTCTCTTCAAACCCTAAAATTAGTTTTGGAGTTACCACAAAAATTTTGGAAAAAAATAGTTTCAGAAAAATATAAGCCACATATTATTTTTCGATTTCTATAGATTTCTGAAATTTTCCATATACACTTAAATGCTTTATCATTTCATTTTCTTTGCTTTGTTTAACGGCTTACCTACAATTTTTCTACGAACATATATTTTATCTTCGACGAAAATAATTTTTTATATCGAATTTAAAAATGTATTAAATTTTAATATCCTCAAACCCACAAGCTGACGTAAATGTTGCGAAATAATAATAAACAATTACATTTTTCATAAATCAAAAATAATATACAGTATCCGTAACTACTCGAGAATGACGAGTTAATCTATTTCCTTATCTTAAATGAATTATCGGCCCACAAATCAATTCTCTGAATGATATTACAAAGCAAGCTAGATTAGTTTTCGCAGTAAAATATTATTTGTAAGGTTATTTTTGAAAATGAATCGCTATAATTATACCGTCGGGTGTGTAGTGCTGGTGTGCTTTTAATAAATCCATGAAATGGGTGAAATTAGTGCATTAAGCCTATGTAAGCTGGTGCTACCTGGCGTATCGGGAAGTTGGGAAGTTATTAGGGAACATAGCTACGAAAATAAAATACACATGTCCCTTTTAACAATTTATTCAAAACTTACAATATAAACACACAATTGATATGTACACATTCGTTTCGTACACCTGAATTGAGATTCAAATGAATTAAAAAATAATAATATAAAAAGAATAAAAGAAAAAAAAACATATGTATTTTACTTCAAAATGAGAAATGAAACCAGTGTCAGTGCTGATAAATATAACTACATCATTTGTACTTTCTGCAATTATGTAAAATTTGGTCAGATCTTAAACGTCTTAATAATTATTAGCCTCTAAAAAAGTTGTCCATAAGTAAACTTTATAATGATTACAGTTCGGGACACATGGTTTGTAACAGTCGCACTTATCGCGATAGATGTGAACATTTAATTTCAAGTTTATCATATTTCCAGTTCTGCTACAAACCTGTGTCACCAAACTCTAATTATTGGAAGAAAAATTGTAAAAACTTAAAAAATTTGCACATAGTACCTTTTAAGATTACTTAAAAGTTTGTTCAACCATGGAGTCTTTAAGCAGTCCCTTGTCTATAGTTTTACGATAAGAAATTTTGGTCTCTATAATTCGCCAAAAAAAAATAATGATCTACAACCAGTTCAAACAACAAAGCAGTGAAAATTTAATCATGCTGTTAAAATATTTACGAGGTCTGACAATTACTCTCAAAGAGAGACGGTGTCGGTGATGAAGAGAGACAGTGCCGTTGATGAAGAGACAGTGATGTTGATGAAGAGAGACAGTGTTGTTGTTGAAGAGAAAATGGCGTTGAAAAGGAGATATAGTGTCGTTAAGAAAACAGTGTCGTTAAAAAGAGACACAGCTTCGTTAATAAAGAGAGACATGTAATTGATGTATAGAGACAGTATCATTGATAAAGAGAAACAGTCTCATTGATGAAGAGATATGGTGGCCTTGATGAAGAGAGATAGTATCGTTGATAAAAAGAGACAGTGTTAAAAAGAGAGACAGCTTTGTTGATGAAGAGACATGTAATTGATGTATAGAGACAGTATCATTGATGAAGATATACGGTGGCCTTGATGAAGAGAGATAGTATCGTTGATAAGAAGAGACAATGTTAAAAAGAGAGACAGCTTTGTTGATGAAGAGAGACCGTATCATTGATAAAGAGAAACAGTTTCATTTATGAAGAGAGACGGTGGCCGTGATGAAGAGAGATAGTATCGTTGATAAAAAGAGACTGTGTTGTTGATGAAGAAAGACCAGACAAATTTATACTAATCACACCACAAACAGAACTTGTCCTTTTACCGTTAACCTCTCTAGCACGTCGGTACAAGACACTGATGTTTTACACAATTTTTTTAATACTTTTGTCAGTTCTGCTCTTCACTTCATCCATTTGTACTCTACCGTTATCTTTATAGTATCTCTATAACTTGGACCATTGTCTACTAAATCACAGCATCCATGCTTTATCTAGTCTGTTCCATAGCACTGTTTTAGTAATTTTCCAAGCCTGGCAGCACTTGTGACGTAACTGTCAATTGTTTGAATTTGACAAATCTCAAATATCTGTTGAGGTACATTTCTGCTCACTCCATTTATTATTTGTTAAATTGATACAACTTGTAATAATGTAGAATTGTGTTTTCATGCCCGCCTTTCTTAAATATGTGCAGTATTTAGACACAAGCACTTTGTACGAGGGAAACATAGTATCAATGTCGAATATTTTAAAATAGTACATAAAAATATCGTTATGAAATGTCAAATTCTGATATGTATGTCTTGATATTTATGTTTCCAAATACAAACACTGGAGTCGCCACACTAGTTTGTCATGGCCACCCATGCAACTAAGTTAGTACCGGGGAACCACTGACAGATGGCGCTGATAAAATCAAGCAAAACAACTAAATTTAAGAAGTTCTAAGGCTGTTTTAAATTACAATGAACTCTGCTAAACAAAATTCTATCTCTTAACAACTACATAACTTGAAGAATTTTGTCACAATTATCGATAGACTTGAAATTATTTCTGCGCCATCTATCAGTGATCTACCCGAACTAACGTAGTGGAATAACTGTTTATTTGTACGTGTTTACGTAGGTGACATGATGATGATGCGTGGACTAACACGTTTCTGATTTCTCTGCCATTATTGCCAAGTTTAACAAGAAATAATACATTCGTCTGTTGCTGTATTTCGAGTTGGGATATTTTGGTGATGGCACCCAAAAGAACGCAACAATAATAATGAACGCCACTTAATCACTGACAGTCATACGTTAATAAATTACCAACACCTTTTGCAACGTAAGCTGAACGTAATCGTCAGATCTCGTCTTTTCCAAAATATAAGAAAGCGTAAAACTATAGATCAGTAAGAATGTTACCTCTTCCCAAATACCAACACCCAAAAAAAATGCATAAAATAAAAACAAACAATTGCTACTGTGATATGATTTTTAATTTTGTTTTATTGTGGGACTAAGAAAGTGGTTTAGTCGTCGTACGACCGAGGTTTGATGCCAAATTTACGGAAAGAGTTACCTTTTTTTGAAGGTGCCAGTTTCAAGGTAAAGTTCTGCACGGTGGTCTTGCCCTCTTCTACCACAACAGTAACCCGTTCAGATGGTACATATCTGAAAATGAATTTCTTTGGAAAATACATAAAAAAATACTTAATCAATAATAATAGTTAACAGTCCAAGATTGCAAAGTTTAGCTAGAAGTTATTCTACCAAATACCACCAGTATTTATATTAGTATAGTTAATCAGCGTACGAATTCTAAAAATTGACAATAGATGGCAGCATCGGTACTATTATTAACAGCTAATAGAAAACGATTGGTTGTTAATTATAAAATCTTGTCCACTAACTAGCTCCACTGGATTTGCCCTTGACTCAACGAAAACCTCAATTTTGGTAAAATAAGAGTTTATCCTATTAGATTTATAGAATCATTCAAAAAAGCTTGATAGACATGGCCTTAAAATAAAAATTGACAAGAAAAAAAATAAAAATTCAAAGAAATTTTCGTTTTTTCCACTTCAGAACAGTTAACGTGCGAAAGACCGTTTTATATACAAGTCCTGAAAAATTTTTGAATGTTACAAAACCTCGAAATTAGGGAAGTAAAACAATGTTTTTGATGATGCTTCTAACAAGGGTCTATAGAATATTAATTACCGAAAAAAAAAACAGGATATTTAAAAAACTAAAACAATCGCTAAAAACTTAAAATTCACGTAACTAAAAAAATATTTTGAAACATCTCACCATACTTACCCACAAGCGGTAGCGTATATTTCGTAAGTCCCCGGCAAAAGCAGTCTCCAGTACTCTCCCTTGTTAGACGTCGTGATATTATGGTTGATCCCGTCAACGACCACGTCACCGTCAAGCACCCCTTCGCCTCTTTCATTAAGAACCATCCCCTTGACTCCCCAATGCGACGCTTCCATGAAACTCAGTAGCGACTCTTTGTTATTCCGCCATTCTTCGGGTAAAGTCTCGGCCTTGGGAAACTTGCAACAGCTCAATTCGAAAGTGACCTCGAAACAGTTGGAGTGGACGTAGTTGAAGTCTTGCATGCCGCCTACGAAACGATAGAAGTTAATATACAAAGACTCCCCCTTAAGCTTTCCAGTACCTTTGACTTCGTACCAGAAGGCCCCGTTGGTGACACCCTGCTTGAAATTGTCGTTTTTGCAGACGTCTCCTTCTTTCATAAAGGAATGAGCGTTTGCGTATAAAAGAGCTAAGGATATAAAGAGGTTGTTGTCGGGTGATTTGCTTTCTCTGCAGCATATCCTTGGAGGGCTAAAAATAAAGAACATTTGGTATGTTGGAGCATTGTGTGGTTCCATAGGCAGTGCCAAGAACGGCCGATAGTAGTTACTAGCAGCTTAAGTGTAATAAAAAAGCAAGTCATCGCATTAACTGTGTATTTTTGGGGACAAAGTATGACGATTTAACCCTACTTACCTATATACAAAAAGGACTCGCTTACAAGATACAGGGTGTTGAAGTTGTACTTTTAAAATTGTTTTTTTTTGCAATAACTGTTAATTTTTCATTTATCAGTTTGAAATTTTATAGAGATGTTTCTTGTGACGTGCTAAATTCTTAAGGGTATTATTGTAAGCAACGCTTAAAAAACAAATGTAGAAACGGGGGGGAAGGGGGTACTTTGTTCATCCCATTTTTCTGACGTACGTAAAGAAATAGTACCCCTCAGTTTCTACGTTTCTTTTTTAGGCATCATTTAAAAGAGTGCCGTTTAAGATTTGTTTAACTACAAGCAATATCTCTATTAAATTTCAAGCCAATACGTGAAAAAAATTAGTTATTGCGAAAAAACAATTTTAAACTTCAACTTTAACAGCCTGTATATTCCAAGGGACGTATTTTCCTACACAGGTAAATACGGTTAAATCGTCATGTATTGTCCGAATGACCTGCTTTTTTGCTACATCCTTTACATAAATTAATTAAAAAATTGCGAAAATTGAATGAAGTGAAAAATTTTAAAGTAAAAGTATTATGAAAATAAAACTGCAGATTACTTTGAATCGTCGAAAGGATAACTCGCAACCACAGCACCCCCGTGCAGATTTCCAGACAAAACGAATGGCCTTGATATAATCCAAGTCATTAAAGCTATGGTTTCGGGCTGTCGACCAGATAAAATTGTGCCTGCAATGCATAAACACACAGCTTGGTACATATTTTAATACAAATAAGTTTACAACTATTGTACCGTTTTTAATTTATGCGTATTATAATGCACGGTATGAATTATTTAGTACTTTTCAGTACAGTGTGTCCCATCACAAAGGGCCGCGTTCGGTACATGGAAAAGAATATACAGGGTGGTATTTAGCTTGTCACATACGTCAAATTTGTTGTCAGTTTTTAATTATTATTTTAAATAATGCAATGAGAATCGTAAGAATGCACGCGATCAAGCCTGAACGTACAAAAAAAAAAAAAAGTTCTTAAAAATTTATTCTTCCTTTTGAGCGTGACGCGGTTTCTCGACCAACATCCCATCCCAATGTGTCTAACGGGCGCAAAGAAGTATAACTTCAAAAACTCTTATTTTTGACCACAGAATATGCTCCTGGATTTTTGACCCCTACAAACAACACTCGCGGTGTTCATGGTGGGACACACTGTACAAATTTAAAAACCTTGGAGTATACATATACTTGCTGAATTAGCGTGATTACGTTTTGTATTTACCCGCTCTTATCACATCAAATTGATCTGGGAAGTCCCTATTCAGATCCACTGCGTTCTCGTTTTCCCTACCTACATATCGGTTTTTTGATTCGCAACGTCCTTCCTAAAATTAACATTTAAACAATAAAAAATACATCTCGAGCGAAAATTATTTGTTTCATTAAAATTTACTGATAAAAATGTAATGTTTATGGATTAGCTTTCACACCCACGGTGATATTTGTTAAATTAAGGAAAAATTATTGAAAAATATGGAGAACGCATATTGTTTAAATTAATCTTTTATTGAGAAACAGAAAAATTTAATGCAAGGTCAATTTCTTATAGATTGTCGGGAGTTGGAGGTCAAATCTCTCAAATAATTCTATTAAGAAAACTCAAAATCTGTATCATACAATCTTTGAGGAAATAAACAATTATTTATAAATCATGGCAATGTATCAAATAAAAGCATCAATTCATTAAAAACACGCATGACATTAAAATGGGTAATCACAGAATTCCAGGAAGTTCTGTGGTTTTACAAGCTGTGATGTACCTGTATTGGAAAATTTCTCGCTATCATCATAATAATACATAATTCTGCTAATTGAGAGAATAAATTTACCTCAGAATTCTCGTATCCATCTGGATTCATCGAGGGCATGAGGAAAATATCAGTCGTATCGACTAACTTTGTAACCCTGTCCACTTTCCCATAATTATGAATCAAATACTGTGCCAAAAAGATCATCAACTGCCTACCCACAGTCTCGTCCCCATGCATATTGGCAACATATTTGAACATGGGAGTAAGCAGAGTCCTATTGGGGACATTGGAATTTATTTCTATAGCCCACAGTTCCCTGTTCCTCACCGATTTACCTACAGAGTGCAGTCTTACGAGATTCGGGTGCTCCGTTTCCAACTTTTTAAATAAATTAGTTAATTCGTCATAGTTTGTATAGCTAGGGTTTTCCAGGAACTTCTCATATTCGGTGCTAGAGACGCTAAGAGATTCACTTAATTTTAATATCACGCACACCAACAGTATTGCTTTAAAGAACATTTTGATTTGTGATTTGTATTGCTCAGTTTACCATTTTTTTAAAGGTTCTTTATCTCTCCTACAACCTACGTCAACAATAATTTGCAGCACAATAGCAATAGCACACACGGGTAGCCAACTCGTATAGCGAAACCGGCAACAATCGTCTATGCAATATTCCTTTTCAAATCAGTAACCCTACCAACCAAAATCAGTGCTACCGGCTACCGGTAGAATGGTATAAGGATGTTTTAAGCATTTATAGCTTTTTTTCTCATTATTTATGAAAATTTTTTGAGCTAACATACTGTAAAATTGAATATTGTTCATTATTTTGTATATATGTTTTGATTATTAAAAATTTCTTTTTACCTAAATACGTAGGTATACCGACAAGGTTTCACAATCGAAAAAACTATGTCATAGCGAGATAGAAATAGAAATTTAAATTTAACCCAACTTTTTAGTAACTTAAAATATTTTTATTCTTATTTTATCATAACAATTTATAACTATCCAAGTGGTTAATTAATAACATATATCCTCTTGAACGTTTGAAAAAGTAGAAAAATTCAGTGGAAATGTGAGTATGTGAGTAAAAAGTACCTACCTACAGTACCTACTTTTTATACAAAATTATGGTCATTAATAAATGCTTCATTGCATTAATTTGTTATTATATTTCAGGAAGAGGAGTTTCAATAATGATATTTGTTAATATACATGGAGATTACTTTGATTCGTTTAGAGATTATTGCTTTGTCGATCAGATCATCCCGAAGGAAGATTTATGAAGACATTCAAGACAAATGAAATATATTCTTTGTCTTTGGATTTATAAGTAATGAAATGCCTGAAGTGTTTCTATTGATGATTTCATTATTTATTAGATGCTTTGTCGATCATATGAACCCGAAACCTGAATGAAGATTTAAGAAGACATTCGAGAGAAATATGTTCTCTGTTGTATGCATTTATAAATAAGTGAAGTACCTCAAATTTCGTTGCTCTATACTGAAAATCTGTAGGCGAAATATGAACAAGAGAAAAAAGAAGTAATTTTTTTATCATTGTTTATAAATTTGAAATATTGGATTGCTTCCAGAAATGTATTTCGTTAAGGTAAATTTCCTATATTAACTATATTTGTCGAATGTAAAGAATGCAGTAAATGAATTATAATTTATGTTTTTTAAAAATATACATTTTGATTTCATTTTTTCTTGTGATTTTATATAATTTCCCATTTCTAGTGACCAATATTTAAAATCATACACAATTTACTTGTTACGTACAAGTAAATTGTGTATGATTTTAAATATTGTGTCACATTAAAAAAGTAAATATGTGCAAATAGAATATTCGAAATTCCCGCGGTCATTTTTAGTTCATCAATCCGACTATTCAAGTAGATGGCGCTGAGCTGTCACAGTTGTTGCCAACCGTTAATAGGGATATTGGGTTTCTTATTCTTTATATTTTGTGACAATAACTATTCAGTAACAGGAACAGGTTATAATTCGTAAACCGTAATGTAATTAGTGAAATGAGAATAGAGATAATGATATGCAAATACAATGCGCTGGAAAAGGACAACGACAAATCTTATTCTGATTCAGAGAAATAGATACAAATTCTCCAAATTCCCAGTTAACGACTGCATAGACAACTAGTGTTACACATTCTTGTATAAAGAATTGCCTAATTACAATTGATAACCTAAAATACTAGTCAGACAACCAGTATTGCACATACTTGTATAAGAAGTTGCCTATCGGTGTCAACTGAATGCACATTGTATTTTTTCACCTTTCCCAAAATCGATAGTCCGTACTCATTGCGATCCTCTCGGTGGTGGGGTAGTTTTATTCATAAATTGTGAATTCAAATTTTGTAGTACTTAAGTTAAAGGTAAAGAATCTTTATAATTAAGCTAATAAATGTGTTTATTTACTGTGGAATGCTGTGTGGTTCACATACAGTGAGTTCGCCAATTTTTAAAAATTAATGTGGAAAAGTGTTGGTTAATTAAAAATTGATTAGGTAGATTCGATTTGCTGTTGACGCGCTAGAAATATTTTAAATATTCGTTTAGATGTAGGCACTTTTCGGAATTGGATTTTGAAAGTGGTCAAAAATTTTTCGTTTGACTTTAATACCAGTGTCTTGTAAATGTATGAGATAATATTTTCTGTTTGATGTGGTTTAAGCATTTAAAAGTAAGAATTAACAAATATATTTATAAATTATGAATTACTGTTTGTTTGTATCTACATTTCAAGCTAAAATCTAGGGTAAAGTAGCAATAAAAATATGTTTTTTAGTCTAAGATGGTCAAATGAAATACTTTTTGATAACATCAAACTTAGCTCTGCTAAAATTAATTGTATGTTCCATAAATATTGTAAAAAATATTTGTTTTATAATCTGAAATTTTAATGATATTTTTGACTTGTATTTTACCTACTTAAAAAATTATGAATATTAATATTTACGTAGTTCAAAATACCTATATTATCAGAAAAGCATTGCATTATTAAATATAAGTCATTTCAACACTTAGTTATATAAAAAAGCTTTATTTGTTCTTATGAAAGATCATTATTTGTATGCGAATTAATCAATTTTTTTTCTATTATTCTATTATTTATTTTATTAGCCAAACAGTAACTGATGATGGCGAACAAGTACGAAATTGGAACCCGATTATTACTTCCATCAAATTTGATTCATTTAAGTTCTTTTGCCAATTTATTCTTATACAGGGTGACTCGCTTTTATGTCCACAAACTTCATTTGAGCTTAAGAAAATAATGTTTTGAAGATCACGATGTCAGTTTTTTTAATTAAAAATTTTTACTATCATATCAAATTTATTTTAACTGATATGCTTAGTATAGAAATCTACAATATTACAATTGTAAGTATTATAGAAAAGCAAATTGTAAGTGTTACTCAAATATAAAGCATAATCACTCTGTATTTTGTAGTATTGCATAGGTTTATTTTTTAGAAATAAGCGTATTTTATTTCTTAGTTGTTAGGGATGTATTATTTTGGCGAATCATTGTTTAAATGACAAAATAAATTTCCAACTTGGTATTCACAGCAAAATCGTAACAAATCATAAGTGGTTATTTCCATATTTAAGTGTTAATTCCGTAAAAACCAACCGCAAAAAGACATACAGCTGTAAAGGAATTAAATCCAGTTTACAAAATTCGTCCTTATCCGTATGAAAAAAAAACTGTAAAGTACTGATTGTTTCGAAAGATCGTGACAGGCATTTTGAGAGGATACGTTTGTGGTTGAATTTCGTACATCCTTTACTATTTCCTGATCTATATAATTCATTCATACTCCTAGCTTGTCCTCAGATTTATCCGGTACTTCAAAACATATACTTTTTTTAGTTAATCGCAGTTTATTAACATTTTTTTCTTCTCCCCAGGACAGATATCTTCAAAACACGCCGAAATGAGGGTGAGTCTGTTGTTTTTTTCTACTCCTACTTGTATATATACAGAGTGTAATAAGAAATTCATACATAACATAATTCTAGAATTAATTTAGGTACGAAAATATAAGTTTGTGATCTAATTAAATTGACCCCTGTATATCGAAAACGAATATAGTTGCGGCAAGAATTCATACGACTTAGTCATACGAACAAATAAATAATTCATTTGCAGTTTCCAACAAAATATTTTGGAAACTGCAACTGAGAATAATAAAACTATATCATATACAGGGTGTTTCAAAACAAAGGCGAAAAATTTCAGGGGATGATTCCTTGTTGAAAATAAAAGGTAGTTTGTTATATAAACGTTGGGTCACAAGTCAACCATTAGGGAGATATCGCGTTGCAAAGATGGCCGAAAAAAGAGTGTTTTTATTGTTTTTCTCAGAAACAAAAAGCGTGGGAATGGTAAAACTTTGTGGAAGTGTTACCATCATCAAAAGATACTTGTGACATATTTTTCCACTTTTTGAAATTAATTGGAAAGGGTTGAAATAAACTACCTCTTTCAGTTTCTTTAACTATACTTTCAAAAAACTTCCTTAACGACGTAGAAAAAAAATAATTAGATTAAGCCGATTCATTTAGAAACTTTTTTCGCACTTATTTTATTTTTTTTTTTGATAAAATTAACTGTTTCGACGTTAAAAAATAAAATGTAAAGTATTGCACGTCGGGAAGAGGCAGTTTTACTACACCCATTATTAAGAAAAACTCTAGCTGGCTGCTGTCAATTTCCGGATGTTTGCTTTGACAGACAGCAAACGGTTATCAATAATTTCAGGAGGTATAGGATGTATCTAGTGACGAATTCTTGCTTTTAAATGTTCTAAATTAACCGGTCTAGTAACGTATACTTTGCTTTTAAGTATGATCAAAAGAAATAATCTAGGGGTGTCAAATCAGGCGATCTGGCTGGCCACTCAATCGGTCCCTTTCTCTCTATCCAACGATTCGGGAACAGCTCATCTAAATAAGCACGGACAGGTGTTGCATAATGGGGAGGTGCACAGTATTGTGAAAATTAAATTTTAAAATCTTCAAACATTATTTTCTTGAAATTTTTGTTATGTAACACCATAATTTTTCATGACGTATGTATGTAGAATGACACGTTCTTTCAAATGTCATGGTCAAAATTGGGGGTTGCTATTTAAAAAAATTGTCGATGACGTCATATCTCGAACAACGATGACGTCACAAATATGGGTCGTATGTCAAAAAGTGCCTTTTTTAAAAACAAAATCGACGTGCCAGGGGATTTTTTCAAAAACTTCTCAATTTCAAAAATAATGAATTTATTCGTTACTTTTCGAAAGCACTGTATAGACTTTTCGATTTATTTTGAGGTCTATAAAACGCAGTCCAATTTATACGTATAGCTTAAGAATCACCCTGTATTAATGAATACGAAGGAGCATTCCTTGAAATGCTCTGGAATTCGGTAAGATCTTATTATGCATTGTTAATGTTCTACTTGGGACAAACAAAATACACAGCGAGGGAAAGGCCTGATGGAATGTTATTTTTTACTTATTAAAATTAATAATAATTACAATATTGCCGCAAGAAGATATTTTAACAATCGTGTCAAGTTCAATGCTAGCCAATATGTACAAGGTTAGCTTGTTACATAAGTAATCTCTCGAGCTTTTTGGTTGCGACTTTCACGAATTGGACTGAAGAGCAAACCTGAAAAATGCTATTATAGGTGTATGTAAATTATAAAACAATCTTCTTGGCTTAGATTAATGTAGAATTATTCCATATTTTATATTACAAAATCTGGTGACACAGTTTACTTCTGAATTGATCGATCGGCGACGGATATGATCTATTTTGTCCATCATCTGTTTGATTATGAAATCGTTGCAAGATTGTATTGGATTATACAGCGTGTTCCGCCACGAACGGACGTGATCTGTATATGGAAAGGCAGTGTGGTTCAAATTGGTATGTTTTTGAGGAGGTTTACGGTTGGTTCTGTCATAGATAGAGTAAATCCGATGGAGGACCCGGGCCCTTTTTTCGAGAAAATGACGAAAAAAAATGATCGCATAATCTCTGAGCAACATACAGGATCGCCAAAATAGCCAATTTTCCAATTTAGTAAGTCACAAAACTCGATTATTTCAAATACAACACCCAGTATATTGTTCTATGGTTGAATTAAGAATCAAGTTTTGAACCGAATGATATAATTTAAAAGAATGATAATATCCCGCGCAGAATTTAATTTAAAACACAAAAAAATGAGATATGAGTTTTATAGTTTCCTTACTGTCAAATTTTAAAGACAAAGTCTACTACTGACTTTTTGATTTCTTCTAATAAACACCATTAAAATATTGTTTTAATTTATGCATTCTGTCTTGAAAAGCTTGAAGTTTTTTCTCAGTCTGTGAAACAATAGAACAATTTAGCTTGTCACGTAAATCAAAAAATCAAAGCAAATTTGATATCCACTGTTTTATTGTTTCATAAGCTACCTACTTGGCAATATATTAATCTCCTCTACTGTATATGTCAAAATTTATAACCTTATATTTGAAACACTGTACGAAGAAGTACCATACAATTTAAAAAATAGAGACTTAAACTAATAAGGTAGAAGTTAAAGAATAATGGTGATTATACTCCTTCTCTCCTTATTGACGCCACTGATGGCCACAAATAGGAAAATTTTAGCGCTCCACGAGGTATTTTGCATCACCAAATATATTTTTAATACGCCCGCCCGAGTTATATTGTTCTTCGAAACTTACACCTTGAAAACTAGACCATCCTGTATATACATTTTCTAAAATCATTAATTATAAATGTTTTTGATTTAGTAAATGGATTTAGTTTTGCGCAAATTATATACGCATACATCATTAATATTTAAAAATATTAGATTGGAAGTTTTGCAATAAACTGCTCCCCTATTTGTGTCAGACATTTAGCGTTTCTGTATAGTAGTTTGCCTTCGACACTTTGAGCAGACTAGAAATTTTGTAGTGATGAAACAGAAAGTGTTACAGAAGTTATTATGTCCTTTTAAAACCAGATGCGAAATCGCAAGATATATTTTAAGTTTAGGAAAAATGTTGGAGGCCATTCTTATGTTGGAGTAGATTGGAAATATTACGTAATTTATTTTAAAATTAGTAATATTTCAACAAATTAAATCTGTACGAAAATATTTACATGACAAATAATCCGGATATTAAAATATGATTAGATGCACATCGCTGGTATCAACCTTCTGTCAAGGAAAATGAAGACACCTGAAAATTCGTTTAACCTCAGTGCTAATATAATATCGTTTTATAATAAAATAAACATCAAATTAACAAAATTTTAAAACAAATATGTTGTTCATTCAAAACCGGTGCAGTTTCAACTACTTTTTTTAATCACCTGGTATACACTATACAGGGTGACCCATAATGAATTCACAGTTTTTTTGCTACATGCTGTATCTTACTGTCTGAGAGCAATATCTCTTTTTCCCTCACTTACGCCAAGGTCTTAACAATAAGATCTTTCGCATTCTTCATCAAAATTTAATAATTTTTATTAGGATGAAGTTTTCCAGTTTCCTAATCAATCAAACCATTGTTATGGCTGTAATGTTCGCAATTATACAAAGCGTTAGACGTCCACGCGCTTTCATATTTCTCCTCAATGGAAATTCGTATTAAGATGGAGCAAGTTTTAATCAACTAATAAAAGTCTACTTTACTAGACAGCAGAGCCATATTTTCATAAAAAAAATTAGATCTGAACAATATTTCGGTCGCAATATTGCCCACATTTAGGACTGCGGTGAGACGTTGTTAGGCACTATTATAAAAAAAGAAAGCTGTAGGCTAGTAAATCAAGTCTTCATATAACAGACAATTGCCTCAGATTTCAATTTTTTGCATTTATATTCATGAAATCTGTCCGTCAAGAAGACATGATTTGCTAAATTTCTGCATACAATTGCCTAACTTACAGGGGCACAAATTTAAATTTGCCGTTGAAGGTGCTGATGGGCGGAGCCTGATAAAAGCTACACTGTTTGGCCAAACTATACCACAGCCTTCTTTATCTTGAAGAAGGCTGTGATTATACCCTTATAGATACAGCGTGTAACAAAAATTTGTGAACTGTAAAAGTTCAAAGCGGAGCGTAAGTGGCGCCCTCTACATTGTACATTATGGGAAAATTTGAAATTCTCATGTCAAAAAACCCCTGGCACCAAATTTGACGTCACATATCCCATGTTACTCTACGTACATTATGGGACACCCTGTATCATTCGCGCTGTGCACTATTGAACTTTAGTTTGTAAAAACTCGCACATCGACGATTAGTTAATAGACAAATATTATAGGATAATAATTACCGTATGAAGGCTGAAGCACGTTTGCATTGACTCTAATGATCTTTCTTTACATTTAGTTGTGAAATAATACATGAGCATATAAACACAAACTTAGCAAAATGTCTCATACTTAATTATTCCATAAATTTAAGTCTTTCTTCGATCATTTTCAGGTCTCCCTGACATAAAATTAAAGCCGTGAAATGATAAAAATTATACAGGGTGTCTTGCAAGTCGTTACAATAATTTTAGGAGGTGATAGAATACTTGATTTTGAGTAGCAATTTTAACTGAAATATGTGTCCATCTCCACATATCCTGTTTATTTGCTGATTATTCCTCGCCTTGAAATATTGATATATGTTTTCACTAACTCCACATCCATTAGCTTTGTTTCCTTCCATTACAATTTATTTATAAACTACCTACATCATCATCAATGCCATTACATCCATTAAGTCTAATTGCATCTCTCAGTATATTTATTTATATTGTTGTTTAAAAATGCTTTTTCGTCCTTTTTTCCAGACAGCAGCAATAATCACACTGTGCCATATATTATTCGTCTATAAAGCTTTCGGAAGCACCGTTTTCATAGCGGACTTTGGCATGTCCAAAATGATCGAACTCAGCACCAAGCCACCATACTGCGTCGTTCAACTAGATAGGTATTAAAAAATGAAGCTTTATTCTTATATCTCCAGAATCTTTCTATTTTTTTTGGTATTTTGAATTTTTATCATGTATAGTTTTTTCAGATAAATATGAAATGTGATAACTTTCAAAGAACAATACAATATATTAAATAGAAATATTAACAATATAATACATATAAATAATCAATACTGTCATATTTTTATTTCAAAGCAAATTAATTTACTTATCATTATGCATAGCATTTCTCTTATGGTTCGGAAATGAACTATACGTCATAATATAGTTTGAGTAGGCAACACTTTTGTCTCGTATTGGTTAAGTATGTTGCATATGTTTCAGGGGTAAAATAAGGGATATGCTTCTAACGTCGGATCCACGTCGAGTAAGGCAAATGTCCGATGATTCTATAGCCAAATTGGAAAATGTATGTAAAAGTAACCAGGTCCAGTCTCCTCACCAGGGAGGTTTCATATATCCTGGCACGAAATGGTGCGGTCCAGGTAGGCATGGATATATCTATATTATACATCTAGTGTCCCAATAACTATCCGATTTAAACGAAATTTGATGTAAATTGTATCCATCTCGTTCTTAAATAGAGTTTCATCGGATTTACCTGATATTGCTGACTCAACTATTGTTTCGTCCGCAAACATCAGACTCATCTGCAAACATTAGACTTGTCCACAAATATCAAACTCATTCAGAGACATCAGACTCGTCCTCAAACATCAGACTTGTCCGCAAACATCAAAGTCGTTCGCAACCTCAGACTCATCCACAAATATCAGAGTTGTCCGCAAACATTAGATTCGTTTGTAAACATTAGACTTGTCCACAAACATCAGACTCGTTCGCAAACATCAGCTCGTCCACAAACATGAAACTCATCCGCAAACATCAGACTCATTCACAAACATCAGACTCGTCCACAAACATCAGACTTGTCCGCAAACACAGATTTGTTAAGAAACATTAGACTTGTCCACAAACATCAGACTCGTCCACAAACATGAGACTCGTCCGCACACATCAGACTCATCCAGAAACATCAAACTCGTCCGCAAATATCAGGCTTGTCCACAAATATCAGACTCGTCTGCTAAGCTCTATTAAGGGATTATTATATAAATAACTATAATTTATGTTATTCAGGCTTAACTCTTTGTGTGGAGGCTCGTAACAATGCTATTTAACGATTTAATATTGATTTAATCTTACATTTGAAATCTGAAATTTTTAGGCAACATTGCAAATAATTATTCAGACCTGGGGTACCATACGAAGGAAGACATGTGTTGTAGAGAGCACGATAACTGCCCAAAATCTCTGTCCAACGGAAAGTGCATCCAGAGAATCTGCAATAACTCGCCGTTTACCAGGTTTGTTCGCACTTGAAATTGCATGAACCTGAATAAAATTTACATCTCTATATGATTTTAGGTCTCACTGTGATTGCGACGCGTCCTTCCGAAGATGTCTGCAAAATGTCAATACCGAAACGGCAAATACCATCGGTGCTATATTTTTCAATGTCGTACAAGTTATTTGTTTTAAAGAAAGGACACCCTGTACGCAGTGGCAGAGGTACCGCTTCTTTGTCATTTCAATAATTAACAAGCTTTGATCAAGTTTTTTTTGTTGTTTTATTTGTTTTTATTTTAGTACTTTTGATGGGAATAATTCGTTATCATCCGAATACGGTCAGAGTTTTGAAGAGCAATGCGAATACCGGTTCACAAAATCTCAACGGTACATTGCCAGTGAAGTACGATCTTTCAGTTTGCGAAACAAAAAGGAGTTTTTCATAAATATATTGCTGAGGAAATTCCGTTTGCTGTGATATTTTGTTATATTATTTTTTTTGTTTTATTAGTTGTAATAAATTTTTTATTTTAATGTAATTGTTTTTTTTTTGTTTTTACCAGTTTTTACATAATTTTGATTTAATATTGTAAACCACAAACATCAGTGAAGGATAAAATACGTATTATTTAACGATTTGTTTCAGGAATGGGTACACCAAAGCGGAGGGGGATGAACTTTGTGCCAAAATACACTTCCGACCCTCCGAAAAATACATTCCACTGATGCCGCTTAACACTAACTAAAACCGGCATCATTTTATGGACAAAACATATCTGCCATTTCCAATGACAACGATTCATAGATGTTCCTAGAAATGTGACAGTTCCTTTATTAAAACGGCAATAAACAACGACAATTAAAAGAAATAGTTAGGTAACCTTAGAAGATCATATTACTAAAAGTTAGACAGCAAAATTTAGGGTGTTTCATATTTAGAGTAAAAGAACCCTTCAAAACGAAAATGTGAAGGTCTGTAATAATTTCATCTAGAATTGTGGATTACAACAAACATATCGTGTTTTAGTTAACATCTTAGACTTACTGTGAAAATGTGATAATATGTATTAGGTTTTTAGACTGTTTTAATATGTAGATAGATATACAAAGTGTTACAGAAGTAATAGATCCTTGAAGAGTAAATGCAGTTGTTTGAATTTCAATTATAATTACCCAACCCGAAATCCGAATTAAACTACTCACATCGGGCTGTGATATTGCTCAAATAGTCACTCAAATTCTGGTACGGCATAACAGCCCGGAAAATCACTATATATCAGACATTTTTTAATAAATTGCACCTTTCCACATCATCATTCACTAACATATTCGCGTTTATTCTCAAAATCTCTGACACACATTGTTTATCATACAACGTTCTTTCTGTTAAATTCAAAGTCCATGCTAGTAAGTTATGAGAACACTTGAAGCCTATGACACGTAGCTGGTGCGAAGCTACAAATGTCTGTATCTGAATTTTAACAATATATTGGAAATTTTTTTGTTCAATCTTTTAAAACAGGCGTTAGGCCAGTTAGTGAGATGCTGTCAATGCAGTGCAGCCTCGTTAATCAGTTTATTTTGTTTCTCGTATTCTCATCATCTCGGCAGGTTTTTGAAATTTGTGAATAATTCAGGTTTTTTTCGGCTCAAGAAATAAAAGAAAAGATCACTTTAAGATATATTTAACGACTTAAATCATGAATACAACAAATTTTACAATCAAACTTATCAAAACGGAACATAAAAAAATACAGGAAATACGTTCAAGAAATCGTTATTAATTAGTCTCCATCTCCATATCGTCTTTATCGTCCACTGAAAATCCCCGAAAAGAAAATTAAAACAATACCAAGAAACAAAATATAAAAACTTACGTTCGTTAAACATAAACTCCTGCTGGTATTCGCGCAGGAACTGGACGGATCTACCTTCGTCGAAGAACAACTGGTAGGCCCTTTTTATGTCCTCCACGTCAACCTCCTGCGCTTTTCGCTTCCTCGCGATCAAGCTGGAGGTCATGATGAGTTGCATTCCGTATCGGAGAGACGTCTCCTTAGAGATTCTAGTCAGGACGGTCAGGGCGTTGTCCGACATCTGACAGTCCTCTTCCTCACACCGTATACTGCAAAAAATCAATAAATCACCATAATATAGGTAGTCAACCAGTTAAACTTTGAAATAAAAATAATAGATGGCGATACCCTTTGTCATGGATTTTGAAAGAGTGGCGCCATCTATTATTTTCACTACAAAGTTGAACTGGTGGGTTAAGTATATTAGAATTGACGCTACATATTGATTCGTGCTTTACCTCAAAATCTCTCTCAATTCTTTCTCCTCGTACGGCTGCGTAGGAACAATTATGGTTCTATCGAGGAGATCTAGAGGTATCCCGTGTGGTGATTTGTAAGTGGTGCCTCTGATCTTGGTAATGCCGCGGTTCGTCGCCATTATCACTATGGGAGACATTTCGTTTTCCAACGCTCGGTTTAGGAACGAAAAGCATTCGATGTCTAGCATGTGCACCTGAGGAGTTACCGTTAATTTCAAAAATAAATATTTCTTTTACGTCTTTACATAACACGTTTGTTAAGCTGGAATTGCTTTTAGGGGAAAAGGTCTTACACCTACTTCACGATTTTGTCATAATTTGTTGCTGTACAACTGCTGTAGCAAATTACTGGCTAGCCTGCCATCGATATTGAGTGGATAGGCAGGAAGAAGAGCGTCATTAGAAGGGACATTTTAGGGGGAAGTGGAGTGAACATCATAATAAACGATTTTATGTTTTAGCGTAAGACATTCCCTTCATTTTCAAATTTCTGTCAAAGATTTGCGCATAAAAATAAAGAATGGTACAACAAATTAGCACAAAATTGTGATACCGTATAAGCTTTTTTCCGATACCAACTTAATGGACGTCTACATACCTCGTCAATAAATAACACCCCAGGGATAATCTCCGCTTTGCCCTCCTCCCTCCATTCGGCAACTTTGCCGTTTATCTGCTCCCGTACTTCGGATTTAATTTCTCCAGTGTCACCTATCAATTTCAATACCGTTGTAGTTCAATCGGTAACATATACGTCTACTTACCCGAGAAGAGTGCTAAAAATCCGTGCGTGCGACTGTTGATTACATCGATTTCGTGCAAAGTAACCGTGTGAACAACCTCCTTCCGTTTCTGCAGCTCCCCTTCCGGGCACTGGACAAACCTCGTTTGTTGGCCCGTGGCGTCGTAGTCTCTCGCCCTGGCAAACGATCTACCCAGTCGAGTTATTTTACCTAAAAATCAAACGTTCGCAACATTCACAAAAACTTTTATTATGCAATATACCCGTTGCTTTATCAATTGTGATGACGTCGCCACTCTGGACCTTTTCTTTCAAGATACTATCGATCATTTTCCCGCCCAAATCGTAAACGGTTTCCATATCTGTGGTTTTAAGTATGAGTTTGCCAACTTTGGCACCGACCCCGGTCGCGGGTCTTTCGATTTGAACCTCTACAACCTCGCCTTCTATAATCTCACTCTCCTCTCTAAAAAATATATTTTATGAATCCTGTTGCGAAACGGTCAAGTTAACACTTACTTGATACGAACCCCAATGCTCTTTCTTATCGCTTGCGTCAAAGCCTCAGTTTTGCTCATTTCTAGCGAATATATCTCCGAACCCGCCATGCTGGTGAAAGGTGTGTCTTGTCCTAACGCTGCGGCTAAAGCCGTAGCGAGAGCAGTTTTTCCAGTACCTATTTATTAGAAATTGCCGTTACAATTCCAACAGGTGGCAGTACTGGATAAGTTTGATCAATAACATGAAACTATTACATCAATACCTGATTTTCTCTAAAATAACTTACCTGGTTGTCCTGCTAATAACACGGCTCGTCCTGCTATTCTACCGTCACGTACCATCTGTAAGACGATACCCACCGCCCTACGGGCCGTGACTTGCCCAACCATTCCTTGAGAAACCTTTCATAAACGCGTATATAATTATTTATCGATTACATACGTAATTTTGGTAACTTACATGTCTCGCTTCTAAACTTTCGTCTAGACCTAAACCTCTTATGTGAGAATGAGCCCCAATTCTTTCCACCCTTGTCGTCTCTCGGACTTCCGCAATTTTTGCAGCCGCAGCAGCCTAAAAATGCAAAATTCATTGTGCTACGAGACATTTCTTAAATAGAATTTTAATACGCCGCTAAATATTTTGAGGTTAAGGTCTCACACTTTTAAAATGTCAGTGCAGCAATAGCCATTGTCTAATGTACCTTTTTATTATGGAAATAAAAGCTTAATAACTTAACGTTACACAAATTTTAAAAATACTTACAGCCATTGTTTATTTTGAATATTATTAATGGTTATTAAACAGTATTCAAAATGCCTCGCTCTTTCTGTTGACACTTGACAATTCCAAACAAAGTGATGACAACTTGAAATTTTGTAAATGAAAACATAAAAATTAAAAATTCCTATTACACGTCTTCTTCTTCTTCTTGAACTAGTCACTCTGTTAAATATTTAAATATAATTTTCCAATTTTCTTATTAATCGTTTTATTATGAATCTTGCAATGCAATTATATAGTGTAGTATTTAATTAAAAAAATTAACTTAAGGTTTTTTTATGCTACGTATTATTAAACTAAACGTGGCATTTATTTTGTTAATAATAGTCATTTCTGATGACTACAAGTAATTATTTACCTCTAACATTGACCTATGCGACATGCAACCTTCAAAGGTTCCACGTTTGTACATTTTCCTGTTCAATTTTCGTTAATGGGCATTTAAAATAAAATATCATTTCAAAGAGCACTTTTTATATAATACATAATTATACATAATTAATTGCAGAACCGAAACAGGCAAAGCGACTGTTAATTTTTCGACTGGAAGAAATGTTATAGATATAAACAGTATAATTACATGCCTTACATTTTTCTATCTTGACTATTTTTTAATCGGCTAAATACGCTCCTGAATTCTTGTACTACATTAATTATAATTCATTAAAGCAATTACAAACAATTACTAATTATTGCTCGTTGCACTATGGCACCTTTGAATAACTGATTTGCATTGTATTTCATTTAGTGTTGGCGAAAACTCTAAAAAAATTGCAATGCTGTCGCTGGCTTTTGGTATTTTTATTCTCGCCTTTGTGGATGGGTCTCATCTTCGTAAGTTTGGAAAAACGTATAAATAATTAACTTATTGCTATATCACTGAATATAAAACGGGTGGATTATATTTTTAATTGTAACAAGTATTGGTTTTCAGCTGCTGACTTACAACTCTGTCACATGTCAGACCCGAATCTCTCTCAATGCCTTGCTAAATCCTTTGGACCAGGCCTTAAAAGTTTTGCCAATGGTACGTAATAGTTATTTTTATGCCAAGGGATCATTATGCTCGCAGGCGACAGGCAAGTCGCCTAAGGGCATAATCATCCTAGTATCTCCCGTGGTGCATACCATGCCTTATATTTTAGTTATATTTTCACTTTATACATGGTGTTCCTAAATAACTGTCTCAACGAAACACTGTAAATTGCCTTTGAAAAAAGAAAAATTTTTTTCCTCTTCAATTTTTTTCTCCGGGCTTTCGTTTTCGAGATACACGGTGTCAAAACTTGAATTTTTTTTTTAGTTTTTTTCCAATATCTTAGGAACCGTTTGAACTACAGGACTGAGCTTTTGTAAACACATTACCACTATTAATAGCTACTTTTTCGCACCCTTCTCGAATTCATTGGACGTGCCAGTGGTGGAGATTTTAAGGTATAGAAAGGGTTTTCCCCCCATAATTTTTACGCAAAAAATGACTTTCTATGAACAGAAACAAACATTTTGCTAATGTTTCGAAAATCTTTTGTAATTCAAAAAATATAGTAAGTATTAACAATATGATGAGACATCCTCACATTTTGCAAGTGCAAGACCTCAAGAGACCATCCGGAGAACGACGAATCGAACCGCCGGATGGTGACATCTGAAATGCACCGTTTATGAAATCCATGTGAATAACATCGAAGAGTTGACCGACAGGGGTGAAGCCGCAGCGGCAGAATGAAACATGATTCGAAGATGTAATGCGTGCATTGAAGCCCGCGAACGTAATTTTGAACAGTTTTTGTAAATTTTACTCGCCAAATTGATGCAAAAAGTTAAAATCTGTTGTTAAATCTCGTTAAAACTGTTTTCCGTTGCGACACTTAATTAGGAACACCCTGTATATCGTATCCTATAGGTATTAACTAAATTATAAGGATGTGAAATATAAATAAATATGTGAATAAACAACTTAATTTTGCATATGTTGCGTCGTCTAGTGTTTTTCAGAATTTGTTATACTTTTGTTTCATTTTAGGGAATAAATACTATGGTATACCGACTATAGAACCACTATTTGTAGAGGAAATGGTTTTAAAAGGTGTGCCCTCTGATACAGTGTCCATCGAGCAGAAATATAAGAATGTTTACCTTCATGGAATTACTGGTTCCAACGCAGAACGTAATTTCCAGTAAGTTATACTCTATTCTGTAAATAGTAGATGTCTACATCATGTCATTTCCTCTTAGATTTAATTTATGATAAGTTTTATACAGAAATGATTTCGGCCACGTAGTTTTGTTTACATTCCATGGCAATTTATTAACAATATTTTAATTATTGTGATTATTGCCGTTCCGATATTTCAATATATTTCAAGCCAATATAAAATTCATGCCATTTCCCTATTCATACATCCATATATCGATTGCTTTTGAGATTTCGAAAAAAAGTCATTTGATGAATTTGGTCAATTTTTTGAGATCTGTCGTAGTTTTGCAAGTAGAATCCAGGAAAAGTATTACAAGTCATCACTTTATTGATACATGGTGATTTTCCGGGTTGTTATGCCGTGACCTCGGTAACTGGTAGCTGCCAGAGTTAAAATGCACATCCCTAGCATTAGCTGGGATACTTTTACCTGCCCTGGTTGTTCTCGGGCTAGGCTCTGTGGGGACAGAACCGCTATCGGTGTCTCTGGGCCTGTCCATATATTGATTTCGGTTCCTACTGTTGGTATTACGACTGCGGCGGCTA
Organism: Monochamus saltuarius; assembly: GCA_025584915.1. NCBI lineage: Eukaryota > Metazoa > Arthropoda > Insecta > Coleoptera > Cerambycidae > Monochamus > Monochamus saltuarius. The sequence continues at coordinate 42,294,363 of CM046729.1, forward strand.
CGGAACGCCTCGGAGGACCACCAGTATCCGAGAAGCGGTTCCGACCGTAGCAGTCGTAATACCAACAGTAGGAACCGAAATCAATATATGGACAGGCCCAGAGACACCGATAGCGGTTCTGTCCCCACAGAGCCTAGCCCGAGAACAACCAGGGCAGGTAAAAGTATCCCAGCTATACTCGCGACAAGAATTCAGACGACTTACGTCATACGAACAAATGAACAATTCATTATATTTTCATCAAAATATTTAATAAACTGCAACTGATAGTAATAAAACTATATACTACACTAAAAGTTTGCATCATATATTGCACTACATTGCAATAAAACATTGTTTTTAACGCGACCAAATATCGAAAATTACCTTGACAATAAAAACAAATGTGTAACGTCAGCCGTGACGTAAGACGTCTGAATTCTTGACTCGAGTATAATGCTAGGGATGTGCATTTTAACTCTGTTTCTGGCAGCTACCAGTTACCGAGGTCACGGCATAACAACCCGGAAAATCACCATGTATCAAATTACAGCACTGGCCGTGAAAGCCTAAAAACCACTACATCACTTTATTGATCTTTATCTTAAGTTTTCTTGCAATAAAATTGAAAACGGCCTGCGTTCCAGTTTAGATCTTGACAAAAAATGTGAATGGGTGATGGATATTGCAACTCCACTTCTAAGAATGGAAGCTGATTATGAATTAACAGGAAAATTACTGATGTTCCAGCTGAATGGAAATGGAAAATGCAACATTACTATGTGTAAGTTCTAACTAACTGTACAGGCAGTATCACTATTAAATGGCAGGACTTTAGCAGTCGTTATAAGGCCTTGTTTTGAGAGTAAATCATCATATTATTATATTAATTCCAAGCATGGAGATAGATGGGTATCTATGAATCTTTCTGTAAAAAAAAGTATAGCCAAATTCAAATTTTGCAAATGTTTTCGAAAGATATGAAAGGACATTCAGTTTTACCCGGAAAGAATTACTAATTAAACCACATAAAACGCCTGTTGTGCTAAAACTGATAAGAAATACAATACAGTAAAACATACCCAATGTTCAAAGTATTTCAGACTAGATTTTTTTAATAAAAAAAATAAATAATTTTCAATAAATTGAAACAATAAAAAGTAAATAAAAAAATCTCATCATAAACATGTAAATAATAAACAGGTACGAACAATATTTGACAAAAATGACAAAAATAAAATTAGACCTTAGTTGCAGGCAGGATTGCCACCTTTTGAATTTTAAGATACGGGTCACATTATTTTTTTTATTATATCAAGCGAAGAGGGGAGGGAGGTTAGCGCCGCAGGCGAAAATGTTGAAATTTTCAAGGTCAAATTGCTTAAAATAAGTCTAATCGCGTAGGGGCGATTGGGGCAATCTAGCGTTTTGCGATACCACAGTCGTCGACTTGGGTGCGAGCGGGGCAAATTCTGTGACAATATTTTTTTTAGTAGTTCAGAATCTTTTATAATTTTTGGTAAAAGTTTGACCCCACAATTTAACGAATTGTAAGATTGAGTATGCTTAACGCAGTGGTAGATTTGCCCAAGATCTGCTGCAGTAACATCGATAGTTTCTTGAATATTTTCTCTGTTTGCAAAAAATTTTGTTAAAACCATTTTCGCGTCTTCTATGCTCTTTTGTATTAGAGTGCTGTTTGACATCACTAAGGCCACCGTGACTAATTGAAAAATCCTTTTTGCATACTAGACATCTTGCAGAAAAATTGTTTGAACCCTTTATTAGCCAAATATACTCAGTCTGCCACGTTGGTCGATAGCTGCAGAGGCGCTTTGCTTTTTTTGGTGACGAGATGGTCCTTTTCCGAGATCTCCATTGTCCCTATTTTTGTCGTGTTTTTCTAAATATTTATCCATATCCTTTAATTTTTAAATGATTTATGCAGATGAACCCTAATGTAAGGTTGCCGTAGGAGATCTAGTTCACTGACCGCGTTGCTAAATCTATGACCCAACCAACCCAACCCATGGGGGGAGTTCTGACCACCCCCCCTCCCCGTGGCTATGCCACTGATGATAACAACAATTAAACTTTCAAAATGAGACTCAATGATCTATATGACCTCCTATCATTTCGATACACATGTCCAATCTTCGCTTCACTTCTTTGTGGGCTGGGTTTAGTAATATTTCTTCAGTCTAGCGGTCTTAACATTGTTTTTTACCTTTCGGTTAATTGTTTTATTCTTCCGAACAGAAAATGCATCTTCAGTTCGCTCAAGGTCGCCTCCAATCTTTTAAAGGTTCTATGATCAGAAATGAGGAGCTCTGGATACCTTTCTCGTTCTCGATATAACTCTATAGCTCTTCTTGAATTTTTTTGTGACGCCGTAAATTAGCAACATAGCAAAACTTTCTCTGAAGTGACGTTCGTATTGTATAAAGACAAGTATTTTGTGACATTTGCACGTTAAACAACATTCAATTATTTTCCAACGACTATTTGATCGCTAATGTAATTTTTAGGTGATATTTCTTTTGAGACTCTTTATGACAATATTGCTTATACCTTTCAAACGGGAAGTAATACAGAAAAATGTCTCTAATGTCTCCAAGGATCGTTTGAATAATTAAATGTTATGGAAAATATATGTATGTATACAAATTTAATAGAAAATTTTCCAGAATAATTAAAAACTGTTTACAACAAAACTAGTATGAAATTAAATATACAAATTATAAGCAATTTGTACAATTAACATGTCTCTAAAGAACTCGCAATGCTGTGTTTCGAAATTGCGAGCGTCAAAGAGGATGCTACCAATTTTATTGCACAGCATTGCGTGAACGACAAATAAAAGATTTCTCTAAGTGCAGACAACATGATGAACATCCACACAGTGACCTGTGAAAAGTACACGGACAAAGGCAAACCGTACATCAAGCTGACAAATTACACTATGAACATGGAGCTGGAGAACATACGCTTTGATTTCGAAAACCTCTTCCCAGGCAACGAACAGATCGCTTCCGAAATCTTGAAGACGATCAACGAAAACTCCGTGGCCATATTCAACGACATCAAAAGCGGTTTCGAGGAGGTCTTCTCCACGATACACTTGACCGTAGCCAGCAGGTTGTTCGCCAAGGAACCCGTCAATGAAATTTTCTTGGATTAACCTTGAAAGTCACTTGTCTATAGACAGTGCTTTCGAAAAGTAACGAATAAATTCATTATTTTTGAAATTGAGAAGTTTTCGAAAAAATCCCCTGGCGCGTCGATTTTGTTTTCAAAAAAGGCACTTTTTGACATACGACCCACATTTGCGACGTCATCGTTGTTCGAGATATGACGTCATCGACAATTTTTTTAAATAGCAACCCCCAATTTTGACCATGTCATTCTACATGCATACATCATGAAAAATATGGTGTTACATAATAAACATTTCAAGAAAATCATGTTTGAAGATTTATTTATTTTCTTGAAATTTTTGTTATGTAACACCTTAATTTTTCATAATGTATATATGTAGAATGACATGCTTATTCAAATGGCATGGTCAAAAATGGGGGTTGCTATTTAAAAAAATTGTCGATGACGTCATATCTGGAACAACGATGACGTCAAAAATATGGGTCGTATGTCAAAAAGTGCTTTTTTAAAAACAAAATCGACGTGTCACGGGATTTTTTCGAAAACTTCTCAATTTAAAAAATAATGAATTGATTCGTTACTTTTCGAAAGCACTGTAGGGTGTCAGGAAAAATATGGGAAATCGATCGGGTGCAGACTTATATTTAAGTTATTTTTAGTTCCAAATACTAGTGCTACACCCTAGTTTACATCACCTACCGACATTTTACCACTGTACGTAAGTTTTAACGGAGTTTTCAGTTGCGTAACGTTTTTATTTTAAATGTAAACTAGGCTTAATATTCTCCTTATAAATAATTGTAAATATATTTTATTTCAGAGGCATTTAACAATATACATTTTTATGTTTCGCACACTAAGATTACCGTGCATACTTTTTTAAATAAAAAGTTGTAAAGTTAACATCTGTGATTCTTCTGTTTAACAATTAAATTCAATAAAAACCAGTTTATGGACATGCTACTGACCTGAACCTTGTTATCTAGGATCTAGGATAAAATGTCAGAATATAGCGAAGGACAATTGGGAGGATCACGAAAAAGATTGTCCACAATACTTATATAAAAAAAACTTTAAATGTACGGGGGAGTCTTATAAATACAATTTGGTAAAATAAAATATCAAAAAGGGCATTGTCTGAAGCTATTTATTTGTGGCATAATTTTAGTTTTTCTTTAGTTTTATTGGGTTTTTGCCACACTTCTGAAAAAATAAAGATTAATTAAATAAGCCCTTGCGCCAAACGGATCAGTCAAGGGTTACTTTGATGGTTTGAAAAATAACCCTTGACTGACGTTCGTCTCATAGCAACCACATACAACCTGATGAAATTATTATGATGATAAAATTAATCGACGAAAAAAATATGTGTTGTAACTTGGCAGTAAAGTTAATTTCATGCCTTCAGTGCTTTAATAGACTCGGCTGCGCATCGTCTTGTCGCATTATTAAATCTTAAACTTTACTACCTCTATTACAACAAAGTAAAAAGAATGGTCTCTTTAATGTTTATCGGTTTAACAAAGTAAATAGCGAAAAATGTCAATGAAGAAATCTTCGATTCAAATCTATAAATTTATCTCAAGAATATTTCGGAAACGGTTGAATTTTCCGCGTACTCGATTTATTGCCACTTGCTCTCTTGTTCCCAAAGCAATGAAGATATAATCTTACACCCTATACTGTCGGTTAAGGTTAATTAGGTTGTTCTGTCTGGTACACCTTGACCTGCCTCTTTAAAAAGAGGCGGTTTAGGTAAAACGCTTTGGCGTAGTCAGTTTTTTTCAAAACATTGACGAACGCGCAACGAAAAGATGATTTTTTTGTTGTTTTTGGTTTTCGAAGTGATCGTGGCTGCACGTTTACGTAAGTATATAGTTTTTCTTTGACGAGAAATAATTGCAGGCTAATAATTTGTAATTTATGTGTTTACAGATAGTAGAATGTACTTATATTTATATACAGGGTGTTGGTTGAAGTGTAGTGTAAGTTTAAGGAGCAGACAACTGATAACAATTATGATTATGATTTTATTAGAAAGGAATATCAGATAATAGAAAATCTTCGCTGTAATTTTTTTGTTAAAAAAAATGTGAATCTGTTTTCGAATATAGATAGTGTTTCACAAAATTAGACCAGACCCAAATTAAAGCTACTGCTTTCTGCTTAATTTACTAAAGAAATTATTTGGTAAATAAGTTTATATTTACTAATTTATTAGATTATCGTTTGACACCTTATATACATAGTTTTTAACAAAATTAGACCAAATTAGGTCATTAATTGACCAAATATTATTAATTTTTTTTATTGCTTATCTATTGAGATCGTTTTGAAAAAAAAATTATATTTATTATCCTTTTTGTGGCAATATACATAGTGTTTAACAAAATTGGACAGGTCCAAAATAATAGCGATCGAGATGAAGATAATGGTCAAGATGATGGTGATGACTGAAGAGGAAGATTGAAGATGATGATGACGTTTGAATGTTGAAAATGATGATGCAGGTCGAAGATGATGATGAATGTTGACTATGATGATGATGAGGATGGTACCCAAAAAATTGTAATTGCTTTCGAAAAGTAAGGAATAAATTAATTATTTTTGAAATTGAGAAGTTTTCGAAAAAATGCCCTGACATAACGATTTTGTTTTTAAAAAAGGCACTTTTTGACATATGACCCATATTTATGACGTCATCTTTGTTCGATATATGACGTCATCGACAATTTTATTAAATAGAAACCCCCAATTTTGAACATGCCATTTGAAAAAGCGTGTCATTCTACGTACATACATCATGAAAAATTATGGTGTTACATAACGAACATTTCAAGAAAATAATGTTTGAAGATTTTAAAATTTAATTTTCACAATACTGTGCACTTCCCCATTATGCTGTCCGTGCTTATTTCGATAAGCTGTTCCCGAATCGTTGGATAGCGACAAAGGGGCCGATTGAGTGGCTAGCCAGATCTCGTGATTTGACACCCCTAGATTATTTCTTGTGGAGATACTTAAAAAGCAAAGTATACGTTACTAGACCGGTTAATTTAGAAGATTTAAAAGCAAGAATTCGTCACGAGATACATCCTATACCTCCTGAAGTTATTGATAATGTTCAAAAAGAATTTATTAATTGTCTTGGCTACTGTCAGGCAGCCAACGGTGCACAATTTGAACATTTAATTTAGTCGATATTTTACATAATCATTATCATTTTCAGTATTGTGAAAATTAAATTTTAAAATCTTCAAACATTATTTTCTTGAAATTTTTTTATTGTAACACCATAATTGTTCATGATGTATGTATGTAGAATGACACGCTCTCTCAAATGGCATAGTCAAAATTGCTATTTAAAAATGGTCGATAACGTTATATCTCGAACAACAATGACGTCACAAATGTGGGTCGTATGTAAAAAAGTTCCTTTTTTAAAAACAAAATCGACGTGCCAGGGAATTTTTTCGAAAACTTCTCAATTTAAAAAATAATGAATTTATTCGTTACTTTTTGAACGCACTGTATGTAGCGTTAATACCTAATAATTGTTTTCAATGATGCAGCTTTTCTAGCTCTGAAGATTTTATTTTTTATTTTTTTATATAATTCCTAAACCAAGTTTTATTGCCCTGTTTAATACGTCAATCTTCAATAACAAAAACATGTTGACATTGCCTACTTGACACGAAAATTTGAAATAACACTGAATTACAAGGTGATTAAAGTGCTGAACCATGTTGTTAATGTTATTTAATGACTTGTCGTGATATGTGCACATTTAAAATTAATATGTTTACCAAGTTCAAAGTAGTGCGTTGAATTTATGTTAATTTTCAGCTGACGGTGTAAAGCTGTGCCACAGGTCAGACCCAAATTTTCAAAAATGCGTGGCCAAAAACTTGGGAGACTCCCTTAAATATTTCACAAACGGTAAGAATGGTTTTCCAGTTGTATAATAGATGGAACAACTGACTAAAAAATTGTTCTAACAAATACAAGGTGTAATAAAAGAGCAGGTGTTCTAACTTATTTTATACAGAGTGTCTTTGAATATAGAGCTGGCCAGATGTGTCATTTTTACACAAATAAATATTTTTTTATTACATAATTGCACCAGGTTTTTAATTTACCCGGTATCAATACAAACATCGAGTGACAGTCGGCAGGACAATTTAGTGAATAATAAATTTAGAAACATATCAAGGCAAGCTTTATTTATAAAACACTAAAAATAAATACATTTTTATTTGGGCGTACAATTATTAAACACGCAGTTATTGAAATTCATACGAGACATACTAATGCCGCTACGGGTCCCACAGCTAATCGTTTCTGAGGAGTTAGATGTTGAAGTTTGTTTGTTCTGTTTCCCAATCGATTGAATAATACTTTTTGTCAACTTGTAAATATGGTTTTATTGATGACGAATTGCTGTGTCCTGTTATTTTTATTAGAACTTGTTCTTCAATTTCGCTTTTACTTAATTCGCTAACTGCTGCCGCTCGATTTGAGCGATTTGTAATTTTGACACGTTTGACATCTATACCGATGCGTTGTGCTGAGCATTTAGTCCATTTGGAAATTTCATTAATTCCAGTCAGCACATTCTTATGCCAACTTTTGGTGTAAGAAATACTTTATCTAATGTTATAGAAGTGCCTCATTTTTCTATCAACTTTTTAAATAATTTTTCTATATGTACATGTAATTTTTTACCACATTAAAAAAAGCATTAGGTTTAATCGAATCATTTTTTATACAAGGGGTCCAAGACTTTTGACATTGTGTGTATATAAATTGTCAATGTAAATTTATTTATTAAGGAAGAAACAAGGATTTAAGAAACAGTCAACGACATCACCTCTTTGTTTGTTACACCCTATATACAGATGGCATCCAGTGGCGTGTCGATTTGTTTACCTTTTGTTATGTAACTCCAATAAATAAATATTAAAAATATTGTTTCTTTTTCTAGGGTATAAAGAACTAGGCGTGCCTTCTTTAGAACCCCTTTTCATTGAAAAATTACAGATAGATGGGGAATCGACAGATCCAGTTTCACTGCAACAAAAGTACCTCAACGTTAAAGTATATGGAAATAGTAACAGTACCTTCGAAAAGTACTTCAAGTAAGTTGTCATCGCTTCTTCTGCACTGTGAACATCTTTGTTGCAAAATATTATTAATGACGCATACCTACATCAATGGGGGTTGTAAAATATTAAAATGGGAATTTTTTGATTATTAAAAAATTATAAACTAAACTTGCGAAAGTATTAGTGCGTTCTCACTACCATGTTTTTTCCTAGGTTAGAATTAGACAATGGATGTAGTTGGGACACTGAAGTATCAACACCTGTTGTCCTAATGGCCGCGGACTACGAGATAAAGGGACAGTTATTGGTTTTCCCCATCAATTCCCATGGAAAATGCAATATAACTCAATGTAAGTTGGCTATACAACGTCACGAATCTATAATAAAAAAGATACGCTACTTCAAAAGGAAATACAACAAACTTATTTTCCTGTAGACCTCTTGACATGTTTTTCTCTTCCAGACAACGTGGTGAACCGCCATACAATGCTGTGCGAGAAGTACACTAAAAATAACGACACGTACATCCGGGTCTTGAACTATTCCATGGACATAAAACCGGAAAGAATCGTTTACGACTTTGACAACGTTTTTCCGGGGAACGAGCAGATCGCCAGTGAGATCGTTAAGGCCCTCAACGAGAACTCCTTGTCGATTTTCAACGAAGTTAAGAGTGGAATAGAGAAGGCGTTCGGACTTATCTACAAACAGTACATGAACAGCGTTTTCTCAAAGTTGCCCCTTCGGCAGGTGTTTTTGGACTAGGCAATGCAGAGTATTACAGCGGATAACTGTGCGCAAACGCAACTATTAAAATTGTACCCTATTTGCACTGACTGTGTTGATTTTTTGTTTGTTAGTTTTGTTTTTCAGTGATAAATAAAAAAAATAAATAAAAAACGGTCACTTTGCTATGTTCTAAATGCTACCCAACTAGTACGCTTCTTTGGCTATTTATAAAGCATGGTATTTAGATGCTTTAAAAGAGCACCAGAAGTTGTATTTACCATTATAAATGTTGTAAACAACACAATTTAATCTCTAAGAGCAGAATGATTATATTACAGTCGAAAGAATGTTCTTACATTATTAAATAATATATTTTATAAACCTAAGGTTTAATCTTTAACAAGACGTTTTTTTTTTTAAATTCAACTGTAAATGTAAATATTGTTATAAGATAAACTTGCATAGTTCTGCATATAAGATTGTTCACTTTTGTTTATAAGTATGTGAAAATAATTGTTAAAATGTGGGGTTAGAATAGCAAAATAACGAGTGTCTTACAAATTGATTTCAAATGTTACTATATTGCTTGAGGATAATTTAAGTAGTAAAAGTGGATAAGCAAAACATTAATATTTTTTATTTTTGATATTACTTTTGCTCTACGTGTTTTATTTTTCGAGATTTCTGTACCTAAAAAACACCACAAATTTAAACATTTTACTGCGAGAGAGAAATACCAGAAATTTTACTTAAACTTTACACTCAAAGTTTGTCAATATTAAAAAACGTTTATAAATAAAAATATAGTATCTAAAAACTCAAGAAAGCACATCTTGTTCAGTGCACTGAATCGCAAAGCAACGTCTTTTTTTTTTGAGAAGGTGTTTAGCGTAGTATCTGTGTTATATCTCACCTGCACTCAGTTTATATGTGAACATACATATGAAGGAACAACTAGTTCAATTGTCGGTCATCTCACCTATGGCATACTGATGAGGGCTAACAAGCCCGAAACCGGTCTATCTCCGGTGGTGTGTCCGACAAGGGATCTTGGCTGTTCACACAGATATTGCAGGAGTAATTCAATGGGGCATTAGTCCGCGGAGTAGTTGATTCCTGCAGTATCATTTACAAGTTCACCAAACCTACCTGGCATGTTTCAGTATGAAAACTATCCCTCATGTTCAGGTATTCGCAAAATATGAAAGAAATTTCGTATAGAATGAAGGATCAAATGTCTACTCCACTTGAAACAGCTGTCTTTTGGGCTGAACATGCCATCCGGCATAACGGCACTCACTACTTAAATCCTAAATCGAGAGATTTGCCTCTGTTCACATCCACCTCGGCAGATGTCATCTTGTTCTTATCACTTATATTAGGTCTATTTACCGCTATGTTAGGTTTTGCGATACGATTTTTGTATAAATTTCTTCGAATAAATTCCAGAAAAGAAAAATTAAATTGAGCGATACCAACTTGTGTATAAGAAGGACGAGAACGCACTATGCGGTCGCGGTCAAAGAGCATCGCGAACCGTTCTGTACCGAGCTGATCACGTCTTTTTACAAAATCAGTCGCCTGTACTTCCACCTTATTCTACTGTACTATTTAGGTGTCAAAATATGTTCTGTGGAAAATGCATTCTTCATGGCTCTTTTATTTGACGTGACTGGCCGAAATTCTCCAGAAAGTTTCCGGCGGTTATTAGTGCGAACGAGTTTGTTTAAAATAATTAAAAGATTCTTCGAAATGAGAATGAGACTAGCGATGAGCTTAGACTGCGACCGCATAGTGTGTTTCTTCTTTAAGGACTCCTCAGATCAACACGGTAGAGGCGGCAGTTATTAACGACAAAGAAACACTTTGCCGCGTTGGTATGAGATATCTTCGTTTAAAACTCTAGTAAAACCATCTGTCTGGTACTTAGCCAACAGCATTGTCGCCGTAATTGCCACGAGCTGATGTATATTGTAAACAAAGGAATAAGTTACGTTTGACATACCGTAAGTAGCACGGTATTCACAATATGCATCTATAACTCACAAAAACGCGAAAATACAAGAAACAAAAGCTTTCAATACATTTCAAATCAATATGAGATCATGCAAAATCCCCATTTCCGAAATTTAAAAATTACTAAAAATAATCGGTCGGTGTGCTATATTTCTGTTACAAGTTGAACAAACCTAAAGTTAATAAAAATACAAGAAATGCTTTGCTATTTATTATCTATTAAAAATATAATACCTATTAAAAATATAATTCACAAAGTGTATTTGTCGCAACCTACAATAATATTAATTTTGGAGAAAATACTAATAACGGACAAACATTCAAATCTTTGGTCAATTTTTATGAATACGTATCTTCGGAAGTTTTCCAAATCCATTTTTTGCTTTAGGTAAACCACTTTGTTCTAGTATAATTTGGGTAGAGTGTTCATCGTTATGATTTGATGCTGGTTCATCTTATAAAACCAGTATACCTCAGAAAATTATATAACCTTATTTTTTGTACTGAAATCTTCTTCTAGGTGTGTCAATTGGCTAAACAATACACGGAGTTATTTCAGCTAGTTTGAATGCGCTACAACTCTACACTTAAAACTAGATCCTGCAGTCTTATTCGAGGAATATATCCTCAAGAGCCACTCTTGTGAACACCCTATTGGCTAGACCGTGGAAGATGAGCCCGAAGCTCTTCTCGTATCCTTCCCTCACGTCAGTGAAAACCTCATCCCAGTTGTCGTTCAGGACCTTGTTGATTTCATCGCCCAGTCTGCTGTCGCCGTCGAATAGGTTGTCGAACTTGAAGATGACACGTTCTGGCCTTAAGGTGACGGTGTAGTCCTTGAAGGACCAGTAGGCCTTCCCTTTTTTCTCGAAGGGCTCGGCTGTTATAGTGTGGTTGATCTTTGTGTTTACTGGAAGAAGTATTACTCATTTTTTTACATCTTTTATAAGGTGTTAGTAAGTAATATTGTGTGAAATTAGGCTACTGCGTTGTTTTAGTTACTTACGGAACACTGTAATAGTCGGTGTCGCGTCGATACGTTTAAAGTGCTGTAAGTTGTATTCGCCGTGTAAATCTAAATTATTATATTTATAAATAGTAACAAAAGTATTAAGACATTTGAAGAGCCATGCCTCGTTCATCGCTGAGACTCTGGTATTTTTTTGTATGAATTTGTTTTTAGAAAATTATATGGACCGAAAAATCCCTCATGAAACTACGTTAAGACTAAGATCTGTTGTAATATCTTTGGAATGAGTTAATTTTTTTTTAAACGCCGATACACGTCAACTGATCTTGATTTTTTCCCATCTTTCGGTTATGTAATAATTAATTTTTCTTCATCCCCTAACTTCCAGCTACCCCTACTTTTTTTTCAAATGGAAACATAAGGCATGAGGGGGCTAGTTGAAAAGCTTATAGAAAACCGAATCTAGCCATACCAAATAAATAAGTTGTATGTTTCCGATAACAAGTTTTTTCAGAAATTGAAACACCTAGATAATTTACAAAAATAAACTCAATGCCGCAAATGCTGAAAATGTCCACCATTCACTATTTGGCATTCTCCAAGACGATAGCAAAAGCTGTCCACAGCATTCCGAATGACTTCAGCTGGTAAATTATGCATCTCCGCCCTAATCTTGTTCTATAAATTGTCAATATTATCCGGTCTGTCCTGGTAGACTCTTGCTTTCAAATATCCCCGAAGAAAATAATCCAGGGGCGTCAAGTCGAGGGATCTTGGCGGCCATCCAACGATTTGGGAACAATTCATCTAAGTATCTTCGAACATCAATACCAGCGCCATCTTGTTGAAACCAAATTCTTTTATTCGGTATATCTGGTTCAATTTCATGAGAAAAAATCACAGCAAGAGCAGGTATCAGGTCAACTGTTAGGAAATCCAGGTAGCGTGCGGCAGTAAGATTTTCTTCAAAAAAGAATTCCAAGATTCTCTTGCTGATGATACCTGCCCATACATTAACTTTCTGTGGGTGCTGTGTATGCGATTTGCATGTCCAGTGTGGATTTTCCTGGGACCAAAAGCGATAGTTGTGCCTGTTAATTACTCCGTTTAAATAAAGCGTAGCTTCATACGAAGCAAGTATGTTTCTGAAAATCACTATTGCCGTCACATCGTCTCATCATTTCCTCACAAAATTGTAATCGACTATCATAATCGTCTTCCGAAAGCTCTTGAACAAGACATATCTTATAGGGGTAGAATTTCTCTTGTTTAAAAAACACTCGAATTGCAGTTCGAGAAGTATCGTGATTGCGGGCCAATGAACCAGTTGAAGTACGAGGATTTTCAACAAGTTCTAACGCAATGTGTAATTTCTTTTCTTCATTCAAAGCACGCGCCCGTCCAGATTTGAGCAAAGTCTGTACTGTACCGTGTTCCTCAAACTTGTGAAATATTTTACTGACTGTCCCTTGCGAGATTTGGTGGTCGGGATATTTCGCATTAAATAAATCGCGCACTTCAGCCTGACTTCCTATTTTGTCTCCGCATCCAAGCAATATCAAGATTTCGATGCGTTTCCTTGACAATACCATCGTGATTCAGTAAATAACTTGATTTTGACAGAATAGTAACGTTTCGAACCCCAATTTACAGCTAAAACGAAAAATTAACCAAAAAATTCTTTATTTCATTCTGTGCACAATCTTGGGGGGTAAACATTAAGGATAATTAAATTTTATTTTACTTGTTAAGTAGATGTTTTATACAGATTTGGAAAGTGAGGATCTTCATGGTGAATTGTATTTTGCCGCTTGCGTGTATTTGTGTCATGCTACACGCATACTTCGACCACAGCGTGTTTGCATCAAGCAGTGTTGCCAGGTGGGAAAAATTCAGTGCATGAGAATAATTTCAAAGAAGCATGAGGTTTGGAGAAAAAAGCATGAGATGGCTGAATTTATCAAAAACACCTCTTGACACAGCTTAATTTTTAATTAATTTTGTAATGCCATTTTTATTTCATTAAAAAGCATTATGTTCAGCTATTTTATCATAATATTACATTGTAAGTAGGTAGTTACAGGTACTTACTTAAAAGTTATTAACCACGTAACTTTTCTAATTTATTTTATTGTTAGGCCGGGCGAACGTTGAGGCGCAGTTGACGTGACGCAGGGTGACTCACGGGTCGTAAAATCTGTTGTTTCCAGAAAATGTAGGTACCTTTACGGAATAGAGTTAAGAATCACTGCAATACAGCGTGAATACAGCACACACACCGCATATCCGTAGACTGTCATACCCGTTTATGTATTCATTGCTAATTATTAAGAGAGCAGTCTAAAATAAAGGACATTTCAAGTACCCAAATATTGTAGATACCTACCTCTATCTATTCAATTTTGCCCTCGATTTTGCCTTTATTTCTCGTTAGGTCTTTGTTTTGGTAGATTTCAAAGAGTAATTTTAATAATTTTATTATTTCTTTTGTGTCTATTAAAAGCATGAGATTTTGTAATCAAAATATGAGAGCATGAGATTTCTTCGGAATGCATGAGATCTGACAATACTGGCATCAGTTGACCGGACAGTTAGATTTGTAATGGCGAATTGGCGTTGGCGATACGGAACCGATTACCGTAGTAGTGGGGAATGCTAGACCAATGCACGTCGCCGCCCCTCTTAAAGTTCGTACCTTCCCTGGAATGAAGCGGCAATTTCTACTTTCTCTGTAAAGATCCGCAATTTCCGAATCTGTATAACCCGGAAAACCTTGCTATTGAAAACATAAAACTTGTTTATTTGGTATGGCTGGATTCGGTTTTCTATAAGCTTTCCAACAAGCCCCCTCATGTTTTCTGTTTCCATTTGAAAAAAAGTAGGGGTAGCTGGGGATTAGGGGGTTGAAGAAAAATTAATTATTATATAACCAAAAAATGGAAAAAATCAAGATCACTTAAGAAAAAAATTCATCAAGATATGAATTTTATTTCGTACCTATGGCCATCCCTGTATAGTTCATGCCTCAACAATTAACTGTCCCTTCTCAACAGTAGACTTTGAATGGTCAGTTGTGAAAATTGGATATTATTTCGTACTTGATTGAACACGCTAGTTAATATGTCATTGGGAACTATTTATTTTTCGTGCAGTATTGTTTGGTATTTGTCTTCGTCCTATTTTTATGTAAATATTTGAATTGGTCACAAATATTTGCTTGCGGTCAACATGGACGATCAATAGACCTTGTTTCTTTAAAAGATCAAATATCAATTACCAAACGACAACTAATAATGGAAACTATCGGGAAAAACTTATTTTAAAGAATGTTATGGCTGACGTTACACAATTGTTTTTATTGTAAACGTAGTTTTCGATATTTGGTCGAGTTAAAAACAATCATTTTTGCAATTTAGTGCAATATATAATGCAAACTTTTCACCGGCAAAAAAACCGGCCACTAAAAACTAACCTCAATTTTAAAGTTGGCTTCCTCGCGAACCGCTCATTTGATTTTGATGATCTTATTTTTTAAATTGTACATTGATTTCTCAGGAACGATGATATCTCGGAAATTTTTATTCGAAATTTAATTTGAGCATATACGGGGCGCAACAAAAAGTCGAAGTTTTTTCCCGATTAACACCCTGTGGGGTGCAGCAGCTACAGTGGCTGTTGCTAACTATAGTCACACTGTAGCCTCATTTTTTGTGAACATTTTGTTTATTTAATGACGACATTATCTGTTTTTGTTGGAGATACACGGTTTTAAAACAAACGTCTCGGAAAAAAACAAATCAAATAAACAAATAAACATCAAAACGTAGATTAATGTGAAAACAATATAAATTAAAAAAAAGATAAACAAATTTTAAGGAACTAATATCTAGTGTGGCCTCCTTACTTCAAAATTGCTTAATTCAATCGAATCAATCAGGTTTGTAACAAAGCCTTGTGAAACTGCATCAAATTCTTTCTGAAGTGCAATTCGCGAACAACCGTTGACAAACTCTTAATTGTCATATTTCAAACAATCAACCGTTTTGGCCTATGCCGCCTTGATTAATTAACAAGTAGAAATTTCTGCCTGCAAAGCGTTTTTCCGAGGCGTTTGTTTTAAAACAGTGTATCTCCCATAAAAACAGAGATAATGTCGCGATTAAAAAACCAAAATGTTCACAAAAGATGAGGCTACAGTATGACTACAGTTAGCAACAGCGCCTGTAGCTGCTGCACCCCAAAGAGTGTTACAAACTTTGGGGAAAAAAACGTCGACTTTTTGTTGCGCCCCGTATGTGCTCAAATTAAATTTCGAATAAAAATTTCCGACATATCATCGTTCCTGAGAAATCAATGTACAATTTAAAAAAAAGATCATCAAAATCAAATGAGCGGTTCGCGAGGAAGCCAACTTTAAAATTGGAGCTGGTTTTTAGTTGCAGTTTCTTAAATATTTTAATGAAAATATAATGAATTATTCATTGTATTCCTCTGAATTCTTGTCGCGAGTATAAGTCCCACACTTCTTTATCAAAACATAACCGCCACTGGGAAATAATGAAAAGCATACAAGTACTTACTCAGAGTGACATTGCAAGGTCCATTACCCACAATGGGCAAAAGCAAGACTCTTCCTTTCATGGTATACTGTCCTTGTAGCCTGAGTTCAGGGGTAATGGATCTTGCGTACATTTCCTTTTTGTCGAAATCGATGCTAGAAATAAAATAGTTACAGTTTTTTCGCCTGTTGTAATTTAAATTTTAAAGATACGCTTACCTTGTTGCTAACACTTTAGATCCCGTTAAACCGTACAGTTCTACGTCTTTGAAGTGTTGGACTACGTTGACGGGACCTTTCCCTTCTCCTATTACCAATTCTGGGATGTCCAGGGGATCAAATCTCTTCAATCCTAATTCCGATGATCCTACAACACGTCAAGGTAAATTTTAGAAAAAAAAATCGTCTTCAAGTAAAGTTTCTCCAACGTTCATTGACAGGATTGTATAGGATGTCCCAATTAATTTTATTTATTTATATGATTAATAATAATAATAATAATAATAATAATAATAATAATAATAATAATAATAATAATAATAATAATAATAATAATAATAATAATAATAATAATAATAATAATAATAATAATAATATCTCTACCCCTCATTCTAATCACGAGAATTAGCCCAGAAGTCGAAGACTTGTGCGGGAGAGGGGGCGGCATATTATTAAGCAGGCACAGGCATGATTAATAACAACACCCCACGGGATTAACCCAGTTACGGGATGAGGAATTATAGAGTAAAATTGTACGACAGATCAGTTGAAACAGGATCATTTCGCTCGAAAATAGACGTTGGAAGGCCGAAAATATTAACAGCGGACCAACAAAATGATAGTCAACATTTTATAATAAAATATTTACGGACGAAGCCACATTTACCCGACGGGGTATTTTTAATTGGAGTCATTCTTGGGACCTAGAAATTTCTCATCTGCCAAAAGAAGTACATTTTCAGCAAAAGTTCTCTATCGATATTTGATGTGGAATTCTCTCCGATAATATTGTGAGACCGTTCGTACTACCATGTCCACTTAACGGAGAAAATTATTTTAACTTTCTAATTAATGACTTGCCACTGCTTCTTGAAGATATTCCCTTAAATTTACGGCAGAACTTCGGGTTTTTGCATGATGGTGCACTTGCACATTACCCCCGACGAGTAAGAGAATATAGTAATAGAAACTAGAAAGGTGACCGTTCTTCGGGCTAAAGTTCTCTGGCCGCACTGCGCGCGTCATGACCACCGCTGCGTACTGCCTTTTACTTAATTTTCGTTACAGCCTGGTGGACAATTTTTTTAAATTTTGACCATGCCATTTGAAAGAGCGTGTCATTCTACATACATACATCATGAAAGATTATGGTGTTACATAACAAAACTTTCAAGAAAATATTGTTTGAAAATTTTAAAATTTAATTTTCATAATACTGAAAATGATTATGTAAAAAATCGACTAAATTAAATGTTAAAAATTGTGCACCGTTGACTACCTGACAGTAGCCATGACGATTAATAAATTCTTTTTGGACATTATCAATAACTTCAGGAGGTATACGATGTATCTTATGACGAATTCTTGCTTTTAAATCTTCTAAATTAACCGGTCTAGTAACGTATACTTTGCTTTTAAGTATCCCCACAAGAAATAATCTAGGGGTGTCAAATCAGACGATCTGGCTGGCCACTCAATCGGCCCCCTTCTAACTATCCAACGATTCGGGAACAGCTCATCTAAATAAGCACGGACAGGTGTTGCATAATGGGGAAGTGCACAGTATTGTGAAAATTAAATTTTAAAATCTTCAAACATGATTTTCCTGAAATGTCTATTATGTAACACCATAACTTTTCATGATGTATGCATGTAGAATGACCCGATCTTTCAAATGGTATGGTCTCGTAAATTTGTTCATTCGACTCCTTTTATTATTATTTTTTTCGACGAATTTATAATTTTGGAACATTTTTACGTAAAAAACGTCTTTGTTTAGATCGAGATCGGCAACAGTTTTCGAGTAAACTGAGTTTGAAAATTACTATTTATTATTCACATCAATTTCACGTGTATTTTCAGGACATCCTGTATATACATATAAATAAAATCAACTTACCATCTTTCAGTTTGTGAATGGCATCCTCGAGGTTAACCTTTAAACATTCGGGCATCTTGGGATCACTTTTGCTGCATCTTCCCCAATCACTCGCTGAAAGAAGTTTGATTTATTACATTATTATCAACCCAGATAAACCAGTTGTTTAAAACTACTGGTCTTCAAACTTTTTATTGAAATTAAATTATTTTGTGAGTGTTTTAGTCTTTACACAGACTCAATTTACCATGCAAAAACAAACATTTTGCTGACGTTTCGAAAATCTTTTGTAATTCAAAAAATAGGTAGGTAGTAATAATTAACAATTTTAACGAGATTTAACAACAAATAGGATTTTAACTTTTTTTTATCAGTTTGGCGAGTAAAATTTACAAAAACTGTTCAAAATTACGTTCGCGGACTTCAATGCACGCATTACATCTTCGAATCATGTTTCTTTCTGCCGCTGCGACTTCTCCCCTATCGGTCAACTCTTCGATATTATTGACATGGATTTCATAAACGATGCATTTCAGATGTCCCCATCCGGCGGTTCGATTCGTCGTTCTCCGGATGTTCTCTTGAGGTCTTGCACTTTCAAAATGTGAGGGTGTCTCATCATATTGTTAATTATTACTACCTATTTTTTTAATTACAAGAGATTTTCGAAACGTTGGCAAAATGTTTGTTTTTGTTCATAGAAAGTCATTTTTATTGAAAGCGATTGACTTTAGAGCAAGAACCAAGAGAACAATTTTTGTGTAAAGTTCATTGGCGCTTCAGAATTTGCTGCCAAATGTCAATTTTTCCAGTGGCGTAAAAGTTATGGAGAAAAAACCCTTCCGATACCTTAAAATCTCCACCACTGGCACGTCTAATAAATTCGAGAAGGATGCGAAAAAGTAGCTAACAATAGTGGTAATGTGTTTACAAAAGCTCAGTCCTGTAGTTCAAACGGTTCCTAAGATATTGAAAAAAAACTAAAAAAAATAAAATTTTGACACTGTGTTTCTCGAAAACGAAAGCCGGGAGAGAAAAATGGAAGAGGAAAAAAATATTTCTTTTTTCAACAGGAATTACATTTTTAGGAATACCCTGTATATTATATTGTATTATATATTCACTGCGTATAATGTCTGATCTGAATCTTAAATCATACTCCTTTACGCTCAAAGATAATTGATTTTTAATGAGCTCGACTAATCACCGGCGCTATCAAATTACAGAGATCGGGATTTCGCAAATACTCGAAAATTACCTCACGAAATTAAAAATGCAGGTCAATCGGATACCGCTTAATTGACCATTTTGAATATGTAGACGTCAAATGTGTCTACTTTAGCTACCGTCGATAAAATTACAACACAACACATTACTTTCCTTCCCACAAATCTCTCCGTTTTATCTGGGGCAGCTGAAAACAATTTTCTGTCGTACGACAGGACCGGCTTCGTCAGATTTCGGGCCCCGTTTTACAAATAGCATACGCGAAGATGCATAATCGAATAAATCAATTTTATTGTTGATCGGCTTGGAACAGAAAAAAGTGTAAAGAAACAAAAAGTGAAGATAATGCATTGGCACATATTATAACATATTTTAATTGTAATATTATACAGGGTGATATTTTTTTTTTGGTAAATAGTGGTCGATGATACCTACACCTCCGCCTACTAACAAAAAAATTGGTTTGTGGTGAAATTGTTGACGATTTATTTATTATCTTTTAAATAATAATGAATAAGTTATAACAAGTAGCTTGCTGTAGCATCCTCTTTATTTGCTAAGCTTAAATAGCTCAGTTATTAACTTGAAATCATTTGTAGAAGACACGACGTCAGTCTTGTAAAGTATTTACTTTGATTTTAACAGTTCTTTATAATATATAAAATTCTTGTGCAGCAAAAAGTTACCTAAGCAATGCTTTTCCAGTTCTTAGGAAAAGTTTCCTGACAAACATTCTAAAAATTACAGAAATTAATCTTAACACTTAAATATGCAGGAAGCGCATTCGCCAAAACTGGACAACGGTTCAGTATGCAATAAAAATGGTTTAAGAAATGAAGATGTTTGCTAACAAGAACGCAACCTTTAGAAAATATTGAAGTTATTAAAGTACCGTAAGATTGAAAAAGCTAAATATTTATTTCAATTGTTCAAATCTTAAAATCTAATTTAAAGTTATGGCGTAAAAAGGAAAAGCAACGTTTCTATTAAATAGTTTGGTATGCCATGAGAAATCAATTGTTTTTAGTTTCTATAGCAACCGTAAATGTAGATCAACTGTCATACGTTCGAATGTCAGTTAATGTGTAAAGTGCAAAACTGTAAAACAACACCCTGTACAATTGAGATATGACTTGCCCCGCGGTCCATCAAAAACCATTGGCTTCTAATTGTGAAAACGCGGTGCGGATAGTAAGAACAAGGCAACTTACGCAATTTGACCGCATCCGTTGCCAAATACGTCGTTAGCAGAAGGATAACACCGTTGACACCAAAACCCATGCTGGATGGAGGTAAGTAACGAATTGGGAAATAAGCGAAAATACGAACAAACTGTTTCGGACACGATCTAAGACGGTATATACTCAGTTTGCCCCCTACTATTTCTTATATACCCTCCGCTTGGTCACTCGGAGGTGTACACGCTTAAAAAAATTGACGATCTTAGGAGGCGCAGGTAAATCTCAAGGTTGGTGGGTTTCTTCCAGGGAAATGGAACCATTGTTTGTTACGCGGGGAAGAAAATCATCTTTGACGGCATGGTAATCAGCAGAGTTGTCGAGGAACATTTTTCCAGAAGTTCAAGTTCATTGGATCTCTTTTAAAAAATTATACGTTTAAGGCTATATAATGGCATTTAAATATTGATAGTTCGTAAGATGCCAACGGACATAGGGACATCAAACTATTAAAGACATATTTTTACTTACTGTGTCTATTATGATTTTGGATATACAGGGTGAAACACTACACACTGTTTATTGAGAATGTCACTTTATCTTTCACATTTTATTTTATTAGGAATAAACCGACAAAGGAAGCTTTTAACAAACATAAAACAAAGTTACAGAAGATGTTCAAAGTCCATTTCCAAGCAGGCACGACATCTTCGTCTCAACGATATTCGAACTCTTTCGAAAACACCCTCCTTGGTTTGGATTTCTTGACACTTTTGATTAATCCGTAGCTGCAGCTCTTCCAGGCTATTTACAGGAGTACCATACACTACTGTCTTCAAATATCCCCAAACAAAGAAATATAGAGAGTTCAAATCAGGCGATCTTGTAGGCCATAAAACAGGTCCGGCCCTTCCTACCCATCTATGTGGAAAAGTTTGGTGTAGGTAAATGCTCTCTAACGGCCATGGAAAAATGAGCTGGAGCACCATCATGCTGGAACCACATTTGTTACCTCTGATTCAAAGGAATGTCTTCCAAAAAGTCATACAGTGTGTTCTGCAGAAAGTTGAGGTAAGCAGCGCCTGTTAATCGGTTTGGTAAAACAACAGGACCTAGAAACCTGTCACCTACAATACCCATCCAAATGTTTAATGAAAAACGTGCCTGATGTCCAGATTCTATTAGAGCATGAGGATTTTCGTCGACCCAATATATACACACATTATTTTGCTATTCTAACCCCACATTTTAATAATTTTTTTCACATATTTATAAACAAAAGTAAACATATGCAGAACTATGTAAGTTTATGTTTACATCTACAGTCAAATAAAAAAATACGTAGTTTGAAAGAGTTCTCGACCTAAAAACTTGGTTAGATCGCTTTCTGTCGTCATAGATTCGTTTTACTTCGGTACCTTTGAATACTCCAAACATGCGTATTGTGAAAATTAAACACTCCATTTCTTGTGAACCTGGCCTCATCAGTAAAAATAAATGTTTGCAAGAAAACGAGGGTATTCAGCATCATGACGTAGAAACCAGCGCCAAAAAAAAACAAACGTGTTTGATGATCATTTATTGGATTTAAGACCTGTACTCGTTGTACACGGTATGGATAAAGCAGTTGCTCGTGAAGGATTCTCCAAACAAGAGGACCACTAATTCCTACCTCGGCTGATATTCTCCGCACACTCGTACCTGGATTCTGCTCTACCAGTGCTAGAAATTCTGCTTCTGCTCTAGGAGTGGATACCGACCTTGGTCTTCCGGATAAATGGCACTGTTTGCTCAAGGAACCGGTATCACGCAATCTTTGGTGAATTCTTCCAAACATGCGTTGTGAAGGAATCTGGCGATTTGGATAAGCGCCAACATAAAGACGTCGCGCTTCGGTGGCGTTCCCATTAGCACGACCATACATGAAATGCATGTCTGTTAATTCTGCGTTAGAGTAACCAGCCATAGTAAAAGAAAACTTGTGGACTGAGAACAACTGTCAAATATACGTACTGTTTATTTCACTAAACATCAACCAACTATTATAAGAAAATACACAACGTTTATGCAAAATAAAAAAGGGGCTAAAAAACATAAAACATTCCATATCTCCGCAACCGTTACTTTGCGGACCCATGTTTATTGAGACTTTTCTGCTTATTTTGGTTCATACTATTACCTCCTTAAATATTTTACACTCTTTTTTTAACACCCTGTATATTGGGATACCGTACATGCACTGTGTTGATTTTTATGCGGGACACCCTGTATAGAAACTTGTTATATTTTCTTTATAATAAAAAGATAATCTAACTGTATTGTACCGAGTAGAAATGATAAATTTAATTTACATTTTGCAAGATTTCTCTACTTAATTTAACTTATTAAAAGTTGAAATATCCCCCAAACATAATAGACATTATTTTTAAATTTGGTACAGAACCAATCTAAACAATTAATTAAGACTTAAAAGTTTCTATGATGCCTTAAATTTTCTGCTGTGCATAAAATGGTAACAAAATCTTCTCTAAAACTAGAACCTTGAGCTTATTTTTACAGCTCCAAGTGCGTCATCGTCGGAAGACGTGACATTATTTGATAAATAAACTGATTTTGTGATATAATTCTGAGAAAACACCACATTTGCCTTCGTTTTCTACGAAGCTAAAGTGCGTATGCCTACGATAGTAATACCGACTTACATACTAATGTTATATTATGACAAGCTTTACTCTTGTACACGGAAAATAATGCTGTTGGCCATGATCCCAAGATAACACGTTTGGGATAGGAAAGAATATCCTAGATTATTAAAAAAATAAATAAGCAGTGTTTAGTTTTGTTGTGGATACAACGCGTTTATATCACTATTGATCAGAAAAAGAAAAACACCTTGATTAAATGAGTAATTTGATATTGATGAGCAAAAAGTTATTAAGAAGCTGTGTCGTAGAAGAGATTGCCATGCTGTAAACAAAACTAAGATTTTGCCTATGATGAGAGGCTAGTTATTAAAGAATGGTAAAATTGCATGATTTTTTCAGATACGTGCAGAAGAAACAAACCAATATAAAATTCATTGTAATAACTAATAACATTGTTTGATATGTGTTATGACAATTTTAATGACGATGAAAAATTGTCCTTCTCCTGGTACATAACTTATTATTTGTTAAATAAACTATGGCAAGATTAGATTTATTTTTCTCTTTCGCTCTGACTCACTATTGTAGAAGAATTCTACATAAACATACAATTTAACTCATCAAGGTAGGTAGTCTTCCGTCAACCCGAAAGAATTGCCTAATTTTGGAAAATTAATAACACGAAACACCTAATAATTATTGTATTACGAAAATTACTGTCGTCCACTTTGGACATAAATTGTTTATAAGGTTATAGACTATAATTATGATAATGTTTCGTAATTTGTGACTTAATAATCAAGGCAATTATTTTTTGTTGGATCAGTTGTCCATCTAATAAAAAAGACTTTGTATTTGATGGGTATTTCCTGCTCTTATAATTATTCAATTATTTATTTCTAATTAAAAAAAATAATACTAGCTATTGTATATTGACATGAAAGATATAATAATAAAAAATAATCGCCTCAGTTTTTTTTAAAAGTGCAGCAATTTACACTAATAAAAGTGTTTTGATGATAGGATCATAGATTTTACTAGTAGTAGTAGTATCTACTCGTATTAATACAAGTAATTTTAGACATTTAAGAACTGAATAATATAGAGTTTAGCAAAGAACAAGAATTTTATCTCATGCTACCTGCGAATTTTGCAAAAATACCAAAGAAGAATGAAAATATGACGATAGAAACGGTCTCACCAACAAATTTTTAGGTACAGAAATTTTTCAACATACTTATTTTTTAAAATTCAACTGTAGATGTAAATATTTTTATAACATAAACTTACATATGGTTCTGCATATAAGATTGTTCCCTTTTGTTTATAAGTATATGATAATAATTGTAAAGAATAGTAAAATAATGTGTGTTTTGCAAACATTATTTATTATTTTGCTATTCTAACCCCACATTTTAATAATTTTTTTCACATATTTATAAACAAAAGTAAACATATGCAGAACTATGTAAGTTTATGTTTACATCTACAGTCAAATAAAAAAATACGTATTTTGAAAGATTTCTCTACCTAAAAACTTGGTTAGATCGCTTTCTGTCGTCATAGATTCGTTTTACTTCGGTACCTTTGAATACTCGCAGGTGGCATGAGATAATATTGTTGTTATTTGCTAAATACTATATTATTATTCAGTTTTTAAATGTCTAAAATTATTTGTATAATCTTTTTACATTTAATTGTTTCTATGATTATGATTACATTTGAGAAAATGCTTCAAAATACTTTGCACAAACACAGGTACAATATATTTTTAGTAACGAAAATGTAATTTGTTGAAATTTATTATTGTTGCTTGATGTAATGAAATGAATTACATATTATTTCTTGTAACTGATTAGGTGGTAATTTGTTCACTGTGCCTATACCAGCCACAATAAAAGTCCAGTGGGTTCAGGTCAGTTACAATAAGATAGAATAATTAATAATGCTTTTCGTCAGATTCCAGCAACAAATAAATTCCGAACAAATTACATTCTTGTTGCTAACATTTCAGTTTAAATTTATTTTAGTTTTACTTACATAAATCCATGTCCAATTTCGAATTATTAACCAAGTGCAACCAAGTGTCCTAGACAAAAACTGGCTGATCCAGTATTCTTGGCTCTCACTAATTGTCTGAAATAGATGTTATTATCACTTATAGCAATAGCAAAATATGATGATATTATTTCATCAACGCAACATTTGGAATACTTCTCGATTACGACCACTTGATTTTGAAAAACTTAGACGTCAAATGTCAAATATCAACTAGCGCCGCGCTATGGTCAGTAGTGCTACTAAATATTCTAATAAAGAAACTGTAGTGGCGTAAGCAGCGGCCAAAAATGGAACCTCGTATTGTTTGGTGCATCATATAAAGTTTTTCAAAATCAAGTAGTCGTAATCGAGAAGTAGTTTTGTGCGAGAAGTATTCCAAATTTTGCGTTGATGTAATAATACCCTGCTTTCAGGTTAGTTACCGCGAGTGTTACTGTGTCCATCGTCTGGTAAATCGCAGCGGCCGTGTTTTTTCAAAGACGACGCTTCTTAGCAGACGATGCCGTGTCGTTACCAAAATCTAGTCGCCGGTTACTTTTAAAGTAGAGTCAGTGGAGATTTGAGACTCGTCCGTATTGTTTTTATCAGAAAATCTCTATTTTAACGTGAACTTCCCGACCGGTTTTCTTAATTCTGAAGTACAATTTGTTATTTGTGCAGTGCAAGTGGTTAAGTGATAATAACATTTAATTCAGACAATTAGTGAGAGTCAAGAATACTGGATCAGCCAAACATTTGATAGATAACAGAGAATTTCTCCCCCTTATTCTGTTCTTCGAGATTGAGATAGTAGCCGGCAGCATTTGGTGAGTTTCATATTTTTTTTCCTGCTCTCGTTGAAAGGTTTGATAATTTTTTACCCAAAAAGCTATGGTTTATAATTCTGGCAATTATAATGCCAAATCAGTCACTATTTGTGAATCACATTGTATAATTCTTTTAAATAAAAGATGTAGCTTTTTGCCCAGCATATAATAATTCGTAAAAATGCAGCACGAGAACCTAATTCACCATGTCTCATGTCTCAAATTGGAAAATACGCCATTCAACATGATTATTGTATGCAAATTGACCATTTGTAAATAATCATCCATGTAAAAAAACTTAGGCATTATTATGCTGTTACATTTTTTACCTGTAATTTGTACAAATGCACATGCTATTTGCATGTATACTCTCCATTCAACCGCAAAACAGTTGCTCGTCGAAGAAGAATTTCTTTTCAGTGTCATTAACAGTTGACGTCGTTGATATATTACTTCCAGTTCAATAACTTAAGCCATATTTTTTGTATGTCTATAAGTTAATGACTAAGCTAAAAGATCGCTGGAATAATTTGTTGGTAATCCTTATTAATTAGTGTATTAAAAATTTAATGTTGAAATATGCAATATTTTTAAATAACTAAGTAGGTTTCTTCTGTATTAAAATTAAATATTTTCTGACATTCATACTTTTAAGGACACAATTTATATCTTATTATAATATAACGCCATGCTATGTCTTATGAAATTTAGATGTCATTACGAAACTGTGCTGCTTTAGATGAATTAAAGGATACATGACTGGCCTTGATTTTGGTGGTTCTGTAAATCTGTACATGATAAACAGGGCAATCTTAATGTTTCGAAGGTATGGTATACTTCGAATGCCTATTACATCTTTATGGAAAACATGGCAAATACAAAATTGCTATTTTTCGAATTTACATTTTAAAATAATTTTTGAACCGTAAAATCTATGCAGATATATCGTAAAGTCGCAAAAACTAATGTGCCCTGTATCTGTCCACTAAAATGACGTTAGGTTATGTTTTAATTATAGTAATATTTCACGAGATTTCGAAGAACCTGTTGTTGAATTGTTCACGTAAATGAATCCATTAATAAATTTTTAAATATACAATAACTTCCTTAGAGGGGCGTTTTCTGCCATGTTTATGTGACTTTTTTTTCTTATTTGTGATCGTAGAATCTACAGTAAATTTTGGCACGCTAATTTTGGAACATTCTGTATAAATAAATAGAAATATAAAAACGCTCCAGAAAATCCCAGTTATAGGCGTATCGCTGATAGAAACATTTTATTTTATACTTGGCAGTGTTTTTCGGGATAACGGTAAAAAATACGTTATTTAAATCGGTACGACAAATGCATTTTTTATTTAGCTTTATAGGTTGACTGATTTTTTTTCGATTTCATAATATTTTACATTTAATAGTACTTAGATCTATAAAAATAATTACCGTAATATGTATCACAGTACTGCACTGCGCATAATTGCACGAAATACAGAGTGTTTTGCACAATAACCGACGCAAAGCAGGTGCATGTATGGGGTTCCAACATGCACCTTCTCTGTGTCGCTTCTTATGCACAACACTCTGTAGATTTTAAGACGGTGCTAGTTTTCAATCCCATACGATTTTTTAATATTTTTTACGCGTGATCGTTGTCGTAATTTAGTCAGATTCACTCTCGGATATTTGTATCACTTCACATTCACTAATGGGCAATGGTACACTGTTTATTTCCATATCGGTAAGTTCTTTCGTTAACCCCGACACGGTTTTGCTGCGAGTGGCTTTGTCGAGGTCCATTTTATTCGACATCACAATTTCTTTGATTAAGGTACGAGACATCTTAACTTTGCTCCGAATTTTATGAAACGGTTTTTGTGTGGTGGTGGTATTCATTCTGAAATGAACTGCATATTATAAAAATGGTGGCGGACATGCGTAATAATTACCGTTTGTAAGAAGCGACAAGATTCGTGACGTCGGACGATTCTCGAACTGACAAGCTCTGTTTCTTACTTTGTAAATCTTGTTCAGGCGTTTTTGCAAGTCTCGCGAGATTGTCTTTGTTAATGTTGATATTAAACACTATATTTTTCGATTTGTAACTTTGCGTGGAGTGTCTGTTTGTTGCACGAACAAAATATTTATTCAAGTCTTCTCTGTACGTTTTCTCAGTGATACTCACAACTTCTGTTGATTTGGAGGGTTGCGTCAATTCAGCACGATTTGTTATCGCAATAGAATCTGCCAGTTCTTCATTTGATTCGTCTTCCACTAACCCGGTTTTACTGCCGGTGGCTTTAACATAGTTTATTTGGTTTGACCTAACGATTTCTTTAATTAACGTATGAGGCGTCTTAATTTTCCCTCGGCTTTTGTGAGGTGTTTTAGTTCTTTCGGTATACGCTAAGTCTTTAGTAGGATTCACCCTGAAATCAACTTAAAATTATAAGTGTAGGGTAATATACACAAACCTTTACCGTTTATTAGAACTGACAAGATTTGTGACGGTACGGTGGAAAAAATTTAAGTTGGGCCTCATTCTCGCCTTTTCTCTAAGCAATTCTCCTTCTCTTGCCTTGCTTTCCTTTAGAAGGGCTTTTATAACTTCTCTGAAATATTGGATAGGGTCAAGAAAGTGAATATAACCTCAAATAAATTACTTACTCATCGGAAATCAGAGATTTGTAATATTCTATGTTGTCCATTGTTTGTGTGAAATGTCTTTGACATTAATTTATAATTGTTTTTTTCTTAATTGATTCTATTAATCAATCCTACATTATTTTTTTACCATAAAATATGTTTCCTCATCTTGTACCTACTAATTTCAGTGTTTTTTTTCTTTCACTGGATTTTAGTATTTACATTTAAATAGTATACAACATGCAACCATATTACCGTGAAGCTTGTAATTCTGGTTGTCTATACATTAATGATTTTAAGACTATCAAATTCATACATTTATATACAGGGTGTCTTGCAAGTCGGTACAATAATTTTAGGAAGTGATAGAATACTTGATTTTGAGTCGATTGAAACAAACATAGATACCTATATACCAAGTGTTGTATATTTGTGATAATTAATTTTTTAATATTTTTAAATTTAACTGTGTTTGTAGTAAAACACATTATTGAAGTGTAGAAGAAAAACAAACCTTTTTATAACAAATATTTCTATACTATTTTTATCAGGAATGAATGGATTATTTAAATGATTTCACCAATAAAATCCAAAATGACCTAGAACTTCATAAACATGGTTTTTCTACTTTGTAAAAGGTAAAAGTCAAATTTGAACGTGGATTTTATTTAGGGTCTAAGAATCTAACAATAGTACACTTTAACTGAGATTCGATCGCATAGTTTGACAGTTGATCTATATTTAAGGTTGCTATGGAAACTAAAGACAATTGTTCTTGTTGTTCTCATGGCATACCAAGCTATTTAATAGAAACATTGCTTTTCCTTTTTACGCCGTAACTTTAAATTAGATTTAAGATTTGAACAATTGAAATAGATATTTATAATAGATATATTCTTAAACCATTTTTGTTAGATACTAAATGGCTGTCCTCTGTTTTGGTGAATGTGCTCCCTGCATACTTAAAAGTGTTAGGATTAATTTCCCTAGTTTTTAGAATGGTGATAATGAATTTAACATTTTAAAGGGTAAAAGATTGAACTGAGAAAATAAAATATAAGTTGTTTTATTATTTATTTTAATTTAACTTAAATAGAATAATAACACAAAATAAACATTTATGTACACATACGAGTATATTGAAAATAAATTAACTTTGTCCACTATTCATAGTTTTATAAAATACACTTAAGTACATGAAGATCGAAAATGATCTGAAAATCACAATTTCTGACAAATAAGAAAATTAAACTTTGTCGTAGCGACAATAGAGACACGGTTTTTAATTAAAAGTCGGCCAGTTTGGAGACATGCACAAATATCAGGGGCATACAAATTCTTTTCCTTGTCCCAGAAAACCACCGAATCCAAGATCATTTTTAGCGACTGTCTTGGACTCCCATTAAAAAAACATTGTAGATCGAAAACACAGGACCAAAAATATTCTGCACCTATTCTTCTTTTAATATAAAATTATTTACTCAATTCCTTACGGGCTTTAGTTATTACAATTTCTACTATTAACATTTAAACTCGACTTAATAATCGTTTTAAAACGCATTTATCAGGAAACATCTGTCTTAATTTAATAATATCACGCTACTAACGCCATGCGATCTGAAATTATTCGGTGCTTTTAAGCGTACAATTGAAAACGACGTCCGCTTTTCCTCAATTTTTTTACAATCTACTGCTCTCCGTCGTCCCTCTTTTGGTATTCGTGACTAGAGCGGTGATAGTGGGCATGTTGGTTTCATCGTTGGTAGTGAATACAACATTATCGACACCAGAGAGGTTTTTCTGCGGAGCTGGACTGTCCTTCTTAGGACCATCCATTAGGAAAGTGGTCAGCAGGAAAAGTATAGAACCTGTAAAGGATTCAATCAGTTTCTAATGCGAATATAGGCAACCAACTTAACAATGCAGTGTATATGTGATTGTATGGGTATGTCATGCAATCAAATAAACAAGTTAGTGCACTACTGGTTGTATACTAAATAAATACTCACTAAAGCCGTAACATCCGGCATAGAATATGTACAAGCTTTCTCTGTAGCCTAGAGCTTTGGATACGGGCTCGACAGCTATGGGTAGATTGCCACCGATGTTGTTCATTACAAAAAGGAATACCCCTATAGTTGTTGATCGTACTTTTAAAGGTACAATCTCTACCACCATGGCGAACAGTATTCCAAACCACATCTCAGCTAGAAAGAATTAAGAAATTGTTAAATCTGGCCCAATTTTTTAAAGAGTTACGACTTACCAAAGAAATATGACACCCCTAGAGACACCATAGCATACGTAGGGGTGAAGTAAACGCTTCCAAAGGCGAAGGGCGTGGAAACAATCTGACTTATGGCAAGAACGATACATCTAGACCTGATACCCATCTTTGCTACGATCTTATCTGACACTACCCCTCCCACCACTACGCCTATGGACCCTATGACTATGGTCACGGCAAACAACCACCAACCTGGGAAAAAAAACATATTTAATACTTAATCGGAAGTAAGGAAACAGCGCTTACCCAAATCGTAGTCGGGAAAATAAAGCTGGTAGTACAAGTCACAGTTGTAAGCGAAGCACATGCCCCCACAGTGTCTTATGGAAGCCGCAAAGCACAATAGGATGATCCTGGGATCGACGATGATATCCCAGATGGTGATCTTCTTGGCTTCCGGGTTGTTTTGGTTGTCACCTTCGCCGATGGCAGTCCTTGACGGTTCCTTCAATGTGAACCAGGTCAGGAAGGCGAGGATGATGGCTACGATGCCCGCTCCGTAGTAGGCCACCCTCCAGCCCTGGCCCCAGGCGTTCAGAGGGGGGACATAGCGACCGACAGGGAAAGCGATGCCTACGGAAGAAGAATTAATAAATAATTTTCTGATGATTGTAATGCGTTTAAAATAATTTGAGAACTTCGCCGAAACGGCTGTATGACGTCACAGCCTCCTATAGCGTGCCTGTTTGTCTACACGCCCTGTATTATTAGTAGCCAAACTTTTGATGATTTATATTAAAATAGTCCATCATCATAATTAAATCTATCATTGGTAAATTAGACGAATATGCTTTGAAATATTGTGTATTTTAAAAGCAGTAAATCGACATCACGCCTGACGAGTGTTTATTTTCAATTTAACCTCTTACTTAAAATTCCCTAGGCCTGTCTCTCCGTTATTTTTGAAGATATCACGCGGTCAAGGTGTCAATTTGTCGTTTGTTTGTTAATTTTGATTTAAGCATAGCAACGATCTAACTCGGCCACTTAATTTTTTGTTTTTACCAGTTTTGTATAAAAGTATGCTTACCGTATCCGCCGTATATGCCCCAATTGAAGACGGACATCACCAGAGCTCTTTTTTCTTCGGGGAAGATGTCCGAAAGGATGCCCGTCGCTAAAGGATTACAAGCCGATTCCCCAGCTGCCATAATCATCCTTAGCAGAACCAGCTGCCAATACTCGTTGACACCGCCGCTTAAAATGATCGCAACCCCGAAAATCACGGTGCACACCGCCAACATTTTCACTCTGAAACAAAAATTAAAACGTTAATTTCTTGAAAATTATGTCTCAGCCTTTCCGAACACCCCTACTGTGATGTTCGTTAGTCATCGCGACATTTGCTTCAGTCGCCCCCACTGAAAAGTCGGTTAACTGGGAGATGCGACTGGATGAATCGAGTGTTCACCCTGGACTGGACAAGAATCGTCTAGAAAATTCGAGATGTTAAGGTTTCGATTTTTCATTTAGATTTAGTTCAGTGTTTAGCAGATATTTCGGTGTAGCAGTTTGTAAATGTACATGGTGATTACATAATCACATAACAATCATATTTGTGAAGTCAGAATTACTGGAATATCGCAAATTCGGCCATATGTATATACTGGCCATTGTATGAGGCGCACTTCAACAACTTTATTGGCCAATGAGGGTGCTGATCTTACAACCACTAAACGACATGGTGGATGGTAGAGCTCCTCTCTAGCAGAAAATTATGTTGAGGAGTCCATATCTAACAAACTTGATATTGCAAGGAAAATCCTCGGAAAATATAGCTCTTCCTTACAAGAAGAGACATCCGTAACCTGTGCAAATTCTTCATAAACTTCGACAGATGTTATGCCTTTCGAAAATGATGGGAACAATGTTACAATGGCTGTTAAATAAATTAAATTTGATTTATTATAGGTTTATTATTTTTTTCATTGTTCTGCAAGTGAAATAAAGTTAGTTTATTCCATTAGTGGATAATGTATCACTTTAGACCGTTTAGACCGTTCATATGTGTGGATGAATAGCTGAAAAAATTCAGGTGTGGAAAACCCAGTAGATATTTCCAAGTTGAAGTACTGTGTTGCAATTATAGCTAATAAGGAAGTCATTTGCATTAAACACATTACAATTTCTGAAAAAATCGAAAAACTAGCCGATTTGCAACCGTAATAAATACATAAATTAATGAAATTAACATGATGCCTACCTTTTCGTAATCAATAATTTATTATTCCATAAAGATTTTCCGGGAAACCTTGCTCTTTTCACAATAATTATTTATCTAATGCAATGCTTGCATTACACCTTGTTAATATTAATATATGTTCCAGTGGCGACTCGTGCATTTAATATTAGGTGAAGCGGGATAAATAATATTTCACATACAATAGAAAACTACGTCCTCAAGTCTAAAGCACATTAAAACAAATGTATTTTAACAAGCATTTAAAATAAAAAATCTTTAAAAGTCGTTGCAAAGGCTATAATTACTAAAAAAAATCCTACATCAGCCTAAATAGAAAGTAGAGTTTTATCATTTGCTTTTGGGAAGGAATGAAATATCAAGTTCACATTCTTTGTTGAGGGTTTTCTATAGCCTTTGTACGAAGCAACAGCACAAATATGTTCAGGCGTTGCAATCAACACAGTCTAATACGACAAAATAATAATTATAGGACATATTTTTTTCTGTTTTATTGGGAAAACTAGCTATAACTGTTCCAAAATACTTCGTACACTAGTGGTAAACTGACTGTGTAAGGACTGAAACACACAAAATAAAGTTGAATACCAGAAATTTTAATTCTAGAACTTATAAGTTACGCCACTGACATGTTTATACATACGCAAGTATATAGCCTAGAAACTACAAATTTTAAATATCCATTTATGTATGTTTTAAAAAAGTGCTTCAATTTTCAATCTACATTCCTTCTGCTAAAGGACATGTGAGATATTTGCATAAGTAATTCTTGTGAAATATTATAACGACCAGGATTTTTCTAACATATAAAGTGCACATTTCCTCCAAGTTATTTGATTTTTTAAAATTATCGTTGGAATTCAAACTTTACCTTCGACCGATGCTTAATTGATAACATTTAACTTACAAGAATGTTTTAAGGTGTGGCATTTGTTTATAGTTCATTAGAGATTTTCCTTAAAATTGAGTTCTTAAATTACGTAATATCCACAAAGTTTCTTATTTTATTATTGCGCGCATTTTTTTTAACTATTTTTGCTGATTGAGCTCTTAATTGTTGTTAGATTTTAATTTAACGTTGAGTTTTATTTGCAATATACAGGGTGTCCCAATTTAATCGTAATTGCGGAACACTGGACTACTTTTGTAAAATCCTACAATAGGCCCATACTATACAGGGTGTTAAAAAAAGAGTGTAAAATATTTCAGGAGGTAATAGTATGAAACAAAAAACAAAGTTACAGAAGATGTTCAAAGTGCCCTCCGTCTATTTCCAAGCAGGCACGACATCTTCGTCTCAACGATATTCGACTCTTTCTTACACTAATGTCTTCAAGTATCCCCAAACAAAGAAATCTAGAGGGTTCAGATCAGGCGATCTTGGAGGCCATAAAACAGGTCCGGCCCTTTCTACCCATCAAATGAGCTGGAGCACCATCATGCTGGAACCATATTTGCTGTCTCTGATTCAAAGGAATGTCTTCCAAAAACTCATACAGTGTGTCCTGCAGAAAGTTAAGGTAAGCAGCGCCTGTTAATCGGTTTGGTAAAACAATAGAACCTAGAAACCTGTCACCTACAATACCCATCCAAATGTTTAATGAAAAACGTGCCTGATGTCCAGATTCTATTAGAACATGAGGATTTTCGTCGGCTAAAATATGCGTATTGTGAAAATTAAACACTCCATTTCTTGTGAACCCGGCCTCATCAGTAAAAAGAATGTTTGCAAGAAAACGAGGGTTTTCAGCATCATGACGTAGAAACCAGCGGCAAAAAACCAAACGTGCTTGATGATCATTTTTTGGATTTAAGGCCTGTATCGTTGCACATGGTATGGATAAAGCAGTTGCTCGTGAAGGATTCTACAAACAAGAGGACCACTAATTCCTACCTCGGCTGATATTCTCCGCACACTTGTACCTGGATTCTGCTCTACCAGTGCTAGAATTTCTTCTGCTCTAGGAGTGGATACCGACCTTGGTCTTCCGGATAAATGGCACTGTTTGCTCAAGGAACTGGTATTAGGTGAATTCTTCCAAACATGCGTTGTGAAGGAATCTGGCGATTTGGATAAGCGTCAACACAAAGACGTCGCGCTTCGGTGGCGTTCCCATTAGCACAACCATACATGAAATGCATGTCTGTTAATTCTGCGTTAGAGTAACCAGCCATAGCGAAAGAAAACTTGTGCACTGAGAACAACTGTCAAATACGTACTGTTTATTTCACTAAACATCAACCAACTATTATAAGAAAATACACAACGTTTTTGCAAAATAAAAAAAGGGGCTAAAAACATAAAACATTCCATATCTCCGCAACCGTTACTTTGCGGACCCATGTTTATTGAGACTTTTCTGCTTATTTTGGTTTATACTATTACCTCCTTAAATATTTTACACTCTTTTTTTAACACCCTGTATATATATATTTGAGGACAGGATGTCTCAAACACTGACTACACTTAACACCTAAAAAGGATCCACACCATAACCAACCTGTTAAACTTGTCCGCCAAGTAGCCCATTAGCACCCCGGCCACGGTGAAGACGGCTATGAAACTAGGACCAGCCAGGATCTGGTAGTCTAGGCCCAGGCCGTTGTAGTTCCACTCGCAGTACGGGGTGCCGTTCAGGGTATACGAGTAGCACGTCTCCGAAT
The DNA here is from genome assembly GCA_025584915.1 of Monochamus saltuarius. Classification (NCBI taxonomy): domain Eukaryota; kingdom Metazoa; phylum Arthropoda; class Insecta; order Coleoptera; family Cerambycidae; genus Monochamus; species Monochamus saltuarius. Next base: position 42,330,685 of record CM046729.1, read on the forward strand.
CGTTGGCGGTGGAACAGAGGGTCGGTAGCTCGCTGAGGTAGACCTCAGTGTTGTTCAGCTGGCAGGCGATGTCTCCGAAGTGGAGGTCTTCGGCGATGGCCTTGCTAGTGACGCCGATGAGGTAATGGCCCAGCTCACCGCATATGTACCCTATGGAAACGATGGCCAATACGTAGGTGGGGTAGAGGAAGGCCAGTTTTTTGGTCAGTTCTTGCATCTTGGTGCTGTTGTTGGTGTCTGTAAAAGAAAGAATTTGATGTGTTAATATGCAGATATAGATTTAATGTGTGGATTGGTTGTTGGTAACTCCTTAGAAGGTAGAAGGTGGCATATCTATTACCCTGGCTGCCAAGAACGAGTAGTGAATAAAGAGAATTAAAACACGAATTCAATACAACGTTTTATCCAAAATCACATCACAATCATATTTGTACTCAATCAAACACAAGCTTGATATTGCAAGGAAAATCCCAGGATATCCAATTTATTTTTGTGCATATTGGTAACATTCGTTAAAGAAAACAACTTCAATTCATTGTATTTACAAAAGAAATTACTCATTCCTCAATGTTAAAAATGTTCTTAAATCTATAAGTATTGGAAGTTTTTAGCTGTTAGTATTTTTGGGATGAAAATCTGGTATTCTACCATGGTAAAATACAATTAATCGATTACAACACAACGATTCATTGAAAAAAGAATAGTAGGTACTTTAATTGACCAATTAACTTGTTAGTTTCAATTTACGTGTATTTATATGCAAGGAACAACAAAAATAGCCGATTCCAATTACAATCCGGATTTTTCAACGATAAAATCATCGTTTCTGTCTGAATTTGAGCGCAACATTTGCAACAACCTTGGAATTGTATATTGACATTGCAGATCTAAGGTCACGTATTCTTTTCGGACTTGGAGACTTGGATGCGACTCAAGTAACATTCATCTACAGTAAAGGTCATATCTGATTTTTTACTTCAAGCAGATGTGAGTTGATGTTCTTGTGCTGTCCTTAGTCATTTATACTTAATAAAAAATGCAAAAAATATCGTTTGACCGATGTGATTAAATCAGATCAATTATTTAATTATTGCGATTTAAAAAATGTACGCAAAAAAGTAACTAGTAATTGACCGTAAGTAATTGGCAATTATCCAAATCAAATATTTCTTTACTTGGTAATTAAATCAGGCGGGACAGTTCTAAGTTTCCAAATCTTTATCAATTACCCGTGACACAGTATTTTGGTGAGAACTCCTTCATTATAAGAGAAAAACCCATCAAACACAGGGTAGGTTATCTAAAAATCCAAAATTGATCTCCGACGGCTTGCGAGTGGATGACGTTGGTATCAGAAAATTGATAATTTTATAAAGTAAATACCTACCGAGTTGTAGCCTGTTAGAATGACGGGTTTTCATTTTAGAAATATATAATTTGCAATTTACCCCAATTTCCACCCCTCTGACGGCTTGCGAGTGGATGCCACTGGTATCAGAAAATTGATAATTTTATAAAGTAATTACTTACCGAGTTTCAGCCTGTTAAAATGACGGGTTTTCATTTTAGAAATATATAATTTGTAATTTACCCCAATTTCCACCCCTCTGACGGCTTGCGAGTGGATGCCACTGGTATCAGAAAATTGATAAATTTATAATGTAATTACCTACCGAGTTTCAACCTGTTAAAATGACGGGTTTCCATTTTAGAAATTTTGAATTTATCTCAATTTCCACCCCTCTGACGGCTTGCGAGTGGATGCCACTGGTATCAGAAAATTGATAATTTTATAAAGTAATTACTTACCGAGTTTCAGCCTGTTAAAATGACGGGTTTTCATTTTAGAAATATATAATTTGTAATTTACCCCAATTTCCACCCCTCTGACGGCTTGCGAGTGGATGCCACTGGTATCAGAAAATTGATAATTTTATAAAGTAATTACTTACCGAGTTTCAGCCTGTTAAAATGACGGGTTTTCATTTTAGAAATATATAATTTGCAATTTACCCCAATTTCCACCCCTCTGACGGCTTGCGAGTGGATGCCACTGGTATCAGAAAATTGATAATTTTATAATATATTTATCTACCGGGTTTCAGCTTGTTAATATGACAGGTTTCCATTTTATAAATATATAATTTGCAATTTACCTCAATTTCCATCCTTCCGACGGCTTGCGAGTGGATGCCATTGATATCAGAAAATTGATAATTTTATAAAGTAATTACCTACCGAGTTTAAGCCTGTTAAAATGACGGATTTTTATTTTAGAAATATATAATTTGCTATTTACCCCAATTTCCGACCCTCTGACGGCTTGCGAGTGGATGCCACTGGTATCAGAAAATGGATAATTTTATAAAGTAATTACCTACCGAGTTTCAGCCTGTTAAAATACGGGTTTTCATTTTAGAAATATATTATTCAATTTACCCCAATTTCCACCCCTCTGACGGCTTGCGAGTGGATGCCACTGCTATCAGAAAATTGATAATTTTATAAAGTAATTACCTACCGAGTTTCAGCCTGTTAAAATGACGGGTTTTCATTTTAGAAATATATAATTTGTAATTTACCCCAATTTCCACCCCTCTGACGGCTTGCGAGTGGATGCCACTGGTATCAGAAAATTGATAATTTTATAAAGTAATTGCCTACCGAGTTTCAGCCTGTTAAAATGACGGGTTTTCATTTTAGAAATATATAATTTGCAATTTACCCCAATTTCCACCCCTCTGACGGCTTGCGAGTGGATGCCACTGGTATCAGAAAATTGATAATTTTATAAAGTTATTACCTACCGAGTTTCAGCCTGTTAACGGGTTTTCATTTTAGAACTTACTATTATTCAATTTACCCCAATTTCCACCCCTCTGACGGCTTGCGAGTGGATGCCACTGCTATCAGAAAATTGATAATTTTATAAAGTAATTACCTACCGAGTTTCAGCCTGTTAAAATGACGGGTTTTCATTTTAGAAATTTATAATTTGCAATTTACCCCAATTTCCACCCCTCTGACGGCTTGCGAGTGGATGCCACTGGTATCAGAAAATTGATAATTTTATAAAGTAATTACCTACCGAGTTTCAGCCTGTTAAAATGACGGATTTTCATTTTAGAAATATATAATTTGCTATTTACCCCAATTTCCACCCCTCCGATGGTTTGCGAGTGGATGCCCCTGATATCAGAAAATTTATAATTTTATAAAGTAATTACCTACCGAGTTTCAGCCTGTTAAAATGACGGGTTTTCATTTTAGAAATTTATAATTTGCAATTTACCCCAATTTCCACCCCTCTGACGGCTTGCGAGTGGATGCCACTGGTATCAGAAAATTGATAATTTTATAAAGTAATTACCTACCGAGTTTCAGCCTGTTAAAATGACGGGTTTTCATTTTAGAAATATATAATTTGCAATCTACCCCAATTTCCACCCCTCTGACGGCTTGCGAGTGGATACCACTGGTATCAGAAAATTGATAATTTTATAAAGTAATTACCTACCGAGTTTCAGCCTGTTAAAATGACGGGTTTTCATTTTAGAAATATATAATTTGCAATTTACCCCAATTTCCACCCCTCTGACGGCTTGCGAGTGGATGCCACTGGTATCAGAAAATTGATAATTTTATAAAGTAATTACCTACCGAGTTTCAGCCTGTTAAAATGACGGGTTTTCATTTTAGAAATATATAATTTGTAATTTACCCCAATTTCCACCCCTCCGACGGCTTGCGAGTGGATGCCACTGGTATCAGAAAATATTTATATTATTTTTTTTCCATAAAAGACTGTTTCTTTCTTAAATTCCAATACAATGTCAGTTTTTTTCAGGGTAAAGGTCACGATTCTTTTAATAAACCATCCGATTACTCACCGACAATAATAAACGGCAATATACAATTACTCCTGCTTTTATAAATATTTAAGAGACATTGGAATACCGATATTTAAGCTAATGTTTGCTAATGTAAGACAGGTGTTTGTTAATGTATGTTATTAAATCACTGTCATGGCCAGTTGAATTATTGAAAGTTCGATGAGAAGTTCAAGACCAACCAAGTAATTAAGCTATTATATAACTGCCACCAAAAAAAACGTAAGTAGACCGAAACGAGTCAGTATCGTGCTAGAGTAATTTCTGCAGGTATCAACAAATTATTTTGTCGTTAACTTTTGAAAAAAATTTGAGAATAAAATCGGATTAAGTCGCATGAGTTGCTATTTTTTATTCTGTCCACTTTTCAACCAATTTAATTCCAGTGTGATTAAAGAGAATGAATTGCATAAGTAAAAAGTTTCCCCCTCATGTTGCTGAAAGGTTTAAAAAATAATTTTAATGTGGGAAAATTCTGACACAATATTCACAATTTTGGAAATTATACATTCTAGACATGGACGTTGTGTCATAGTTTGTGGATATCGACCCTAGAGCATCTGAACAAGCATAACAAAGTTCGGGTAAAACCCTGTGGGATCAGATGGTGTTAATAATTCGTAATATCATCAAAGACAAGTGTAATCAAGCCAAAGTGGCTTGTTTACATGTAAATAAAGTATCCATACATTTAGCTCGTGCCTATGTGAACATATTTTATTATCAGTTTTACAGGTACATACTCGTACATCTTCCGAAAGCTCACATGTGGTGTTAAAAGTTGTGTTTCTTCTCTGTATTTCAATTTCCATTAAATATATTTCTAAGTAATGTGTTGTTAGGTAAGTCTTTCCAAACGTTTACGCTAAATCTCTGCTGCAAACTACGTGTTCTGTACGCATATGGTTTGACCAGATTCCAAACACGGTCTTTATGTAAATTTATTAATACCGGTTTTTGAAAAGTTGGATTCACCTGACCATATAATTCTTTAAATAAAGTTATCTTGTGATATCCAAAAAGGTTACCTAATTCATTGCATCGACAAGCACCTGCGACTCCCATGATCATTGCGACCTGTATAGAGTTCCAAATAAAATGCTCAATGTATACATTGAAATATTAAAATCGTATATTTTCTACTTTTACTTGTAGATGTTCCTCATCGAGTGCTTTTAAAAAAAAAAATCTTTGATTTGGTTTCTCTTCAGTATCTACCATACTTCGAAATATCAATACCTTTGTGCACTTTCCACATTGATTTTAGCATGGAATATTTTGTCCACATCGAAGAAGCACCAAATCGTTTCTTCACGTTGAAAAAGTAGAATAGTAGCACCTCTTGCTGTAGTTGTTCCTTCTCATATGCCTTTTTTTCGCCAGTTATCGAATTCCACCAATTCCTTCTCGTACACACTTTTGCTGTTCGCTGATAACAGACGTAATGTTGCTTCTTGCTGGATTGCAGTCGGAATGAAGAAATTCTCAGCATTTTCACTGATTTCTTGTGTCGATTTTACAAATTGTTTCACTCTTGTTGAGAAATAAACAAACGCATGTCATAGGAACGATTCCAAGACTGTCTAGTATTCAGCTGGCAATCAATATTTTTGATTAAAATAAATTTGTCAATTATAACGTTTTTCAAAACCATAATTTTTCACCTGCTCTCACACGGCTTTCACTCTCCTAACTGGCCGTGATCGTGGATAAAACGTCGAATTATATTCGTTAAATTAACCAGCCTTTAATGTTATCGACAAATATTTCAGTTAAAGGCAGTGAGGTAGTTATTCAGATTTAAATCTTATAAACAATGTTGAAAAGTATTACTGTGTAAATACTTAATACAAATTTAGAAATACAACCTGTTTTTTTTCTTCACACTGTCACTAAATTTGAACAACGCGTAAGGACGTCCTATTTATATAGTATTACCCTTGTTTATTACTACTAATACTAATTGGACTACAGGTTCGTTAATTTTACGATGTTTTTCATCAGCAACCTTTTCAATTACCTTTTCGAGTTGCAAGAATGATAACTTTCGAGAGAAAACAATGGTTTGTTTGCAAACGTTATGAATAAACATCTGCGAGGAATATAATAGCATGTAATGTTTTTATTGGCGAGGTCGCTGATAATTAAATTTATTTTTAAATAGGCATATTAAGTTGTCTAGTACTGATTTCATTGCACTGCATATCGCCTTTACAGAACATTTATAATTTTACGGTAACTTTTGTCTTATATACAGGCTCTATCACATAAAGGCCCTCTTATGTGATTGCATGAAAGACAAAAAAAACAGGTAATTTTTTGTGGTCATAGCCTGCTTCAATAAAAAAATTTTTTATCCGCCTAGAGGGCGCAGCGAACCACATACGATATTTCAAAAATCTGTTTATATCAGGTGGAAGGTATCAATTTTGCAATAAAAATTTATTACCAATAAGTTTTCTCTATCTCTTAAAATAAAAAAGTTAGACAGCCTTAAAGTTTGGGCACTTTACAGGTTTTTTTGTTATTACTCATAAAGTTGGCCATGGATCTCAAATTTGTTTTTACGAGCATAAAGGCCTCCAAATATGCAACAAAAAACAATTAAAGATTTTTGACGTGTCTCGCATATTAAGCGAGATACATGGGAGTGGCCCTCTTATGTGATACAGCCTGTATATAAAGCTGTTTTAGGCCCAAAACTGCATTATTCTCCTCCACTCCATTCTGTTCTTCTTGTAGTTACTAGTTAGGTTTACTCCCTACAATTTTCTTAACTGTCCTTTCATCTTCCATACGTTCTAGATGCCGTAGCCACGGCTTTTACAACTTCGTCTATTGTTGGTGCCTGGTACATTGCATAATAATATACTTCATTATTTCTCCTTACATAGCCTTCCTCCATCTTCTTAGCTCCTAGAATTCTTCTTAAGTTCTTCCTTTCCCACCTTAAGGTTTCTCTTGACTTCTTATTGAGAACCCAGGTTTCACTACCATACAGCACCGTCGGTCTCAAAATTGTTTTATACATTCTAAATTTTACTCCTCTGGACAAATTTTTTGATTTCATTAAGTGGTTGACTGCTGCCGAACTTCTGTTTGCTTTTATTATTCTCCTATTAATTTCTTGCTCCTCATCACAGTTAGCTGTTATTAGCGCCCCCAAATACACATATTCTTGAACTTCTTCAAACTCCATCTCTCCATGCTGTGTTCTCAATTTGAAATTGGTATCTTTTTTTTGTTCTCCTATTCCCAAAAGCTTACTTTTCTCTTGGTTTATCTGCAATCCCACTTTACGTGCATCCTTCACAAGTTTTCTAGTTACTTCTTCTAATTCCCTACCATCTCTAATAATGGCCACGTCATCTGCATAACTTACTATATTACTGTACTTAAATAAATAGTTATTTTCTTGTGTTACGACATATTTGATTTTTTTGTTAAAAAATTTTCTGACCGAATATCACTCCGACATTGACAAAAGCATTGCCTTAAAATTATCTCGTAGGTTATCAATGCCTTAGGGATTTTATAGTTAATAAGTATATATCTGAATCCTTAGAATATGTGTAAAATAATTTCAAAATAAAGAAGGAACGTGGAACGATTCTTTTACGAACAGTTCTCAATGAGAGAAGTGACAATTTTTTAAAAAGAATCTTCACAAATTTCAAGGCCTTTTCTTTTAAGGAAAGAAAAAAACCGTGGATAATCGCGATACCGAAAACATATGAATCAGCTTCAAATTCTACTTTTGATTGGTTTTTAATTACAAACAAACGAATCACAAAAACACTAGCCATCTTAGACGAAGCTCCTAGAGACTACAATTTGGGACATCGTTTAGCCGAATCAACCGTGAACTTGACAATAGAAGGATGTGGAAAAAAGAGCCAACTATTACATCCAAATAAATAGCGACCCATGCATAAAAAAATCATTAAAGCAACCGGATTTGCTCTCGATTTGATTTGACATTGAAAATGTGGGTATATATGCATTTGCGTCATGTTAGCGTTGAACTTTTCAATATTCTGATGGTAAAAGATATTGCCTAATATTTCTGTGGTTGTGAGCAGGTACATACACATTACTACAACAATACAGAGTGTCCGCAAATTTCATCGACAACGTTTGGAGGAATATACAAGATGTTGCAGAATGATGTGATGAAAATCTAGGAGATGGTTCTATGTTTAAAAATAAGCAAAAAAGTTTATATATACATGGGTCCGGAAATGCTTCGTTTTCGAGATACAGGTTGTTTAAAATTTTCTGTCTTAAATAATATACAGGGTCAGTTTTTTGTAGATACCTTTAACAGAAGATAGAACACATGTTTTTAAGAAGAAAAGTTCCTATAAACTTATTATGTCGTAGAAGCCTTCGTTTCTGAGATACAGGGTGTTGAATATAAATTTTTGTTCTCGAATTTTGATTATAATTTATTAAGGAATGCTTAGATTTTTATCATAAAATATCATACAGATTTGGAAAGTGAGGATCTTGATGGTGAATTGTATTTTGCCGCTTGCGTGTATTTGTGTCATGCTACACGCATACTTCGACCACAGCGTGTTTGCATCAAGCAGTGTTGCCAGGTGGGAAAAATTCAGTGCATGAGAATAATTTCAAAATAACATGATGTTTGGAGAAAAAAGCATAAGATGGCTTAATTTATCAAAAAACACCTCTTCACACAGCTTAATTTTTAATTACTTTTGTAATGCCATTTTTATTTCATTAAAAAGCATTATGTTCTGCTATTTTATCATAATATTACATTGTAAGTAGGTAGTTACAGGTACTTACTTAAAAGTTATTAACCACGTAACCTTTCTAATTTATTTTATTGTTAGGCCGGGCGAACGTTGAGGCGCAGTTGACGTGACGCAGGGTGACTCACGGGTCGTAAAATCTGTTGTTTCCAGAAAATGTATGTACCCCTACGGAATAGAGTTAAGAATCACTGCAATACAGCGTGAATACAGCACACACACTGCATATCCGTAGACTGTCATACCCGTTTATGTATTCATTGCTAATTATTAAGAGAGCAGTCTACAATAAAGAACATTTCAAGTACCCAAATATTGTAGATACCTACCTCTATCTATTCAATTTTGCCCTCGATTTTGCCTTTATTTCTCGTTAGGTCTTTGTTTTGGTAGATTTCAAAGAGTAATTTTAATAATTTTATTATTTCTTTTTGTCTATTAAAAAGTATGAGATTTTGTAATCAAAATATGAGAGCATGAGATTTCTTCGGAATGCATGAGATCTGACAACACTGGCATCAGTTGACCGGACAGTTAGATTTGTAATGGCGAATTGGCGTTGGCGATACGGAACCGATTACCGTAGTAGTGGGGAATGCTAGACCAATGCACGTCGCCGCCCTTTTAAAGTTCGTACCTTCCCTGGAATGAAGCGGCAATTTCTACTTTCTCTGTAAAGATCCGCAATTTGCGAATCTATATCAAAACTTTTTTTCTGATTTTTGAACATAGAACCTGTCCTTGAACATCATTCTACAACACTCTGTACACACGATAAAATACGAGTATAGAGCAAAGATACACTACTAGTGTAAATTTCTATTATGATAAATTGATAAACTTCAATCATCTTGATAACACTGGCAGAAATCGCTGCTTATTTTAAAATACATGCGGTGCATTTTTTTTTTAGAAAGTCTCACGTCATTTCTCGAGTTACACGTCCTCATATTACGACATATTAGAAGTAATTGTATAAATTACACCGTGGAAGAAAATAAACAAATAAATACGATATCTAGACCCCATAAAAAATTGTTGTTTACTCTCAGGGCTTCCAAGTGCATTTTCTATGCATATAAAATATCACGCATGTTAAATTGTGGTTAAAATCGGGATTAGGGTTTGATGTCTTGATGAAGTACATTTTTCAATGATATACTTGAAATATTACCCTTTATCACAGAATATATAGCTATGCGTAGCTACATATTCTATGCCTGTATATAAAAAAATATTTATCAACGTTCCAAATAATGTTCATTGTTGAAATATGTTGGAAAATACATTTTCAGGAATATAATTGGATTTAAGTTTAAAAAGAACCCATTAAAATTGTAACAGAAAAAGAGGTGTTATAAGCTTTCCATAAAAAAGTATCTATTTATAAGCTGGCAAGATTAAATTTTTTGTAACCAAATACATTGAACTGGGCGAAATTGTGGTGACTGTAATTAGGCGGACTCATCTTTACCAGTGGCGTAACAAAAAATTTTTCTATTGCAGAATTACGTATAAAATTGAAGCCTTATGTTTGTATTACGAATATTTTTTCTAACAACTTGATTTTTGTTGTTGTTGAACCGCTGTTTAGAAACCCTGGTGACTAAAAGGTAACACGCAACTGGACAGGTTATTTTTTGTTCTAAGTAAAAAAGTGTATTAAGAAAAATATTCTTACTGAAGCCACTTTTTCTATTCTGCAGTATGCAAAATAGAAGCAGTGATGTATTCAAGCAAAAAATCGTTTCGAGATTGTCGTCAAATAAAATTTATTGTTTTTAAAACGTTTTTGGCGTCAGCAAGCTTACTCAGGTCTATAAAATTTTGGAAAAGTGGTTACACTTAGATGTCTTTTAATTTATGCAAGTATATTTACATATAAATTGATTAATATCAGAAAAAGTCGTATTTACTAAAGAAATGTTACAATACCGTAATACCTTAAAGACAGAAATGAACGGAATTTAGTTAGACCTGTTGTACAGGATTTTTTATTTGCTTTCTGAAATAAAATAAACGGAAATTCTAATAATTTCCCAACGTGCTCTGATTCACTGCTCTGTAAGAGGTTTTACCTACGTCTATGACTATTCAGAAACACTCCCTATATTACAACACAACCTTTCCCCTAACAACAGTTCTTTGTCCAACAGACCATGGGTACAGCAACGTTTCCCGTCTGTTAAGAAATGCTTTGTTCTGAGCCGGTAGAAAAAAGAAAGAATTTTTCCAATCACTTTGCATACTAATTCAAAGTGAATATAGTTCTTAGTCTAAATTGTACAAGGAGTCTCAAATTTCAGAATAATCTTCTTGGAAACTATCTTATAGTGAACAAAAGTTCGATCTTACACAACTTGAAGTAAAAATACAGGGTGTTTTAAATAACACTTGGTGTAGTATTTGCTGTTATGCATATAAAAGGTGCTAAAATGGCTTGGCATGTGTCAAATATGGTTGTGTTGTATCTACATAGATATCCATGGTAACTTTGATATCGTTCCAGATACAATGAAAACAATGCAAAACAATTGCAATGTTGCCAAATTTTCTCGGTGGGACACCCTGTATGTTTCAGTTATTAAACGTTTTAAAATTATTTATTTTTGTAGAAAATACCAAATTGCACAATTTTGCCACAACGTAAGCGTTTTTCGTTTCTCTTATAATTGCCGAGACCTTAACTGATCAGAATTTGGTACTCACTGTAAATAATACATAGACATTCTTTGACTCTTTTTAGGCACAACTCTTAAAAGTTTTTTTTATGATTATTTCTGGACATTTTTGGACCTGATTTATATACAGGGTGTATCCTAATTGCGTGTAAGAAACCCAGGGGCGTTAAATAAGCATACATAGACTTTCTAGAGCTGATAAAAAATCAATTTAAATTTATAATTTCTAAAATCCTCGAAATATGTTTGCCAATAAGTGAGTACATTTTATACCTACCAATATGTATAAAGATAAATATGCCAAAAAATATGTTTACAAGTTATGAATTTTAAATTGATTTTTTTATCATCTTTGCATATCCCATTCGTGAAATTCACGTGGCGCTGCAAAATTCAAGATGTTGGATGTAGGGGTGATATACAGGGTGTTAAAAAACGAGTGTAAAATATTTCAGGAGGTAATAGTATGAATCAAAATAAGCAGAAAAGTCTCAATAAACATGGGTCCGCAAAGTAACGGTTGCGGAGATATGGACCACTATTAGTTTTTCAAACATTTTATTTTATTAGGAAGAAACCGACAAAGGAAGCTTTTAACAATCAAAAAACAAAGTTACAGAAGATGTTTAAAGTGCCCTCCTTCCATTTCCAAGCAAGCACGACATCTTCGTTTCAACGATATTCGAAGTCTTTCGAAAAGGCCCTCCTTGGTTTGGATTTCTTGACACTTTTGATTAATCCGTAGCTGCAGCTCTTCCAGGCGATTTACAGAAGTACCATACACTAATGTCTTCAAATATCCCCAAACAAAGACATCTAGATGGTTCAGATCAGGCGATCTTGGAGGCCATAAAACAGGTCCGGCCTGCTCTAAACCCCTCTAGATTTCTTTGTTTGGGGATATTTGAAGACATTAGTGCATGGTACTCCTGTAAATAGCCTGGAAGAGCTGCAGCTACGGATTAATCAAAAGTGTCAAGAATATCAAACCAAGGAAGGTGTTTTCGAAAGAGTTCAAATATCGTTGAGACGAAGATGTCGTGCCTGCTTAGAAATGGACGGAGGGCACTTTGAACATCTTCTGTAACTTTTTTTTTTGTTTGTTAAAAGCTTCCTTTGTCGGTTTATTCCTAATAAAATGTTAGAAAAACGAATAGTGGTCCATATCTCCGCAACCGTTACTTTGCGGGCCCATGTTCATTAAGACTTTTCTGCTTATATTGGTTCATACTATTACCTTCTGAAATATTTGACACTCTTTTTTTAACACCCTGTATATCGTGAATTACTAGTATGCTCGTAAACTTTCAGATTTAGATAATGTTTCTGATCGAGCTATCTGGCGATCTCTAAAAGAAGGTGACTCACATAATTTTGTCTGGGATAGAACGCGAGAAGACCCATATTTTGTCAAACGCCTGTGTTTGCAGCGTCTGTTTTAGTCCAGCCACCCCATGGAATATCCATCTTTTATTAAATGGAGAAAATTGACAGTGTAATATAAATTTAAAAATATCATTCACAACAAAAACTTGTTATAATTACTTGGCATAAAATCCTTTATAAGAATGTTTGCTACATGCTACGTGTGTTTAGTTATCAATTTTCCGAATGTCAATTTAATTTTCTACTGATTACAGAATCTCTACAGAATAAAGTTTGCAAAATTACTAAAAATACAGAAAATGTCCACACATACAAAACAGATTTGTCGGATTGTTGTTCACTCCCATACTTGATTTATCACAAATTGTGTTATACAGATTCTGTACTGTCCTTCATTCAAGATAAAATTATGCTATTTTCTGTTCAGGTGCTATTTATATAGAAAAAATTATATTGCATAATAATGCAAGTACTTTGTTGTTAACTCTTACAGCAGTTCCAAAATCTATCAACAGATGTCAGCCACTTGGGATCCTATGCTATTCAACAAAATTACCCTAATTTTGACCATAGAACGCTTCTGGATTTTGTGCACGCAATTAAGAGACACCCTGTAAAAAAGTTGAAATAAGGACTCTTCATGTACTCACGCTATCTTAGGACGTATCCGTAACAAAAACAAATCACACACAGACTCCAAAAAGGTCGCCCGCCTCTCACGCAGCCCTAACTCTGTAAAGTCACTTAACACCAAGTCTACTCTACGGGACCGACATACAAGCGAGCAACGCGAACTACCAGCCACTTCTTGGGGTTTTTCGTCGGGCAGCCTCCAAGTATAACGCTTTCCAGTTTCTCCCACTAGCAGACAGGTAAAGCTGACCTCAAGGCCTTGCTACTGAGGAAGGACGTCGCGATACGGCAGCTTTCTGGGAAAACTGTGTAAAACCCGTACGTTGGCGGCTTTTGACGGAAGCACCTATTTCTGTAGCCAGTCATTTCACGTGATTTCTAAATTTAAAAAATTGTATTTATTTTATGGTCATTGGTAGAAAATCTTTAATCATTTTCAAGAGAAAAGTGATGATATTGCATTCGGCCAAGTGTTCTCAGTCATCTGAATCAAAACTTATGTAAAAAGAGATTACTAACAATCTAGACAGAACTGGGTTTAGCATTCCTGAAAAACAATTATAAATCAGTCTAGAACTCGTCTACTTTCTGTGTGCAATTCTATTTAAGTCACTCTAGCTCACATAGTTTAGCATTTTGTTGATTGTCTAGACTAATATTTCCTAAAGCATCAAAGGCAAAAAATGTCTAAAAGTATGACAGCTCCCTTCGTGTTAGGACCTCTCGGGGGCCACTAGATGTAGCTAAGTGCTACGTCACATGTAAATAAATACCTGCTTAGGATTATCCCTGGATTCTGAGCCAAATGATGTAAAAAATTACGTTCACGCTTTGTATGCTTACACTTTTACAGTATACGTCACTTATTGCAGATAACTTCCTAGAATAGCTAGCTAATCAGTAAGATTAGCATGTTTTTCACTTCTTCAGAGACGCTCATATTGTGTCAACTTTCATCAATTTACGGCTATATATCGTTCATATTAGAAAGGTACATTACATACATATGCATATTTAGAAATCTTTTATTGCTTTCGGGTTGTTCTAATTCATGACATAATATAACTAGTTTCTGAAAACGAATTTTAAGAGATACCTACTGTTATAAGTCGAAATTTAACTAAACCTGACGCTGATTATTATAAACTATAAAGAAAAATTATCATGTTTTGTGTTATTAGGTAAATATTTTTATTAACAACTACGAGTATTTTGAGGGCAAGTAATTTTTCACATCTCTATTATTTAGCATTCTGAGTAACTTATTAACGTAATATTTCGCTGGATTTTCAGCGGAAAGGCACTTTACCTGAAACCAAAACAATTGTTTAGACATATATAATGTTGAATTAGGCACTCCACAAGGTGGCGTCCTGGGACCGCTGCTATTCCTATTGTATGTGAATGATCTACCAATCCACATACACCATGGGAAGGTATTTATGTACGCAGATGACACTACCATTCTAGTAAAGGGGAAAACTTCAGAGGAAATAACATATAACGTTGAAATGATAACTCAACAATTTTCAGACTGGTGTACAGCAAATCATCTTATAAATAATTTAAAAAAAACAGTATATGTAGAATTCAGTGGTGTCTATAAAAAATCATTAGATCTAAACCTAAACAGTGGGGTAGCAATAAGTAACTCAACTAGGTTTCTGGGCGCCGTCTTGGGCAGCTCAATGAGCTGGAGTGAGCAGGCTGACTTAATATGTAATAAGTTAAATAAATCGTTTTATGCTTTGAAAACTTTAAAAAGTACTTTAAATGTAAACAGCTTGTTGCAATTGTACTATGCTAATGTGTACTCGACATTATCATATAATATAGTAGCATGGGGCAAACAACAGAATACTGTAGAATTTTGTAATCCAAAAACGTATAATCCGTCTAATTTTGGAATGACGCAAATGGAATCCTGCAGAAGTGTTTTTATTGATCAGAAAATGTTGACTCTTGAATGTATCTACATATTTAAACTACTGGTTTATGTATATAAAAATATTAATAAGTAAAAAACATGCGCATATGCAACAAGAAATCGGAATAACATTTATATTGATAAATTTAGCCACACATACCATAAAAAATCTCCAGAATATTCTGGTCACAAATACTATAATCTACTTCCTCCGGATATAAAACTGCAAAATCTGCAAATATATTCAAAAATAACTTGAAACATTTTCTGGCCGAGAACTGCTTTTATAACACAACAGAGTTTGAAGAATACTGTACATCACTTAGGCACTAATGACTTAACATTGACAACAATGGGGTTTACTTTTCCGCAGATATGTGATGTAGTTTAATACATCATTGTCGTTAATGATAGATGTATTGTAAATTATTGTAGTAGGTTTGTTATATATTGTGTGTTTATATGTGTGAGACGTATTGTTCTTTATTCTAGTTGTGTTAATTATTGACAATGCTAATCCATAGTTAGTCTGTGGCAACAAAGCAAATAAAGAATTATTATTATTATTATTGTTATTCGGTGCACTGAATATTTCAAATAGGATTAATTCGAAAACGGTTACTTCCTAACGCTTTTAACAAGATATACTTTTTCCTGATAAAAAGATACGAGATTAGATTGCTTTAATCATAGAGTTATTATATGTACCATAGAGGTGCCGTTACATATCTATCGCACATAGTTTGTTTGTCGCATACATAAACAAACAAGTGGGGATTTGGGAAATGTCGGGGGAAGCTATTGTAAACATTTCGTACCAAGTACAGAGGCGTAGGTTTATTTTTTTATTTAAGGAGTCAAAATTGATAAACATTGTAGATTTTTACAATGTTAATTAATTTTAGATAGTTGTTCTTTTAACATAAATTACAATTATAAAAGGTTTTTAAATTTATAACCCGTTTATGATTTTTTTGTAACTTCAGCTACATCTCGCTTATTTGATGAGATACAGAAAAAATGTAAATACCAAATTTTTCAATTTTTGGGAGCATAATTCAATGGCGATGTTCTTTTTTTATATGCTAAATGGTTACCGAATTACGAACCAAACATGATTTTTTTAAATGGAAACCATTATTTGCTATGACAATATGGAAACCTTTTCAAAAATATATACAGGGTGTTTGAAGTTTGACTGCCTTAATTTTAACAGACGATGGAATACATTAAAATAAATAAAAAAATCCTTATATGACTTATGCGCCCAAAACTCAACCATTTCCGAGAAAAAAAAATCTCCAACTTTGTGACGTACAAAGCATGCATAGAATACCAAAAAATACAATGTTTATCACTGTTTTGAATTTCTTTATGCTTAATTCGTAATAAATTTAAAAATAGATAAAATAATTTCACAAAATAAATTTTAAATTTATTAGAACGCTAAATATAATAATAATAAATTTAATAAAATAAATAAGTATATGTTGTACATACATTTACTCGAGGTAATTTTAAAAATGATTTTCATACTTCATATTTACAATTAAAAAAAATACCTAACACTATGTAAAACTAGAGATTTAGATAATCAATATGATTATCTATGCCTCTTTTTAACCAAGCTGCATCACGTGGTTTTGTGATAAAGTCGCTGTCTATAAAATGATCTAAACAAACAAATGCAGATTTGGCTAAATTTTCTTTCTCTATAGCCAATATCATTTATCCATGTATTTCGGCGTTCTAGATCTTTTGTAAATCTGAAATAGAAAGATTTTTATGAAACCCTATAACTACGTCAATGGATTAGTAATGCCTACCTGTGATATCTGATTTCCTTTTCCTTGTAGCTTTTACACACTATGCACCTTTTCCCCATTGTCTTTGTATCACTATTATACAATCTACTTAAGTCAAAATCCAAAATATATGCATATAAATAATTATTTAACAAAACACAACCTCAAACACCTATTTTGAATATTGATTTTTCCAGCCGACCAATAAGAAAACGGAACCAATGTTTACAAACAAAATCATGATGTTGGCGACAAACAAATGGAGCCGAAGGCGCCTCTATGGTACATATAATAACTCTATGGATAATCAGATGGATATACTAAGCCGCAATAAAGAAGTATGATGTGCCATAAGTGGCGCCCTCTACTAGTGACGTCAAAATTAGAAACAAATTTGAATTTGTCGCACTCAAGAAACCCCGATTTCCAAAATGTATGCAAATACTTGGATTTTTTAAAAAGTTATGCCACCCTGTATAGAAAGCGTAGATATTTTGTAACGCGATGTTCATTTGTTTCTCTACATAAATTTAAAACATTTCCTGCATCTTCCATTTTTATTTCGGAAAATAACAAAAAACATGCGAACCAAAAGTTGATAACTTTGTAATACAAAAAACCCCAACTACGATCACAAACGGAAAGTCGATAAACGATGCCTCATCGTTTTGTATTTTTACAGCCAATTACAACGCATCTTCAGAATCTCCAAATTGTACGGCAATGAAATAGGGGAGCTGGAGAACACTTATAACCCGTCCAGAAGCGGTGAAACCGCGTTTTCCAACCCCTGACGTCATTCGGTGCACTCTTTTGTTCGGCCTACGCTGAAAACCAGCTTTAAATTTCCTGAAACCCGTCTTTTAAGACTTGCGTCATTAGGTGTGCTGAAAATTGCACTGTCAATTCAGATCAGTGAAAGTTGATTAGGTCGAGGCACGATTCAGGCGGGCGGAGGTGCGGGGTGAACGGGACGGTGAAAAAACAAAGAAAATTAAAAATACCTTCGTCCCACATGCAGAAGCAATGTGGTCAAATTGTCCCGAAAATAACTTCGGTTTCAGCCACAATTTGTATATGACGTTTGAGGGGTAGGTTATAAAACAAATGCGATAATATAATTTTCTGAAAAGAAACCGACGCTAGTTCTGTGTTATGTTCTCAAGATCCCTACTATGACGTCATTGGTATATACACTCACCGGCAAAAAAAAAAACCGGCCACTAATAACTAACCCCAAGTTGGCTTCCTCGCGAACCGCCCATTTGATTTTGATGATTGGACATTGATTTCTCAGGAACGAATGCTATGTCGGAAATTTTTATTCGAAATTTAATTTGAGCATATACGGGGCGCAACAAAAAGTCGAATTTTTTCCTGAAGTTTGTAACACCCTGGGGGGTGCAGCAGCTACAGGCGCTGTTGCTAACTGTAGTCACACTGTAGCCTCATCTTTTGTGAACATTTTGTTTTTTTCATGACGACATTATCTCTGTTTTTGTTGGAGATACACTGATTTCATGTGTTTACAAATCGTAACTTTGTGACTTATTTTCAGTATAATCAAAGTTATTCTTACTAGGCAAGAACTATGTAGGTAGGTACGAGAACAACATAAAAAAAATCCAAAAATTCATCGAGTATGCAGCAACACAATTAACATTAATACGAGTGTGTATACCTCAAATATGGAACATAGCTAAGCAGATATAGTAAAATACCACTATAAAAATTCCTAACCTTAAAAAGTTTAATAATTAATAATTAAATTGATAGAAACAATGATATCCATTTATGAGTAAAAAAAAAACAGAATAATTAGAGTTATTAAATTTATTAACTCAATAAAATATGTTTAAGACCTTGAATGATTTGCTAGGACGTCTTAGGATTGATGCCGTTATATAATCATTAAAATAATTATGAATATATACAGAGCGTGACAGTAACGTTGGTACAAACCTTAAAAACTAATACTGCTCGAAAATATAAACAAGAAACAAGGGTGATATCTTTCCGTACATAAAACAAACCAAGTAATTATTTTAATTGCCAGTTTACCTCTCTTCGGGAACAACGCGTACAAATTAGGTCAAAAGTACGACCGATCTTCGAGTTTTGCCTTTTCCATAGCCGCCGCCACAAGGAATGACCGGAAATCCGGTTTGGAATTGTTGCTTGACCCACGCCCACATATAGATTGCAAGATTACAAATCTCTGATATACGTTTCAGGTGAAGGTTGGGCAGAATTCAGAGCGGCATGAAAGTATTGTCCGTCAGCTGCCAGGGTAACAGCCGAAGTAGATTTTTTACGTTCAAGAAATTTCACATAAAAAACTGTGTACAGGAGAGGCAAGTTTCCCGTATTGTTTCTTTTAATCGCAACCTAAATTACATATCGTAAAACTTCTCTTATTATTGCACGATATACACTACTCAATAGCATTCTTGTTAACAAACTACGTATTTCAACGACCTTACTCTTACATTTTGGTCTCGCTCCCTAATCCCTTCATATACGTTTATCAGGGAAATAACTGACAAAACTCAAATTTACTATGTAACCGTAGCAGATACGAAAAAAATGTAAGATAGGGTTTTTGTTGGAAATTAAAATACACATTTAAAAATGTCATAAACTTTAACATTATACAGGGCGATACAACTTTTTTCCTAATTTAAAGATACGAACTGCCCATATCTCCGCCACTGGTTGTTCAAAGTGCTTGATATTTTCACATTTTATGACACCTTAAGTAACTACACTGTGTACCAAGCATGGTTTAAATATCTCCATTACTTTAGTGACTATACCAAAAAAATCAAATTTTTTCTTCAAACTTTAACACCCTGTATCTTCCTTATAAAGCCATTACTTTTCAGTTCTACTTACCCTCGAAGTTTATTCATTAAAAACTGAATCACCCTGTATACACTACGTTGGAATTTTGACTGATTCCCACAAATTTTTAAAGTTATGACCTAAGTAAGTTTTAAAGAAATGGCTTAGGTACGAATGAGTGTTTATTTGGAAGTGACACTAGTCAGATGAGAACAAATTGTTGCAATAGGATTATTGCCCATTATATCTTGCCGTTCAGTTGGCAGTACCAGCAGTGACCAATAGTAGCGGCAGACGTAACTCTGCAGTGCACTAGATGTGATCGTAAGAAACGCCAACACAGATATCTCTAGTTCCTTTAACAGGAATATGTTGATGTCGATAAATAAATACAACTAAATTTTATTGTCCTAATTTGTATTCTTGATGTGTGCGTCATTCACTCACAACTTAAGTCTTGCCAAACGCCTCAGGTCCCGTATCATTATGAACCTTGAAGGAATGTTATCTGTCGTATATAAGTTGAAAGTTGACAAATATGTACCCGCTTATTAAAATGCCTAGAAAAACTGGAATTCTGAGTTGGAACAACGTAAATGATATGAATAACTTATTCATATAAATACATAAATATGCTAATTGCCTATTGTAGGCCCAGAAACACTTTCTATATCTGATATAATATCATGTCAATCAATCACGTTCAAATCCAAAACCTCAAAAATATTACGTGAATTGTTCGACTGAAATAATAAAAAGTCGACATTAGTTCTCTTATTCTCAGAAAAAAGTTACAAGAAAGCTATGCTACAAAATGGAAAAGAGAACACGTACCGCACTTTTTACTTTATCTGGATTCTGAAATACGCCAGCGAACAAACTAATAGCTTTCAGGGATCATTAAAATCCCGTCAGCTATAGTCCGTTTTGGATAAATAGGACAAAATGTGGGTCAATTGTCTTACCTACGCTGAAAATAATCATTCATTAGTACCTGCTCTTCTACTTGCACAGTTGGTGCCCATTTAAATCCACGTATTTCGATTTGGTTTCCGAAGATCCATTGTTGCAAAAAAAGTTGATATGTTGCTAATTTACGGCGTGTCACAAAAAAATTCAAGAAGAGAGTAGAGAAAGTAAGAGGGGGGTAGCATACAAAATACACTTCTAAGAGGGGTAGGTAGTTCAAACTTAAGAAGCTTATGTCAGATCATAAGGAGCGTTTGTGTTCCGAATTTCACTTAAATCGGATGTGGTTCAAAAGTTATGAGGGAAAAACGAGAAAAAAATTCCTACTTCAACGCCCTCTATCTCGGAAACGATGCGTTTTAGGAAATAAGTTTATATCATAAATGAACATTATTTTAACCTGTTCTATCGATTCCTGAAGTTATCAAGATTAAATCTGAATCACCCTGTATATAAAAAAATAGTTCTCTATACATAGATAATACATATTATACAAAAGAAAAAGAAATAATTACTTAAAATTAAACAGAAAAAGAACTATGAATATTAATAACTATAAGTTGGGCTCCCAAAAACTATCCAAACGGCTTTTAAAACTGTTCACAGTGTTTTAAATGAACTATATAAAACGTGCAAACTCCGCCAATTACAAATTCAGAGACGCGACTGTCGTGATTAACTGAGATCGGCCGTAGCTGACCTGAATTCCAATTTAAAAGCCAATTTCTCGTCGAATATTGCAATTTTACTTGTAATTTTTTCGCGCGAATCGCTTTCAAAAAAGAAACCAAAACGTCCAGTCCACATGCAGGTACTAATGCAGCAAGTGTCCCACATTGGAAACCACTTTTAATATAGTTCATTTCAGCATAGTATTTCTCGCTGTAAAATGATTAAGTTTGTGGTGTTTTTTAGGTACAGAAATCTCAAAAAAAAATAAACACGTAGAGCAAAAATAAAATTTTAACTTTCACACCCTGTATCACTTTAACCCACAACTTTTGGACTAACATAAGTTTGGCTACATAATTTTGTCGTCAGGAATCTACTATTGCTCTGCTTCCCATTAATTTCGAGGTACATTGTACCAAACGCGTAAAGATTCCCTTATGCAACACTTTTTTTGCTCAAATAAAATAACTATTTTTTCAAAATTATTGTGTGGCACACAGTTGTTATTGTTCTAGCAAATCAGAAAACTTTTTTTGTCTAAAAAATACTTCAGATCCACCTACAACTCCACCACTGGTAGGGTTATTTATATAGAATTATTCATTTAAACTTATTACGTAATAAGAAATGTCCAATAAATTTATCTAAAATACGAACTAATACTGTGCTACATTAAAATTTGTACAAATAAATACGTATATTTTACCTTGTGGCAGGAAAGTCATAAAACTTGAAGGAACCAAAAGTGTTCCCAACCAAGAAACGCAACTCTTTTTGAAATAATCGAATGTTTGTATTGCTCTTAATGCTCACGCGATTATATTGAGCTTGTTACTTTGGTGCGTAAATAAAGTGGGGATTGGTTGGGATCCCGTTTCGTTGAATGGTGGCATTGTGGTGTACCTCGTTTCGTTTGTCTCAAATTGATATGTTAATACATTTAACAATGTGTCATAGGCTAAGCTTTGTCAGATTACTGAATTAAACGATTTCTTGTTGGAAGCCATTAAATATTATAGAAGTAGCAGTCATTAAGTATATAGTGAAGTCTCTAAAACTAATAGTGTACAAATACGCAAAATAAAATGTAGGACATGTTTAAGCCCCTGATATAGCAAAATATGTTATACTTTGACGAACAAACGATTGAACTATACTTCAAAAGCAGTTTTAATGATTCAGATGTACAGGGTGTTCCGAAATTAATGCAACACAGAGTAAGAGTAGATTCCTGACGACAAAGTAATGCTTTAGTTCAAAAGTTACAGTGTCAAATTTAAAATTCTATTTTCGTCATTTGCAAATAACTTTTTAAAAAATCTAAATATTGACATACTTTTTGGAGATTGGGTTTTTTTGGGGCGAGAAATTCAAAATTGTTTCTAGTTTTGACGTCACTAGTAAAGGGCGCCACTTATGGCATATCCAGTTTCTTTTAAATGACAGAACTTTATTGCAGCTTAGTGTATCCATCTGACTGTTGAGGCAACCTATTATACTAACTTTTTTATGTGAAAAAGGTGTACCTTGTTAAAGTCGTTAGAAATAACCGTTTTCGAAATAATCCTATTTGAAATATTCAGTGCACCGAATAAAAACTGTTTTGGTTTCAGATAAAATGCCTTTTATATTGTTAAATTCTGATCACTTCAAGCAGACATTGTTACATTGAAAAATTTTGAATGATTTGTATCAAATTGAGCTGCTCACATGCATACATGTAGGGATGTCCAAAATATTAATTAAACTTACCTATATCGGTCAGTGGCCGCGCGGTTTAAGGCGTCAGTACGTGAATCGAGGTGACTACATCGCTATGGGTTCGACCCCCGCAGTCGGCAGACCGTGTATAAGCTATATTCGTGGAGAGATTGGCACCCTATCTGCGGGTATGGTAGGGTGGAAGAATGTTGGCTTGGGTCAATGTGAGAGATTGATACCGGTTGACATTTGACTACCCCCCTAATTAATGAGGTTTTCCAGGTTTCCCTCATTCCTGCACTGAATGGTGGTTAGGGCGTACCAACGTAAGTCGCTCCTGGGCGCAAATGCGGCCTGCTAATAATAATATGCCGCCCCCTCTCCCGCACAAGTCTTTGACTTTTGGGCTAATCCTCGTGATTAGAATGAGGGGTGGAGATATTATTATTATTATACAGGGTGAAAGAAGTGAATTGGGCGGCCCCCAGGCTCTCCCGATTTGGCACCAATTCACCTCTCGCCTACACCAAGAAAAAACATCGAATTCAGTCGTCGCTTTGACTAGGCTGCGGCCTCATCTCCTCCGTGCCCTGCGCCTATGGGAGCCCGCCCCACGGCGGCGGCGTGCTATTGATTGAGGGGCGGCGCTGACCGTGAGCCAAATAGGAATCACCCCAACCCTGAAAGCAGTGCTCAGCTACCCCTAGTCGCTCCGATGATGTTTACAACCCGAGCGTAAGATCCATCAGGCTCGTAGCTGATCTCCAAAGCTTTCCAAGACGTGAAGACGGTAACGGTGTTCATTGTGCAACTACCTCCTCTTTTCCTCCCGGACTGGATAGTTTTTAAGGGGGTGCGGAGCGACTTTCGATTGTTTTTTGTGACGAAGGGGGTTAGTTTGGCTGTTTGGTAAAGCGACTTTTACTGCCATCTTTCACAGTGGAAGAGTTTAACAGGTAAGGCATTCCAGTCACATATTTGATTCAGTTTGAGGTTGAAAATTGAGACATTTAACTCTTATTTGGATATATTTTGCCAGTCCGCATCAATTCGATCTACCCTTTCTGTTTTAATCTAATTTTTTCTTACATTTTCTGATCTATTTTCAATTAACGTGTTCAATATAATTTTAGTTGATGGTAGTTAGAGGTAGGTTAGCTTTTTCATAAAAAGTAGCCGTTTTAAGATTATACAGAAGTAAAAGTACAGTATACTTGGCTATGCAGAATGTTGGATCAACTATAACGCTAATTGTGTATCAAAAAGTAATAAAACATGTTTTTATAAATAGGTATATGTTCGGAAATGTTCGAAGTTAATGGAAAGATATACAAGGTGTTTGGAAACTTTAGGGAGTGATGCTGCTAGAAAAATAATGTATCAAGTTCATGTTACATTAGATACGTAACCTCAAAGTTAGTTTGATTTTTGGCTATACCTTTTTTAATACTTACTTTAAAGAATTTTTTTCAAAGTTGACATACACATATCGATGATTTGTCTAAACATGTTTGAAGTTCAAGAAACCAACCGTTTATGAGGAAATCGACGTTTAAATTTTTTAGACATACTGGTGAAACTCATTCTTTTATAAGTGTCGAAGTGTACTATGAAAACAATTGAATGATGGCTGTCATAGTATTACTTTGACGATTTACTTTTAAGGAACTGAGCGATATGCCAATCGTTAAGAAAGCTAAACCAACGACAGGGCAACCAGTCCTAAAATTGCTCTACCTAGGTTAAAATAGATTAGTTAAATGTCTATTTTCTCAAAAAAGCTGGTGTATCTGCTTTTATCTTGTATGAACAAAGCTTTATGTTTGAAATTACCGCCAAAAAGATACTACGACAGCTATCACTCAATTCAAAGTACACTTTGTTACATTGTAAAAGAAATGAGATTGGAAAGGTTGGCTTTTTCGACTTCAAACAAGAGTGTCAAAATTTTAGAAAACTATCATTCTTTAAGGAAATGCGATTAACATTTGAATAAAATTTGAAACAAAAAAGTTATGATCATTCACTCACCTAGCGCGTGCTAACTTTGAGGTTAGCTCTGTTAATATTGAATTTTGGAGAAAATGTCACATAACCTTGACATGTTATTTTTTCAAATAGTATCACCTCTTACATTTTCTGCGCGAAGTTCCAGACACCCTGTATCTAAACGACGAGGATAAAGTCACATCTGACAGAGAAAGGCATCGCCAAATTTGGCGACAGATCAAAGCTATGCCAAATTCGCTTCTAGAGATAATTACATTTCATTTAGGAGGCCTGAGTGTATTATTTTTTATTTAAGCTCCACCTCTCGATAGCCCTTGCGGTTCGAAAGAGTGTCGTCCTTGGAAATGTTCGACGAGGTTTGGGCCAGACGGTGCAAAAACAGGAGCCATTAGTAAGATTAAAGGATCCTTGTCGGTTATTCGAACTAATTGAAGCACAGAAGGTATAATTGAAGTATATTCGAGCGAAAAACAAACAGTAGATTTTAAAATACGTTCATTTTGTTTTATAAAAGCATTTTGATATGGATTTTCTAGCCCAGGAATGTTTCAATCAAGTACATGGGATGAGTTGGATCGTACGGGGTGGGCCAGCACCTTAGCCTCCTCGATCTCCAGATCTAAATCCTATAGATTTTTTTGTGAGGGTATTTAAAAGACAAGACAGACAAGTAGTCTGCTTAGGCGCGAAATTAAGTCGAATGAGTATAGCTGAAAATAAGTCGATTTAACTAAACTTGCCTTAGTCCAAAAATTGATAATCACGGAGCTACAGGGTGTCAAAGGTTAAAAAATAAATCGGATTTTCTTTAATAACTTTCGACTGTTTCACGTTAATTTCACGAAATTTTGTATCCAGGGGTTTCTTGGGATGGCAAATTCAATTTTATTGTCCATTTTGGTATATCTTCTAGAGGGCGCCACCGGCGACGATTTCGAACCATTTAAACCGTTACAACTTTTTTGTTCCACCCTATATTATTTTGGACTAGAAAAATCTCTTCCCCAGTCTTTTGTAGTTAAGAAAGGTTATCTTATTAAAGTCGCTTGGAGCAACGGTTTCCGAGAAAAACACATCTAAAGTTGATGACTTATTATTTATCTACAAATCTATTGTTTAGTAATCTTAATACAAAAAAAAAAAATAATAAGTAAACGCAAACATAAATAATTAAAGTAAATGCTGGAAATGGCCAGCATTTTCTTGTATGCGGAGATTTATTCTTCGTACAAAGTTTATTTGTACTCTGCGTCAGTCGAAAGTTATTAAAGAGAACCCGATTTATTTTTTAACATTTGACACCCTGTAGCTCCGTGATTATCAACTTTTGGACTAAGGCAAGTTTAGTTAAATCGACTTATTTTCAGCTATACTTTATGTGCCGAAACGTTGTCCCAACCTTTTAGGGACACCCTGTATAAAAAGATCTTTTTGTAACAGCACATTTCTGAATTTTGTAATGTGTTTCGACAGATGTGCCAGAAATATTTACGTGCCTAAAAATAATCCAGTAATTATAAATTTGCCAAACAAAGTATTTGAACAAAAACAAAGGTCGAAAACTGCCTTCTCGAATTACAAGGTTGAAATTTCAAAAAGCGCTTTAGTTACGCAAAACAGTTGCGTAAGGAACTCGTGTTTTGTTTTATTATTAAAATTCGTTTGCGAGAAAAAGAAAAACGGGAGAGATGCGGAAATTATGATCGAATTAGTGACTTTAAAACAAACATCACACACCTTCTAATTTTTTTCCGTAACACAATTGTTAAAACTTCAATAATTATGAAAAAAAAACGTTTTATATTTCCTGCTTTTTAGTAATTGTTAGAAGGTGAATTTTAATTTCTTTCGTTCAACTTAGTCACGCCTAAATTTCTAAAATAGTATACTCAGCGTGTTTGTTTCTAGAAAAGCAATATGTAGATAATGCAAAAACGAGTTTTGGAGTTTTCTGCAATAATAAGCATTTCTAAATGTTAGACTTAAAAAAACAAATAATATGAACTACTTGTCCTACAACTTCCGGAAAAAACATAACATTGATAACAAAAGTGACCTCTAGGAGTCTATTAAAATTATTTTCCTCTTTCAAATTTTACCGCTAGATGGCGAACAGTGTGTGCGACTTTGTCGTGGTCGGACACACTGTATAGTAAACCAATCACAACTGATTCAACCAAACCATAATATATGCATCTCCTGGAGAATTTTACCATTGTTAAAACACTTGCATAATATAAAAAAATTGGCTAGAACGAACGTATTTTGTTTCAGTGCCCATTCTTAAGATTTATTACGGTTAGTTTTATTGTTTTTTTTTTGGGCGACTGGTAAAATTGATCATGCTGAGTGGATGCTTGATTTATTCACGAACATTAAGGTTTCATATCATAAATAATGCATTCGACGGTCTCATATCGATGTTAGTATCTAAATGCCCGGAAAAACACATCCGATAAATAATAAATGGGACGAATTTGATAGCGAGATGAAGCATTCGCGAAATTGAATGAATTGCAGATGTCCCAAGGAAATATATGTATGTAAAAATAACGCACATGAAACAGTTATACTGTGCTTTTTCTTAAATCAATTCGTACAATTCCTTTGCACGCATATTTTTTAAATTAAATTTAAAGTAATTGACGAATTGTTTCTTATACACATAACGTCAAAAGTCTTGGACCCTCCCTCATTCTTGTTAAAGAAATCTTTTGTCAGAAAAACCTAATACATTTATAAAAGTATATAGTTTTCTGAATCTTTTTTTTTTTTGAAAAGAATATGTTCGATAAACTAAGTACTTAGAAAACCAGCAAATGTGTGACATTTTTGACAAAATTTATTAAATCAAAAATAAGTAACAAAGCAAGTTCTCTACTTGACTAATAGTCGGTATTATCACCACGTTCCAATAGCATATTAACACCTCTGTGCATTGAGATAATCAAGCGGTTAACGATCTCTTGCGGAATATTGTTCCATTCCTCTTCTACTGCCACGACTAACTCATCTGCAGTCTGAAGTGGAGGAATATGAATATGAATGGCTCTAGCAACGAAATCCCACATGTTTTTAATAGGATTCATGTCTGGAGAGTTGGCTGGCCAATCTAATCTATTGATATGTCCTGCTTCGAGTGTCTCTTGAACCTTTCTTGCGCGATGTGGTCGAGCGTTGTCGTCCATAAACACAAAATTTTCACCTAATTCATTACGTAGGGGGTAGATAATGGGCGTAATAACTTGTTCGATCTAAATTTGATTGGTCATATTATGTGGTAAGCGAGTTAATGGAGTGCGGCTGTTGAATATTATTCCACCCCAAAACATTACGATACCCCCTTCATACGGAGCAACTTCACGAGGAAAATGAAGTCGCTGTTGACGACCTGGTTCTCTCCAGACTCTTTGTCGATTGTCATCAGTAACCAGCCCAATTCTGGTTTCGTCTGTAAATAAGACTCACCGCCACTGGCGTAAAAGCCAACCCCTATGGGGGGCAGCACGATACCTTGGAAGTAGAGTGGGGACCCGTAATGATCTTCTAGCACGTAAATTTGCGTTGTGGAGTCGTCTTCGAATAGTAGATATCGATATAACACGGCGAAACGTACCTTGAAAGTGGGCCCTGAGAGCTGAAGATGTGCGGTGTCTACGGGTATATTATTGCACCGAATACCGATCCTCCCTTTCATTAGATACTCAAAGACGTCCACTACGTGGTCTGTTTTCCACTGTATCAAATTCTTCATATCTGTGTATTATTCGTACAATAGATGATCTAGGAATGCCCATCATGTTCGATATCTGATGATTAGAATGTCCTGCTCCATGTAAAGCAGTCATTATTGCTCGGGTAAACGCAGACATTTCACGTCCTTTAATTATAATGTACAAAAATTCAAAGGAGCACTTGGCTGAATACACTTCCAAACTGACCAGATTTGTAAAAATATTGGTAATATAAAGTAAAGGTCCATGATCAATCAATTTTTAATTGTCTTTTTTGTTTCCTAAGTACATGTACTTTTTTACTACATTAAAAAAAACCACTAGGTTTAATCGATTCATTTTATATACAGGAGGTCCAAGACTCCGTATTTATGCATATCATGGCTCTTTGAACAATATTGTTACGTCGCCGTATTTCTCCCTGTAAAATGATTAAACTTTTAAACTATTTTTAGATACAGAAATCTCGAAAAAGAAAAAAAAAACGTATTATAAAAGATATCTGTACCTAAAAATTTGTTGGTTAGGCCGCTTCCTGTCGTTATAGATTCGTTTTACATCGGTACCTTTGAATATTCGCAGGTGGTATGAGATAACATTCCTGTTATTTGCTAAGGGGTTTATTATTCAGTCCTTAAATGTCTAAAATTATTTATATTTGTAAAAAAAATATTTTGAAGAATATTTACTGGACTAAAATATATTTCAGTGAAAAAATCCTATCTACGTACTGAAACTAATATTGACCTCGACCTTATTAGCTGAACTTTTCCGTTTCATAGCTATTTTCCGCTGTATCTCTTGAGATTATCTTTCAAATTATTCAAAGCCAACGTAGATGGATCATCATGGACGTAACTTGATAAGTTCATAAACTATGCCGATAAATTTAGCTGTAACCCCTAGGTCCTCCGAGGCCGATCAATCACCCTGTGTTAAGGGTTGCGTCACAATGCTTGAGAAATGATGGCTGCCCAGTTTCACCAAGTATACAGGGCGTCCAGATTTGCCGCATAAGAACAGACACCGAGCAGGTGCATGTAGGGGGTCCCAAAATGTTGCTATTTAACGAAACATACCTATATACAAAATTGCACAGAGGCGGAGTTACAAACCTTTAAGGTGGGGTCAAATATTTCAAAAAAAATATATCTTTAACTTGGAATAACCAAATTTGGTACATGATTTAGGTTTATTATTGGCTATGAGTTCAAATTTAAACAATACAAGGTGTTCATTGAGGGTGAGTCACCCCTAAACTTGTACCAAACTTTTTTCTCACTGATCACATTTAAAAAGAATGATAATATCTCCCGCAGAATTGAATTTATACATTTCTTTACTCTTTAAGGTTTTCAAGATAAAATGCATTAATTAACAAGATTTTTATTGACATTTTGATTTTTTCTAATAAACACTATTCAAACCTTGTGCATATATTTGGTTAAATTGCATTATTTTGGAACTTATTACATGCACCTGACCTTATATGACCAAAAACAACAGCAAACTCTTATGAATAAAAATGTCTAAAATTAATATTTTTTTCTATAAGTACATTTCAAAAATAAAAATACAATTGCAATAAAATGTAAACCTGCTTCATAAAATTACGACAGTAATTGTACGACAACAATGCAATCAATCACCTACTTCTGTTAACCTAAAAGTTATATTAGTCAGTAGTATTGTGGCTAGTGCGTTTCCATTTTCTGAACATACAGCTTGCTTGATACTTGTGAGTGTACATACACAGCGGCACGGCATGTTAATTTATAGTTACCTTATTATTCTTTTTCTTTATTTAAAAATAAAAATATTTTCTAACAAAATGTAAAAGGACACGTTTTCCCAGCACCCAAATTTTCTTGACCCGACAAGTTTTGCTTCAATGAAAAATGAAACCTGTTGTTTACCATTTCTAAAGTCACTATTAATAATATTTCGTGTTGGTTTTTAGGCGGTTTCCCCGAGGGTGTTTTTTTCCACGACAGATAAAAAATTATCCGACAAGGATATGAATCGGGAAAAGCTAAAACCTCGTAAATTATTCTCGCTTGTCAAAAGGACTTTAGGTCCTGATATTGCGTGTAAATAATTCACGCGGAATTTTTTATTCGAGATATCCGGCAGCAATTTTTTTTAAAGAAAACCCATAACAGTAATTCTGATTAGAACCAATAGCTTCCAATTTCACAGTGAAAAAAATATAGCATTTTTACATCATAATTTCTTGTTATAACTTTAAACATATATCAACTTTACATAATTGAAACGTGTAAACATGTTAATAAATCTAATTAAGTGGTGTTATCAATCAAATAAAAGCGCCAATTAAAAATATCTCTGAAACTGTGTGTTGATAAGCAATATAACAGAAACGTCGTCACTTGTCACTTTAAGCTGCACCAAGGTTCTTTTCCAGGGCCATCTTGTATTAATTGTCGACTAATTTTGCGATTATAAAAAAACGATGTATGTTTTGCCTCGACATTTCTTTAGAAATGAACGTAAAAATTAATAGAGTAAAATATTGATAAAAAAATTCCAAAAATAATTGTATTATTGTCAAGTTTAACAGAAGTGTCTAATTTAAGGATTTATACAGGTTGCCTCAGAATTTATCCGAAAAACTCCGATGATATGTGCAGTCTTAAATAAGAAGTTGATATCACCAAAACAGTTATAATAAAAGTCTAATAGATGTCGCGTAAAAATATTTTCAACGGCATATGATTTACAAGAGAAGTAAACGTTTTTGTACCCGGCAAATAGGTTTGAATTGGGGATATGCTCTCTAGGTGGTAAACGAACGAGGTCAGTACCTAGTGTTGTTTTATTTATCGTGGCAATGCTGTTAATGGACATGATTCTTATTTATGATAAAGTTAGACAAAATACATTAGAAGCTTCGCACACACCAAATCATGAAACTTTTGCGGCAGTGGTGCAACGTGGACGTGATACTGGTAATTTGCGTGCAAATCGTGGATGAGATGGTGGCCCCGGGCAACCACAGCGTATTTAGTGATTTCATCCATTTTAAAGACACGCCAAAAATATCAGATCTGTCTTTAAGATTATTTTAAAGTAAAACCGCAGCAAATCTTTTTTGCGCCGGTGTCGGTTATATCACAGAATTTCGGAGGTTTTGTTCGTGCGATATGTGACATCACCAGTTTGCAATGCCATTCCATTACAGTATTCCAGCGGCGCGCTATTAAATATTCTTAAATAGTTTTCAGAATGCTTATATTAATATTTTCTTGAATTACCATGTTTGTACATGTATGTAGAACAGTCCTAATTTTTTTCCGGATATTCCCTCTACATCTCCGCCACTGCGCGTGTGGATGAAGCTATTCTTCCGTGAAATTATTATAATCGATAATTCAACTTGTGTCAAATTTCGTTTAAATATGATAAGCCTTATTGATAACTGAGTAAATTCTTTGTTACTGCGCAGCCGTCTTTAAAAGAATATTCCTAAAAGCGCAAGGGGCTGAACAAAGAATTTGCCAGCCAGAAACATTCCAGGCGTACTTAAAAAGCGTGGCGGGCTTTTTCTACTCGGCGATATATCGAGTACGGTGTACTCCAACGTCGTCAAAAAGATGGATGTTTCCCATCAGAGAACGAGACACAACCGATTACGTTACATACCTTGCTGTCACTTTCAAATTCAAACATGTAGTATATGAGGCCACGGTTGTTCACATGCAAATTGTTTGTAAACAAAATAAATTCGAAATCATTATGAAACGTTTCGAGACAAAGGTCGAATTCAATTAATGATAAATGCCGAGCAGCAGCGTCTTAAAATTTGTATGCATATTGTGTCCTTTAAATGAATTTCTTGTTGAATTATAATAAAAAGCGTTAATTCGGATACATGCAGGTGCATCTAGATTGTATGCTACTCAAACACAACGGGGACTAAAGTATGTGTTTTAGTTTTCGAGCTAAACCTACCTAAAGGTTATAAGGTACCTTGGTGGCATGCACACTAAACTGTGCTACTCACATATAAATGAAAGGACTAAAGTGTATTTTTAGTGCTTCAAGAACTAAAAACACTTTAGTCCTAGAATATGTTCTTTTTGACTGTGTTACTCAAGATAAAGCGAATAACTAAAATGCAGCTTTTAATTTTTGTACTAAAATCACAGGGATTATAAAAAACACTTTAGTTCTATGGTGTGTACGCCTAGACTCTCTTATACAGTAGCAATAGAACTAAAGTGTGTGCTTTAATCATCGTGTAAATACCACCAAAGGTCCAAGATATTGCACCTAGACTAGAACGTGTGTTACATAAATAGAAATACAGCAACTAAAGTGTATTTGCTTAGTTCTTGTGTTAAAATGACACAGTAATTATATTAACTTTAGTTCTACGGTATCTTCACTTACACTGTGGGTATTAGTACATGAGTCTAAAGTGTATTGTTAGCCCATCAGAGAATTATAAGGCACTTTAGTTTTATGATGTGTATACCTAGACTGTGCTAAACGGTCTTGGCAGGCAGTTTAGTTCCAGATAGACCATGTGTTATTAGACCTAGACTAGACCGTATCTTGTTTAAATAGAAACACACCAACTAAAGTGTATTTTTTTAGTTCTTGTGGTATTACCGAAGGAATTACGAAGCACTTTAGTTCTATTGTATCTTCCTTTAGACTGTGTGGTACTTAAACAGAAAGAAACGAACAAAAGTGTATTTTTTTAGTGTTTGAGCTAAAATCGTTCAATAGACACTTTAGGCTGGTCATATGGTCGAAGGTGATTCTTATTTGTCAAAAATAAATTTAGTACAGCAGTATTTAATCCAGGTATTCTAAAATAGTAGGTCTAAACTGTATTTTTATAGTATCCACAAAGGTACTTTAGCTTTCTAGTCCTAGTCCTCGAAAATTTCACTTACTTAATCGATCGACTTGGTACAAAAATCATTGATTGGACTGCTTTCTTATGGCAGTATCATTGTAATTAATGCATGGAACTTTGTTTTACTATGTCTACGTTTGCATC
Source organism: Monochamus saltuarius (assembly GCA_025584915.1). Lineage (NCBI taxonomy): Eukaryota > Metazoa > Arthropoda > Insecta > Coleoptera > Cerambycidae > Monochamus > Monochamus saltuarius. The sequence continues at coordinate 42,364,750 of CM046729.1, forward strand.
TTTGGGAATTGAACGCATTTTTTGTAATCAACCGGTATTTTAGCTATGCCTACTTCACGTTTACGCCGATTATAAAGAGCTCTTAAACAAACAAATTTTCTAATTTAATATCAGTTATGCAAAGCCTCTCAACCTCCCTAAAATATTTAATTTATTATACTTTTAATACACTTATTTTCTCAAAACTTTTAAATCGGATATTTCTCGGTCTTTAGTCCTGTTCCCAGTTTAGTCGTTGTACAATAAGATTATTTTACATTTACTTGCGCGAGGTCTTTTTTCCTTATATCTACTTATTATTGTTACAAAATTCAATTGACAAACATTAACACTATTGCGCTCATTACGTCTATGAGGGTTCTTTTGTAACTTAACCTCAATTTAATGATAACAAGATGGAGATATGTACGAAAAACACATGAACATAGACAAACATGTACACTTTAGTAGTTCCTGTATAAAAGTATATGTACAATAAGTTTTAATAATAGTGTAGTCCTATAAAAGGCTGCCAAAATTTTGCTGAACTGATGAAAAAGTAAAATGCTGCCTTATCAAGCTGGCTGTGAAAATTTATTGCCACTTAATTGCATTATGCTTTTGACGTGCTTCATGGACGAGTGGATCCTCCTGTATCTTTTTGTGACAGACACAATTATTACATTTGTAACCGTTGTCCTCGATGGCCTCTTTACCTTTCGTCCAGAGGCGGCGGCCGCTGAAAATCCCGGAGGGGTTACGATACAAAATAAAAGTATAATATAAAGTAGGTGCGAAATTAATGAATATCTTAATTAATTTACTGTTTTAGTTAATTAATTACGTAATTGGGAAATAAATAATTAATTACCTGAATTTCTTGTAAATAAAGTGTGTTTCGTTTACATTCAGTGGCAATTTATTAACGTCAATATTTCAATTATTGTAGGATTATTGCTGCCATACTCATTTTCTGATCTTCCAATATCCATATTCCCCATTATTGTAGGGCAACTATTACTGGATTCCAAAGTTCGCGGTGTTCTATATCGTGCAAGGAAAACTTCCACGGCCGCCTATGCTTTGTTTGTCTACGGCGGGTTCTAGTCAACAACGTAATTGATGGATAATACCCCTGTCACCCACAAGTGCGTGCCACCGACTTTAAATAACCAGGAGCGACGTGTACTTCAGCCATTAATTATTATACAAGGTATAATCGACCAATTTGCTGATACGGCGAATTATACTGATGGAGGTTCTGTTAAAAAATCTAATCGTGACTGTGGGTTCTCTCTACTGCAATCAGAGTGATGTGAAATTAACAATTAACTTTTTCTATACGGGGTTGTTTTCAAATCGAGACTTTTGAAAAGTCCAAAAATAAAAGTACTGCGATATAATCTCTTCTCTTTATACATCAACCGATTTCTTAAATGTCACTGACAGGTTAAAGTCACTTTTGACATTGTCGATATTTAATTTCAAATAATTTTAATTTGTTGGTATAATTCTTATAGTTAGATATTTGACTAAACTTAAAGGAGGCCACCTGAAGAAGCAATATTTAAAATGCAGAAATAGGTCAGATCTCATCTATTGTGGTTGAATTTTCGAGTTCCCACAGTTTCAAATGTGAACTTAGATATTTATAGAATGTTTTCATTAAACCAGGATAGCAAATTTAGCTAGATCTTTTTTTTTTTTAGATAATTATTGAATAGAGCTTTGTCTGTGGAATTGTTCATTAGCATACCTAGATGTTTGGTATCAGAAAGCATACATATGATTTCATTGATACGAATCGTAGGAGATTTGCCCCCAAGTGCGGGCTTTATTAATAACTTCAGTGGTGACAAATCTGGTGATCGAGGAGTGCCACCTGCTTGAATTATGCCTAAATTGAACCACACTGTCCTTGATTGTGACATGGATCATTAATATTTATTTTTATTGTGTATATAATCAGTCATTTGTGAAATTTTGTTTCTTATAACAAGAAATCCTCCATGATGCACTTTGCAAATGTTTTGCAAGATATCCAACGGTTGTTATTACAATAGAATTCCAGGTAAAAGAGTATCATGTTTTCATGGAAATTTTAAATGGAATTAATTTATTGTCGATCTAGGTTAAATCGCTGTTGTGTTTTTCGGTTTGACGAATATCAAAAAATAATATTCAGCTAATAAATTACATACGTATACAGTACATACACTTAAAAAAGAAATGAAATGCACTGGTCACAATGTATGATGACAATTTTTTCAGTCTAGTTTGAGGTTGGATGCAAGGTAACAATGAATTTTTTTTTTTGGATTTTGTAAAATATTTCCTTCATCTTGTACCCTTACTACACTAGGATGCTTTCCGATATAATTTATAAACTTTCCTGTCTTTCAAGCCCGTCTTTCAGCATTAGAAAATGTTTCTCTATGGGGAATCACTGGATTTGGAAATTTCCTGACATTCTGTACGTATTTGTCCTTGATGGTTTCGCACTGGGAACTATTTTGTAACGAAAAGTGATTCCCATCCTTCTATTACGCCATTACGGTAAGGATTTAACGGAGGATGAAACATGGAACTTAGGGCTTTCCAACCTTCCTATACTTATACCTGTTTACCCTACTCGACCTTAATTGTCAGAGGGTTAATTCGAACTCTAGAACAATGGCATCAAACTACTATTTACCTGGTCAAATGTACAACAAAGGTGTGTAACACGTCCGTTCCATATGCGAGTAGCTATGATTTTTAGAAGGGTACAAGCAGGTATTGCATTCAGAGCCGAACCAAGGACTGTTGTCACCTATGGGTAGTTATTTCCCAATTTTTTAATGCGTTATGCCAGTAGGGTCGACATTGTGGTCCACCGAATTTCTACGAGGTTACTAAGAGACACCATACAGTACTATACTTATTTTCGTGTTTATTTCAGCAGAAATAAGTCTAATTATTATATTAATAAAGGTACGAATGCATGTACCACAACATGAAGAGATGGCGTTCGAAGAAGTGTATTTTGGGGGCTGATAACTATCTGTGTTGAGGAATGAGAAATGAATAAATGAAAAATGAAAGCAAAAGGAAGTTTGGCAGCAATCAACCATTTAAGGAAAAAAATTGTCCAGAGGAGTAAAATTTAGAATTAAGTGATTTTGCCCTAAAAGGTCCAGAATCACTAAAACTTGGTTTTTATGCCAATTTACGTTGGTTGTATTGTAGCGTGAATCTCATTTGTTTACTGTGAATGGTGACATTCATGGCACATTCTTTAATGACATTTAAAATGACAGCAACTTAGTTAATTTCATATTGCAATGCAGCCATCATATTTGCACAACCGCCAACATAAAGCAAATAAAATATCAATTTTCTGGACCTTAGGTCCCTAGAAAACGCGGCACCTGTCACGTGACCTATATCATGAACCGACGCTGTCTATATTTTTTCTAGGTTTGTGGTGAGAAGTGACGCCTGGCGGGGATAACTGATCTAGTGATAATCGATCAGTTATCTACCAGGGTTAAAAATGATTAAATTACTAAAATGGCTATTAAAAAATAGGGGTTTGTGATAGAAGGGTGAAAATTAAGGGTTGTATGTATTTTTTAATGCCAAATGCCAAAAAAAAATGTTTGGGGTGGACCACCCTTATCACTTAGGGGTATGAAAAATAGATTACGACCGATTCTCAGACCTACCGAATATACAAATAAAATTTCATAAAAATCGGTCAAACCGTTTCCGAGGAGTATGGTGACTAACACTGTGACACCAGAATTTTATGCTATTGTGAACAATAAGAGTAAATTTTTACATACATTTCTCTCTGTACTAGGCGTCTCGAGAGTTTGACTCTTTGGGCCTTAGCTCCATGGACCCTGTGGCGAATCCAGTCCTGTCTAACAAGCGATTGCGGAATTTAATATGTTTACCAGCTCCAAGGTGGTTTTGCTCTGATTATTCCCGTATCCTGTATAGTCGAAATGTACCACCACGCCGTTTTTGTTCGTTCTCATTATTATGGTCTCGGATTGAAGGCCTGTGAGATCTTATTACAAGCTCGTACGTCTTTCGCGAGGCTCAGATATGTTCTAATTTGAATAATAATACCATTTCTCAGCTCCAGTGCTTCCAGTCTAGCATTTAATGCCATTATGATAGAAATACGCAGCCTGTTAAAACTAACTACACCTACTTAAGTGAAATATATGGCGTTCCTTGGATATTGGACTGTTGATCTGCTTGCTAGGCAGCACAAAGGCTTTTGGGTTTATGCAGTTACTGTTATAGTAATTAGACGAAGTGCGTCATTTTTGAATGAATTTAGAATTTAAGTTATACACAACCCACGAAAATCTAGAGAATGACTCATGTGATGAACACAATTTATGACGTACAGGAAATTTTTTGCCCTCACTAACGTGATTTTTTCCGAGTTTTCACTGTTTTTTGCGACTAAAATTTTGCGCAATGCGTCAAAATAGGTTTGATGAAAAGTAGCTTACTTTTTTGTGTGCAGTGTGTGTATTATATTTCTCTCTTATTATCATAAATGCCACATTAAAAATATTGACCATTTCAGAAGTAGGCGCCTCCAAAAGCCACCAGCTCTCCTTCCAAAATCCCGTGCGTTAAAAAACAGAAATTCATCAAAATCTACATTAAGTCGTATTAGTTCCAAAGTCCGCCACCTTGAGAATACCCACGAGGATGAAATAAAAGTAATTAACAGATAAATAGATGAAATGATTTTTATTTTTGTCTAAAATAGCTCTAATAAAACCAGTACTATAATGTGCAGGATATCATTGGAATACTTGGTCAAGGGTATCAAAACGGATCATCTAAACGAAGGCCTTTTATATCTGAAAATTTTATTCTGTAAGGTTGTTTTGTCTGCCTACTTGGATTAAACGGGCATTTACCTTCACTTTCCCTTCATTTTGATCGCTTTTTCGTATTTTAAGTAAAACGATACTTCCTGGTTCGTGTTAATTATTTCGTGTATCGATTTTGGCAAGATTTTCGTCCCAGTTCGTTAACCCTTTGCAAATCCTTTGTTATCCTTTCGCGACACGACTTTCATCCCTCAAAGGACAATGTAAAGCCTGTTAGATTGAGACGCGTTAGTATTTTTTCCTGTATACTCGGTCCCTCCATTTGGCAACGAACATGAATTCTGGAGCCATGCTAGAAGGCTAGTATACAGTGTAAGCCAGTGAAAATTTGCCATCCAGGTTGTACTATAAAAAACTTTTCGAACCACTCAATTTATTTTTAATATACAAAATTTTGTAAATACGTGGTTTATAATTTATTCCTTCTCACATAAACATTGCTCTTGTTGTACGTGACTACCTATTTTATACAGGGTGTTAAAAAGAGAGTGTAAAATATTTAAGGAGGTAATAGTATGAACCAAAATAAGCAGAAAAGTCTCAATAAACATGGGTCCGCAAAGTAACGGTTGCGGATATATGGAATGTTTTATGTTTTTTGCCCCTTTTTTATTTTGCAAAAACGTTGTGTATTTTCTTATAATAGTTGGTTGCTATTTAGTGAAATAAACAGTACGTATTTGACAGTTGTTCTTAGTGCACAAGTTTTCTTTCGCTATGGCTGGTTACTCTAACGCAGAATTAACAGACATGCATTTCATGTATGGTCGTGCTAATGGGAACGCTACTGAAGCGCGACGTCTTTATGTTGACTCTTATCCAAATCGCCAGATTCCTTCACAACGCATGTTTGGAAGAATTCACCAAAGATTGCGTGATACCGGTTCCTTGAGCAAACAGTGTCATTTATCCGGAAGACCAAGGTCGGTATCCACTCCTAGAGCAGAAGAAGAAATTCTAGCACTGGTAGAGCAGAATCCAGGTACAAGTGTGGGTAGAGCCGAGGTAGGAATTAGTGGTCCTCTTGTTTGGAGAATCCTTCACGAGCATCTGCTTTATCCATACCATGTGCAACGAGTACAGACCTTAAATCCAATAAATGATCATCAAGCACGTTTGTTTTTTTGCCGCTGGTTTCTACGTCATGATGCTGAAGACCCTGGTTTTCTTGCAAACATTCTTTTTACTGATGAGGCCGGGTTCACAAGAAATGGAGTGTTTAATTTTCACAATATGCAGATTTGGGTCGACGAAAATCCTCATGCTCTAAAAGAATCTGGACATCAGGCACGTTTTTCATTAAACATTTGGATGGGTATTGTAGGTGACAGGTTTCTAGGTCCTGTTGTTTTACCAAATCGATTAACAGGCGCTGCTTACCTCAACTTTCTGCAGAACACACTGTATGAGTTTTTGGAAGACATTCCTTTGAATCAGAGGCAACAAATGTGGTTCCAGCATGATGGTGCTCCACCTCATTTTTTCATGGCCGTTAGAGAGCATTTACACCAAACTTTTCCACATGGAAGGGTAGGAAGGGCCGGATCTTGTTTTATGGCCTCCAAGATCACCTGATCTGAACCCTCTAGATTTCTTTGTTTGGGGATATTTGAAGACATTAGTGTATGGTACTTCTGTAAATAGCCTGGAAGAGCTGCAGCTACGGATTAATGAAAAGTGTCAAGAAATCCAAACCAAGGAGGGTGTTTTCGAAAGAGTTCGAATATCGTTGAGACGAAGATGTCGTGCCTGCTTGGAAATGGACGGAGGGCACTTTGAACATATTCTGTAACTTTGTTTTTTGTTTGTTAAAAACTTCCTTTGTCGGTTTATTCCTAATAAAATAAAATGTTTGAAAAAACGAATAGTGGTCCATATCTCCGCAACCGTTACTTTGCGGACCCATGTTTATTAAGACTTTTCTGCTTATTTTGGTTCATACTATTACCTCCTGAAATATTTTACACTTTTTTAACACCCTGTATAATGCACAAGCAATCAGTGGAAATCGTAAGTGTACAAATATTTTTGGAAGTATTTTCTATTTCAAGAACCCATATGTGTCTTGTTGGAAATACAATAGGTAGCAGGTTTTTCTTGCATAAAAAGAGTTAAAGCTTATCTGCATAACTCGAAAATTTCGAATGGGAAACGATTTTGTAAGCGCACAGCGTTTTAAAACAGTGACAGATACCGTTTTTTAATATAAAATATCGCTTTACCTATTACTAAGTCTACGAGTCGCCACTGGCAGAAAAGTTACTTTCGGTACAACCAAGACTATTTTATTTCAAAAACTAGCATTTCTGAACTCTAACCTACAACAGACAGTTGGACAGGTGCTAAAATTCCAGAAGCAGATATAATACATACATTTCGCCGAAAAAATATTCTGTAATTCCCTAAAGCTTCAACTGGCGCTGATATACAATCGTTTGGAAATAAGTCCGACGGCCTTTTTCTGATACACGTGTGCCCCTGCTCCCGACGTGACCTTGATAGAAAAGCGAAAGTCAATGTCGATGCCCCCAGGTGGCTGTGGAGCGGAATGAGAGTGCTTTGTTTCACGGACAGTAACGTAGAAGGCGTATGCACAGCGGGACGAATCTCACAGAAGCGTAAGATGTAAGTTGCGGTAGGTTTTGTCATAAATATGGCACATTTTGAAAGATTCGAAACCTCGGTGCCAAAAATTACGGAAAACGACATAATGACACATTTTGAAAAATTCGAGACTTTGTGAGCGAAAAATGGCAGAGAAACGAAATAACTTAGTGGTGTATATTTTTTATATAAACAAAATGAACCCCTTTCCTCACTTCCACTCCACTGGCTTATACAAGGTACACATTTTAACCATGTGCTCAGGTAGGCCAAAAAAATATTTCGAAATTCTAACTCGATGTTTAAAAAATGGGGTAAAACCCTCCTCCCTCCAGAAAATCTACGCCTATGATAACCATCGTCCGAGATGGCTCGGATCTGTCAACTACTATGCGGTCGTTTTTTTTACAGCGTTGCCAAGTGTAGAAGCGACGAAAATGAACATTTTTATTAATAATAATACCTGATAGGTATATTGTGAAAAAGTCTCAACTATCATTTTTATATATTACTAGGTGACCCGGCAAACGTTGTTTTGTCATATGAATTATTTCTAGTCAATATTTTGGTAGTCGGCTTCGTTCTTATCCTTACTCTGTGCTGTTTACTGGGTGAGAAGCACAAACCTAGAAAAAATATAGACTGTGCCAGTGTCATATTGCCGGCGACCGGTAATTCATGGCTGCCCTAAAAGGTCCAGAATCACTAAAACTTGGTTTTTATGCCAATTTACGTTGGTTGTATTGTAGCGTGAACCTCATTTGTACTGTGATTGGTTCTTTAATGACATTTAAAATGACAGCAAGTTAGTTAATTTCATATTGCAATGCAGCCATCATATTTGCACAACCGCCAACATAAAGCACCTGTCACGTGACCTATATCATGAACCGACGCTGTCTATATTTTTTCTAGGTTTGTGGTGAGAAGTGACACCGGTAGACGCCTGGCGGGAATTAACTGATCTAGTGATAAGCGATCAGTTAAGGTTAAACATGATTAAATTACTAATATGGCTATTAAAAAATAGGGGTTTGTCATAGAAGGGTGAAAATTAAGGGTTTCATGTATTTTTAATGCCACATCATAAAAAAATAAAAATAAAAACTTTTGTCCAATAAATAAAAAAATGTTTGGGGTGGACCACCCTTATCACTTAGGGGTATGAAAAATAGATTACGACCGATTCTCAGACCTATCGAATATACATATAAAATTTCATAAAAATCGGTCAAGCCGTTTCCGAGGAGTATGGCGTCTAAAACTGTGACACGAGAATTTTATATATTAGAAGATAAGCGCCATCGGTAGATTAAATTCCATTGTGCGAAAGGATAAATCAGAATCTTGGTAATCGAAAAAGCATCAAATCTTGTAAGGATATCTGACTAACAATCCACGTTCTCTGACTAGCCAATGCCAAACCTATAAATTAGAGTAGACAATGCGAGCGACAGGAAATTTCCGGGCATTAAATCTGGATAATAAAGCGACACTGTGTTGTGGAATTAACTCCCCACCAACGGCTGTGGAAGAAACTGCGTTTTAGGATAGTCAAACAATATAGGGAGATTCGATCTAAATTAAGATCTACGGGGTAGTAAAGGTGCGTCGATGTGTACATTGAGAGGGGGAGCGGCTGTAATACAAGCGGGCTAAATGGTCATGGGCGTAGGGGGAAGGAATTGTGAGAGGACCGTTGAAAAGTGTAGTATCTACAATTTTAATATGCTAGGTTTGATATCAAGTATACCTACCAATGCGTATAGCATTTAGTCCATTTGGAAATTTCATTAATTCCAATTGACACATTTTTATACCAATCTTTAGAATGTTTCTTCTTCCAAAAGGGATTTGGTGTAAGAAATACTCCGTCCGATGTTATAGACGTGCCTCGTTTTTCCATCAACTTTTTAAATAAGCGTACTGGGCAAATATCTTCCTCTATAAAGAATTTTACATTATAATATACAGTGCTTTCGAAAAGTAACGAATAAATTCATTATATTTGAAATTGAGAAGTTTTCAAAAAAATCCTCTGGCACGTCGATTTTGTTTTTAAAAAAGGCACTTTTTGACATACAACCCACATTTGTGACGTCGTCGTTGTTCGAGATATGACGTCGTCTACAATTTTTTTAAATAGCAACAACCCCCAATTTTGATCATGCCATTTGAAAGAGCGTGTCATTCTACATACATTCATCATGAAAAATTTTGGTGTTACATAACAAAAATTTCAAGAAAATAATGTTTAAAGATTTTAAAATTTAATTTTCACAATACTGACAATGATAATGATTATGTAAAAAATCGACCAAATTAAATGTTCAATTTGTGCACCGTTGGCTGCCTGACAGTAGCCATGACGATTAAGAAATTCTTTTTGGACATTATCAATAATTTCAGGAGGTATACGATGTAACTCGTTACGAATTTTTACTTTTAAATATTCTAAATTAACCGGTCTAGTAACGTATACTTTGCATTTTAAGTCTCCCCACAAGAAATAATCTAGGGGTGTCAAATCAGGCGATCTGGCTGGCCACTCAATCGGCCCCCTTCTCCCTATCCAACGATTCGGGAACAGCTCATCTAAATAAGCACGGACAGGTGTTGCATAATGGGAAGGTGCACAGTATTGTGAAAATTAAATTTTAAAATCTTCAAACATTATTTTAAAATTTTTGTTATGTAACACCATAATTTTTCATGATGTATGTATGTAGAATGACGCGCTCTTTCAAATGGCATGGTCAAAATTGGAGGTGCTATTTATTTATTGTAGATGACATCATATCTCGAACAACGATGTCACAAATATGGGTCGTATGTCAAAAAGTGCCTTTTTTAAAAACAAAATAATGAATTTATTCGTTACTTTTCGAAAGCACTGTATAATCGTAATAATGATATACATATGTATAGCAGCTTTGATCACCTATAAAGATTAAATATTTACGCTTGTATTACCAGATAAATTTAAAATTTTAACTCATATTTTTACTGCAGATGTTATGTCACACGAGGATGGTATCTAATATCGGCAAAACTTTTATAAACTTTGTGTTAGAAAACTGCATAATATTTCCGCAGATTGTTTTTAATACGGTTTTGCATAATAACAACGACTTAAAAAACCCGGGAAATCACTTTGTCACGCTGAAGGAATAATGACAAAGAATCCTGTCAAACTTGTTTCATCATAACACTGCAATAATATCTTAATTATATCATTCACAATCACAACACAGCATATAGGATAATATAGTAACGATGACTAGGAAAAAATTAAATCGCCAAATATTTACGTGCGGTTTTACTTCACTGAAGTTAATTACTTGTTTTGTATGTACAGACAATGGAATTTTTCTTAAAAAGGAAATGTGTTTATAGTTTGCCTGTATTTTTGCCATCGGAAATCTTTACCTAGTTGTTGTGGTTCAAGATGACTGTATTGGTTCTTGTTGAAATAGTAAATCATGATTTTGGAGTGATAAAGACTTTGTGTAAACGGTTTCATTAACTATGTTAAATGATTTTGGTGAAGGTTGTGCTGATAGTAATGATACTGTCGATTAGACGAATGATAATTATGACAAATGATAGTTTAACATGTTGTCTGAAATATGTCCATGATACATTTCTTTTAAATGGAAACCATTCCCCGACAATGATGGTGATGACATTGATGATAACAACGAAAGAACCATCGCTGTAATTATGCTAAAGAACGATTTAATCATGAAAAAGTAGTTCGAAAAAATCCATGAACCATAGAAAGTTGGAATTCCGTTCCCAACAAATCGTTTTGTATTTTAGATAATTATTCCCACGCGTATGACATTATCAATAAAAGTTGTAGGAAAAGGATTTGAAATCGCTTGACTGCCTTTACAATATAGTAAAGAGACCGTTTCTTAGCATACTTCCACAGGGTCACGATTTAATTTAGTTATTGTCAACACGGTTCGTTAGTCTTTTCGTTAATATCGATCCGTTTACATTAATTCTGTTTACGGAAAAGCAAGTAAGTCATCGTATCCGGTCTTAGATGGCTTGGACCTTTCCTGTGATTCAGCGTAATTGACTTTGATGAAGGGAAAAATTCCATACGGTTTAATTTATCAGGGCCTCGAGTCTCGAATGCAGTGGAATAAATTCTACTGGGGATTATATGGTTCTGTCTGTGGAGATAGATAGAGCCCCTGGTCTGATGGATCCGCCAACGGTCACATTTGTGGTCCCGGCAAGGTCAGATAGCCAGAGTTTTTTTGCGTTCTTTTGCTGGTCTTTATCGTTATTAATGATGTAAATAAAATCTTTCCTAAAAATGATTAAAAATTGTATTGTAACGTATGACAACATTACAATAATACACTGTTACCTTTGAGTTACTTATTTTATACCCTACTACACTGAACAATTATTTGTGATATTACATGGTTGGTTATTTATTGCCTAGGTCAATGAATGTGTGAAATAACACAGCAGAATGTAATGTTACAACTCTAATGGGAAAATTATTATTTGGAATATTATTAACCCGTAATATTCCACAAGGTCAAAAGTCTTGGACTCATTCTTGTCAAAGAAATCTCTTTGTCAGAAAACCCAAATACGTTTATAAAAGTATATTGTTTTCTGAATCTTTTTTTTTGTGAAAATAATATGTTCGATAAACTTGACTAATAGTCGGTATGACCTCCACTACGTTCCAATAGCATATTGACACGTCTGTGCATTGAGATAATCAAGCGGTTAACGATCTCTTGCGGAATATTGTTCCATTCCTCTTCTGCCGCCACGACTAACTCATCTGCAGTCTGAGGTGGAGGAATATGGTTATGAATGGCTCTAGCAACGAAATCCCACATGTTTTCAATAGGATTCATGTTAGGAGAGTTGGCTGGCCAATTTAATCTATTGATATGTCCTGCTTCGAGTATCATCTTGCATCTTGCGCGATGTGGTCGAGCGTTGTCGTCCATAAACACAAATATTTGTTCGATGTAAATTTGACTGGTCATATTCTGTGGTATGCGAATTAATGGGGTGCGGCGGTTGAACATTATTCCACCCCAAAACATTACGGTACCCCCTTCATACGGAGCAACTTCACGGGGAAAATGAAGTCGCTGTTGACGACCTGGTTCTCTCCAGACTCTTTGTCGATTGTCATCAGTAACCAGTCCAATTCTGGTTTCGTCTGTAAATAAGACCCACCGCCACTGGCGTAAACGCCAACCCCTATGCTCCCACGATGGAGACGAGCAGCACAATACCTTGGAAGTAGAGTGGGGACCCGTAATGGTCTTCTAGCACGTAAATTTGCGTTGTGGAGCCTAAAGACTTTTGACGTTGTGTGTATTTTATAATGTGGATGTGAAATTAATCAATAAGAAGTTTACTGATTATATTACCAACAAAAATAGTATAAAGCTTTGCATTCGTACAAATGTTTTTAGGCATTATTATTTGCAAGAACATGAGAAAACCACTTAGTATTTAATTTTGAACATCAATTAAAGTTAAAAGTAAAAAAGAAAACTACTTAGCTATAAGAAACATCTATAGCAAGTATGTTTATAATGGTATTTCTACTTAGAGTTTTAAAAGTAGTCATCATTCATGGTTTTTGAATTTGAGCATAAAAGGGGAACGATTCTTCAATGCTCCAATTTATAGATGTTTTTTAACTTTCGACAATATCCGGTCAATTTCGAATTCGTGAAACTGCTCAAGTTTCCTTCAAGAAATTTGCCTTCTGATGCGCGTATTTTGTCGAAGAAGGGGTTCGTTAGATAAGAAAGGGAAGTGATACGGATTCATTCATCCGATTTATTCAAATACGATTTAGCGCTGGATAATCCAGAGGCAGAATCCAATAAATTGGGCCTTCAATTGGCAACAGCAACTTTTAATGATTAATAATGCTTATATAGACATCATTGTTTTTTATGTAAATAAATGGTTGTTAACATATAAAATGTTGCTAATTGATTTACAATAAAACAATTATTTTATTTATATTTTACGCACATTTAGGTATATGAGTTACGTAATACTTAATAGCTCATTTTAATTATTATTATAGTAATACAGATCAGGCTGTTGGTATTTTATTTGAAAATATCATTAAACAGCTTGTTTGCCATACAATTCTTTTAAAAATCTTGCTAAATCCGACAGTTCTAGAAACAATATTATACTTATTGTTACTTTTACCGCCAAAAATCTGCCTCATGTTAAAAACCCGCTCACTACTTATAGCAGTCGACACAAAGAAACATACATGCAGTTCTTATATTTTTCCTATAAAATCCTGTGCCTCATATCTCTGAGAACATACCCCATTACACAGCTTCTGCTGCAGCATATTATACGCATGCGTCAGATCGAAACGCTAGATTTCTATTGGTTGTGACGAATTGACGGATCCCTCTGTTCCATCTACAGCGCTATTACGGGTGTGCGGGTTGAAACATATCAAGTATATCTTTCCGCTAATTTAATTATGAATGTAATTAATTTATTAGCGATTTTGTGTTCTTAAGAATGGCGAATAATTCAAGCTCTACAGCGTATTCTCAAAATCGTGATCGTCCTAATTTAACAAGTGAGGAATATCGGATGATAACATGTATGAAAGGTTTAGGACGCGAAGTCAAAATATAAGTGTGATGGTGACATATGTCTTTCATTAACAAGAAAGTATGAGAGTAGCATAGTGCAAAAAAGAGTGATAAAGAAGTACAGCCGGGAAACGGAAAATAGTAGAAACTTGCAGAAGGAAGGTGGTATTTTAAAAACGATTTTTCGACAAAAAAAATGGGTTGCTATATCTTTTAAGATTAAACTTTACCTAGAATATATACAATTGTCATTTTTGAATATTTTTTATCTCTCTAGATCTTTGGCGGTTGGGTATAGTATTTGGAAATATGTTTTAATCTATCACAGTTAAAACCGGCCCTGCTTTAAACTCAGTTATCTTTTCTTAGAATTCATAAAAGAATCAGTCGTAGAATGTATTTTTTTAAATTTTATTGGTAATTATCATAAATGGCATGTTTCACGATGAAGAATTCGCAGGCAGAACGCGAATAATTTATTTTAAAAATAGTAGTTTCAAGCCGGTTTCTTAAATAATATTTTGTTAGTTGATGTTTAAATATACATAAAGTATGCATTTATACTTACCTACAAAATAACATATCTTAGCAAACATGTATAGTGAATAAATACTTCATTTTTCATGAAAATATAACGAAAATTATAAAAAATAACCATTATTATGATACCTTAGCATACATACACTCAAATTGCACCGCCAAAGTGGATTGTGAGCAATAATAATAAAAAATATACTTTATAACCTTGGACGTATATCCAAAATTATTCATTTTAGGGCTTTAACCTACCAAAATTATAATAATTAATGGTCTAGCGAACAGCGAATATTATGCAGAAAAAACAAGCCGACCTTCAAGTGATCTTGAACAGATCTATTAGCATCACGTCACATGTATCTAAGGTAATTTTGAAAATGTTTAAATTTTAGCATTATTTTGCAAGTCCAAATAGAATATACATATACGGACGTTGAAAATATCATACCACTTTCCGAATAACAGGAAAACAATTATAAAATACCAAGAAATATGTATGATTATAATATTGTATCACGACCACTAATTGCTGCTCAAAAAATGGTAGACCAATGGATTTTTTAATTCGCAAGAAACAGCCTTTATAAGACCACAATCTTCCATCAAAACACGATGTTGTCACATGCTGTACTTTCTTATTTTGTGAGTGGGCCGAAGCAAAACATTAAATTGACTGGGATTCCCAGACTAGAGGACCGGTAACCGGTCAGATGCCTTTAGCGCCATTAGCAAACTAGATTGGCGAATGTAAACACTTAGTCAACTAACAGATACCAACACGTCAACTAATACTAAATTATGACAGTTTAATTAACTTGAGTGTTGTTGTTTATGTTGATTATTTACTTTCATGGCACAGCGATTAGAAAACTGAGCTAACCTAAACTAACCACTCTATATAATTAGTGTTGACATGTTGTCTTTTTTTTGATCTTGACTTGACCACGCTAGCCAAGACAAGACTTGACAGCTCAAATTGCAAGATAAGACAAGATTTAAAAAAAAGTCCAACACCCTATAAACCTTACGATTATTTTTTTGTACGCCACTGATGGGAGGTATTATTCACCCATTATTAAAACGTTCACAATGAAGCAAGTGTCTTTGCTCCAATTAGTAAATAACGCTAATTGTTATGACATTGAAAAATGGGTGTAACCATGCCCCTGGGCAAAATCTAGATATCCTGCATTGGACCGTCATGTCTCACACCTCCAGGTTAATGAATATTGATTACTAATGATTCTGCACAATATTTAACGAGTTGTCATTGTTGCCAAGAACCAGGAAAACATTAACGTTCTACAACGCTATGTAAAAAGGGGTAATTTGGATAATCCCTTTCCTACACTTAGAGAACAGGTTACTTGTATCAAAAAATCGGACAGGGTAAGCAGAACAACTAGGAAAAGTAAATTAAGGTGCCTAGATTTATAATAAGATAACACGATTTCCGTCTGTGAGTTGAAAATTATATCAATTACTGACTCATTTTCTTTCCACTGTATAAAAACCTAAATCCCGGAGATGTAAAACTCAATATTCATGTAACGTATTGAATATGCAGGTAGACTCATGAATTCAAAACGTGTCGTTAAAAGCAGTACCAAAGCGGATATTACCTACTGTATATGTAATATTTATAACAGTACGTCATACGAACAGCTGGAGATTAATTGCAAAATTGTTACGAGAGAAGAAAATACGCTTCGACATCCTGATTTAACTATAGCGCGTGGATTTTCCCTGTTTTTCGCGAATGCAAATTGTTCGCTTAAAAATAATAAACACATGCAAATCGAGTGCTGTGTTTTCTAATTGTTTATCGACTGCTTTTTTAATAAGATGTTGTTACGAAGTCCTTAGTTGAAACTTTAGATTTGTTGAATAACAATGATCGATTAATTTTTAAAGGTACGATATATATTCTATGTGTTTCATACGTCCCCATATTAATATTACGTTCTTAACATCAAGTATGCACTTTGATATAAAGGGTAGAGGTTTTTAAAAAGTTTTTACATACTGTTTCAAAAAACGGTACTGGCTGAAGTTTTCCGGAAATTTCAACAACGCAGACCTAAATAGCCTGCAAACAGCTTTGTATATACTGCCGATTTCTTATAAATTCAGACAGAAATATTGAAGTCATGTTGTAAAACAAAACATCCTGAGAGTGTTTTGAATGTTCAGTAAAAATAGCATAGTTCATATTTTAAAAACAAAGTGTATATGAGGTTTTTTGAAAGTTGGAATCAATATTGAAGTTCATGTTTAAAAAACAATGGCAGAGAAAGTTTCTTGAGAGTTCAACAACAAAATAACAGTTAATTTGCTGAAATTAAAATATAATGAAAGTTTTTAAATGTTTAGGAAGGAATATTGAAGTTTATACTTGTGTAAAGGAAGTTTTTTGAAAGTTGGAAACCAATTTTGAAGTCAACAATGTTAAAGTTAAAATAGGTATATGGTTGTGAGAGTTTGAACGTCGAGACAAAAATATAAAAGTTAATACTTGCGTAAAGGAAGTTTTTTGAAAGTTTTTGGTTATGAAAGTTTCTTGAAAGTTGAGCGACGTTGGAGTTTGTATTCTAAAATTAAAGTACAACGACCGTCCTTTAAACATTCACACAGAAATATAAAAGTTTATACTTGCGTAAAAGAAGTTTCTTGAAAGTTGGAAACCAATGTTGAAGTCCATATTTTTAAAATAATGGTTGTGAAAGTTTCTTGAAAGTTCAGCAACAAATGTTGGAGTTGTATAGAAATGTTGGAGTGTATGCAAAAATTAAAGTATAACAACCGTCTTTCAAATGTTTAGATAGAAATATAAAAGTTTATACTTGCGTAAAAGAAGTTTCTTGAAAGTTGGAGACCAATGTTGAAGTCCAAGCTTAAATTAATGATTATGAAAGTTCAGAAACATGAATGTTGGAGTTCGTATGCTATAATTAAAATATAGTGGAGTTCATATTTTACGCCCTTGAGCGTACCGATAAATCTTTGTGCGTCCACACCTTGTACACAAATGTCTAACTTATAAAACTATTACTTTGCTCTCTATTTCCTTAAATGTGGAAACCTTATATACATAATCACTGACGTTACAGTTAGTAATAGATAAAGCAATTACCATCCATATAGATGCAAATGCGAAAGTACTAATCTCCTTCGCATTTAAAATTTTTGTATATGTATAAGTACCATGCATATCAGTTATTAATAATCAATTTAATAGTGTTATAAAGCAATTAAACAAATTTATTCAGTATTGCAAAGCCAAACCGCATAGTTAATACAGTATGTGCCTCAACTTATGATTAGATATATAGGAAACGTCAGCTGAAGTATTTAAAGGTTAAAACCACATTAAAATTGATATTCATTAACCGAGTAAAAGTGGAATAAGTAAATTTATTTTGCATCGGTAAAGCTTTTGCGGTTTTTAGACATAATGAATTAATTAAGCAGATTTTAATACAAAGTTCATTACAGTTCTATTTATAGGAATGGTAGAATGATGTGGACTGGCAATGAAAGCTTATTTGTATTTTAATTTTTAATAGATCTCTTTTAAGTAATCATCCAGATACCAAGAACGGTAATATGTGATGGTGGGACTTACTGATTTCGTCAAAAAATGGGTAGCCTGCCAAATTTGCACGAGCTCGGTCGGCACGATGCAACTGAACAAGGATACAAACCAGGTAAAAGCACGTATCTTTCCAAATTTGTACAGAATGCGATCGATAGTGAGCTTTGTACATGTCAGACGTTTCAGGTCCAGCTTTGGGACACCTCTGCGGTGGCTGTAATGGCATCCTGTCGTCTCACGAAAGGACCAAGATCCTTCACAGATATTCGGGACATAACAGGATCCACAAGGCGCGTAGCAACCCGCACGACTCCAACAAGATAGTCTATGATGATTTTATGGTGGAGGTAATACTAATTGTGATTTAGCACAGAGTATATACTGTATCGATTACTTTCAAGCATATGGCGACATACTCCCCTATATCGACGAGGTCCAGGTACAACTTGAACCTCCAAGGCGCGACTAGTAAGAGAAGAGATTCTCTGAACAGCTCCATTGGAGCTACATCCGTACGTCGGTTGTTGGCAGTTGTACGTGGGGGTGCCCATGGAAGCCAAACAGGTATGCAGTTGAGTGAAGTTGGTTTCTCTTGATGACGCTTCTCTAGGTGGTGTCCAAAGTTATGCTAAAGCTTTGTCTGTCTTCTGCAGTAGTTCATGAACGTGAATTAATCATAATTTCATTGAATGAAACTGTTCTCTTCAAATAATGATTTGATTGTTGGCACCTAAATGTTTTTGACTACATTTTGAAGAAACTGGCAACGTGAATAGTGATATGACAAGCAATGCCAGAAGGCCAGTACATCATTTGGTTGAATAAGGTTGATCTATTCTATTAAAGCTTTTCTAAATGATACTCAAAAAGGCTTTGTATACCTTTTAGAGAAGCTGGAAACATAATAAATGAAACGTTAAGGAACCTAAAGGTTAGACCATCATTCTGATGAATGTTTTTCGAAGTAATGCTTCTCTAGAAGACGCCCAAAGGTTTTTCGCTCCTTTCTGGATAATCTACGAACGTAAGAAACACGCGATACCATTTGGTTGAATGTGATGCTTCTCTAAATGATACCCAAACGACTTTGGATTCCTTCCGGGTACACTGTAAGTCAAAAACTTGCTGCTTTCTCTTCCAGGAAGAAGTGGTGGACCAGTCTACACCAAGAAGGTCCTCATAGCTAACCTTGTGGTGGCGTGTATCAGCCACCTCCTCTGTTCAGCAGCATACTTACCCTTTTTGGCTCTACAGAGCTCCGTTTCCGTTTGGAACCGTCCCTTGAACGACTCCAAGGTAGATATTAAGGTAGGATCACTCCTAGTATCGGGGGTTTACATGACTGCCAGTGTCTCTGCGCTGATTGCACCCTGTGTATTGAAGAGGGTAGGCGCCAGCATCGTTATAGCTGTGTGTTATGGTGAGTAAAATGCGTTTGTCGCGTTTCGGTATATTATGTATTGCGGTTAAGATTGTTTTTATCTTGGTCAAATATGATCTATGTTCTGCGGAAATTCTTGATGTTTGTACGTGTCTTACAATTAACAAAATGATTCATCATACTGTTCGGTTTGAGTCACACATTATTTTCGTTTTGTAGAAGAACAGGTGCAAAAGATTTATTTAATGGGGATAGTTTATCTTATTCACTATTAATTTTTTTATAACGTCACGAAGGAACTATAAATGGTTTATGTGATGATCAGACTAATTCTGGGAATTACAATACGTAGGTAAATCTTTTAAATATTAAACTGTATGCACAAATTAAACAATTGACTTCTTCTATTATTGCCATTACTCTCCGTTTTTTTTCTCGATTCGTTAAATTCGGCTAACACTTTTTTGAAATGTTTCCTGGATTTCTCTGGCAAAAAAATAGAAAGTTGCTTCTTGAGGTTCTTCGAAAACAGCCACAGGAATACAATTACTTTCCTGCATTTTTACCAAATTCAGATAGAACTGTTTATTAAATAACTGGTAATAAACAACGTACCATAGCAACCAGTACCTCGTTTCATTGAGTACTAAGAAATATCAAGTTGTGTGAATATTTTTGTATTAAATTCCGATAATTCTGACTCCACAAATATGATTGTGATGAGGTTATGGATAAAGTGTTGTATTGCATTCGTGTTTTATCCACTTAGAGTTTTACAATATCAAAACAAAGTCAAGCCTTCAAATCTGATTGGTAGCCATCAATATTTTTAATAGTAGAAGTAGTACAGGAAAGATAAATACAATACTCACATTTATAGATAAATAGCACCCAACCTAGAAATATTTCCGCATTTAATTTTAGAATACAAAAAAAGATTACAATTTTATTCTAAAAAATCGATGTATTAGAAAGAAGTAATTATTTTTCAACAAATCTATATTGTATACATATGTACTTTATTAAAAAAATGTGTATGAAAGGTCTTGTACATATCCATTTCTTTTATGCAAGTTTTACTGCTAGTTTATTATGCACTGACTGCAATTGTATAAAGTAAGTGACTACATTCAACCAGTAGTCACTTTATTGTACCTATAAATAGGGCGCTTACACAAGACACAGTTAATATAAATTTTATTGTTTTTATCTTCGGCCGATTTTTCCACTAAAAATGTAATATTTTTTTAATTGTCTAAAAATGCGTTACAGGTGCTATGATAGTCTTTTACTTGTCACACCTGTACCCAGTGCTCTACGTGACGGTGCCCGCTTGTTTGCTGCTGGGGATAGTGCAAGGACTGTTGTCCTGCGCGCATATATCCTTCCTCATGATACTCTCCCACAGGGTAACGGGGCTGTTCCACGAAGAAGATGAAGAAAGCAGGCATGCGAGGCAAACCTGTATAATAAGGAGAGTGGCGAGGGCATTCCAAGTAAGAAAGACTCGATACAGCAAACCAATTATTTTTTGGTTCGTCATTCATAGGTATAGTTTTTCCAAAGTCAGTTGGTGGATCATACAAATTATGGGCAACGAATGTTATAAGTTTAAAAGGGGTTTTAAATATTTGGAATACTACACACAACGTTAAAAGTCTTGGACCTCCTCATTCTTCTGAAGCGGTTAACGATCTCTTGTGGAATATTGTTTCATTCCTCTTCTGCCGCCACTATTAACACATCTACAGTCTGAGGTAGAGGAATATGAGTATGAATTGCTCTAGCAACGCAATCCCGCATGTTTTCAATAGGATTCATGTCAGGAGAGTTGGCTGGCCAATCTAATCTATTGATATGTCCTGCTTCGAGTGTCTCTTGAACTCTTCTTTCGCGATATGGTCGAGTGTTGTCGTCCAATAACACAAAATTTCCACCGAATTCATTACGTATAATGGGCGTAATAACTTGTTCGATCTAAATTTGACTGATTATATTCTGTGGTATGCGAATTAATGGGGTGCGGCGGTTGAACATTATTCCACCCCAAAACATTACGGTACCACCTTCATACGGAGCAACTTCACGGGGAAAATGAAGTCGCTGTTGACGACCTGGATTGTCATCAGTAACCAGCCCAATTCTGGTTTCGTCTGTAAATAAGGCCCAGCGCCACTGGCGGTAAAGCCAACCCTATACTCTAGCGACCACTGGAGACGGGCAGCACGATACCTTGGAAGTAGAGTGGGGACCCGTAATGGTCTTCTAGCACGTACACTTGCGTTGTGGAGTCGTCTTCGAATAGTAGGTGTCGGCATAACCGATATAACACGGTAAACGTACCTTGCCTCACGTCCTGGCATTATGTACAAAAATTCAAAGAAACACTTGGCTGAATACACTGTCAAACTGACCAGATTTGTAAAAACATTGGTAGTAAAGTAAAGGTTCATGGTCTGCAGTTTTTATTGTCTTTTTTGTTCCCTAAATACATGTACCTACTTTTTTACCACATTTAGAAATACATGCATTCTCCTGCGCGTATTTGGAAAAATCACGAAATATCCCCATTGATTTTAGAAAAACTATACATGGTTATGCCTTGATCTTCTTTTGGAAGCCCGAATAATAAGGGATTGCCACAAATCTTAAGTTTATTTTCGTTCACAGGGAGCTCATGATTTCGGTCTCATCGTTGGGTCAGTCTTATCCGCAATTCTTATAACTTACACGATTAATTTAAGAAATGTACGTTACGGATACGAAAACGCTACAGTTGTCACAGATGTAAGTATTTTCTATGAATATATACATACAGCTTTGGTGTTGTCGACAACAATGGTCTATTTGCCATCGTACCCACCCGATTTGAACATTTCAGGATTGCTACAGCAACTCCTCCTACAGTCTGCCCCATTGCCAGAACCTGACCCAATTGGTGGTCATCTCATCGTCCAACTTGTACGATTACAACTCGTTCTTGGACGACATCTTCGACCGTACCGAAGACGGGAGGTTGTGCGGCTCCCAGGCGTGCCCGATCTCAACCTTCTCGGTCAATTCTTCGCTTCAAGGCAGCGGCTTTCAAGTCTTACCCACCAAATCCGCAGATATTTTGGCGGGGGTATACGCGGGGGCTTGTGGGGCTGCCTTGCTGTTAGCGGGGTTGGGTCTGGACAAGATTAAGATGCTGATTTATCAGGTAACTTGAAGCATTAGGCATAAGAAATCAAAAAAGTTTTCTAACAAATGTTTCATAAATATTGTTACAACATCAAATTGCTCTTTGAACGTTTTGTGTACCTCAGGATCCTTTAGAGAGGGGAGAGATCTTCGCTGCCCTGCGGGCAGTGAAGGAAAGCTTTAGAGACATAAGACTGCAGATGTCAGCTCCTCTAGCCTTCTTCATAGGACTGGAACAGGCGTTCATGTATGCTGATTTTAGTAAAGTGAGTACATTTGATATGTTAGTGGTGGTGACTAGAATAGATATGCCGATTCTGCTAACTGTTCTACTGTGGTATTCCAATACTTTTATTTTCAGTCCTACGTAGTTTGTACCTTAGGGATCCATCGCCTCAACTTAGTTTTCTTAGCGATGGGACTGCTACAATCTCTAGCGGCTTGCACGCTCAGCATGCTGCTCAGGACAATCAGAAGATACTATGTAGTTGGTGAGTATTACGACCAAAGGTTAGTTTTGAGTTACTAGAAGGGTTTGATGATGTTGCAGCTGTAGGATTCACCTTCCATGGCTGCCTGTTGATGGTGCTCAACCTTTGGAAGCCGACTGAAGACGATCCCGCTCTTTTCTACGTCATTTCAGCCTCCTGGGGTGTCTGTAACTCCATCTGGGAAATGCTCAATTTTAGTAAGTGCTTTGCAATGCATTTGCTCTAGCACCGACTTCTTTCTCTTACTTATTTTAGCATTACTCACTGGTCAGTACCCAGACAACTGGGAGTCAGCCTTTTCCAACATGGCATTCTTCAAATTCCTCGGACTTTCCATAGCTTTCGGGGTGCATGGATTGCTTTGCAACTATTGGAAGCTCTACGGCCTGGCCTTCTTCATGGTATTGGCCGTGGTGCCCTTCGCTTGGTTGGAAGTCCGGTTAGAGAACATAAGGAAGGTCAGGAACATTACCAGGTTATGACCGATGTTGAGTTTTTGGTGATTTTCGAGGAGACTCGTTTTATATACATATCACCCTGTGCTAGGCAAGAAATACTAGAATGCGGTAAGGCCAATCGACCTTGGACAAGGGTACGGACTTGAATGACATTCTCAATTTTTTTGATATGTAATAAAATTTGTGATACAGTTTTAGATCGTATTGTATACTATTTCAGACACTTTACACCAGATAATTTTCCCTAGTATCCATTGTGCACTTATCGATAGAACAATAATATATTTTCCAAGGCAGAAAAACGGTCTGTTATTATTGCGCTGTAAAAATACTTATGGTAAGATGCACTATTGTAAACTAACTTTTAAAAATTTAATGTAAATGTGAATTAAAATGTAATGTATAAATAAAAGTTTTGATTTAATAACGACAAAGATGAAGCGGCGGAAATCGTTTCATGTGTATTAAACATTATTGTGCTGGGTTAACTATCATGAGGTCTGTTTGGCTGGTACATCCATCCTAAATATGCCCTAAAGTGCCAAATGTTATCGATATTATTGTTCGGTTTTGTCACACTACCAAATTGAGTAACCAAATCGAAAGATTTCGGTTGGATTGCTAACATTCCATCCACTTTTAGAACTGAGTGAATACTGGATACAAGACACACACTAGGCAGTAAAATAAAACCATTGTGTATTCATAGTTAACTCTGTGATGTTTGTAAATATTGTAAGTCAACAAAAAGGTTGTTATTACACCTATTTATTTGTTTATATTTAGTAACATAAAGACCTACTTCTCTAGCTGCGTTTTATTGACTTTTCCCCCACCTTGAGAATCTCTATTGAGTTGCTCCTAATACTGTCATTGTTCAAAGTTTTGGACGAGCTTCAACTATCGACGTATAGAGGGCACTACAGGAAACGTTATCAAATCTAATCACATGCATTGGCTTCACAGGCTACTCTAACCATCGTCTGCTAGATAATGCCACGCGATTTAGCAGACGATGCTCTAACCAACATGACAAATAATAGATAGTGGAAGACGGTAAGCGCGTGGGGAATGCGCTTCCATGAGTGTATCAGAGGGTCCAAAAAAACTATTAATATACAACAACAAATAGACACCGATTGGATATGTTACCCTTCTGAAACTCTTTTGTTGAAAAACCACCTTTCCGCAGCATCTTTTACCAATATATTCGTATACGTTGTTAATTCACGTATCTAACAAATAAAAAAGCCATTTGATCTAATGCAATCGACTGTGTTAGACTTTAGAATCGACAATGAAAGTTACAGTGTCATGTTAAAGCACTGCTTTTAAAGGTAACTTACTTTTAGCACTAGTACTAGTAAATAACATGAATAACTATTATATGTCTTGTTTTATATCGTTTTTGTAAGCATGGACTTCCGAATGAAACAACTTTACCAATATTAAAGTAACTATATTTTGAAATAGATTCCTTAATACATAAAATAATAAATAATCTGTACATATTGTTGGACCCTATCCATAATTTTACTTTCTTTATACACACTAACGTATTTTACATGTTTCTTTAACAATATTACTTTATACTACATTTATATAGTTTACATGAAGAGATCGTTTTATTTTTATAGTTTTACGTGTCATTTTAATGCCTACGTCTTTTATTCAAGTCAGCATTACCCCCATTTTTAAGTTCAGGTTTCGGGAAATAAAAAATGGGGGATGCTAAGACTACCTACGATATATCTGACACCCAAACTCCTAAATTATCGAAAGAAATACACAATATTACGGAGAGGTTATCGATATTATTATTTATACTAATTCCTGCAATTTGCCGTCGAATAAAATTCATTGACAGTTTTCAGTTCAGATTTAAGTAATCTCTACTTTCAAAAGATGAAACAACTGAAGAAAACTAATTTTTATAGTTTATTTAGTGTTTTTCTTTAGGAATGGCTATATACAGGGTGTCTCAAAACTGCGTGCATATTTTCTTCTACAGCTAAAAATAGAGATAGGCTAGTAAAATATTGCATGCCAATTTCTAACACCCTGTATATGAGGTATCGAATAAATCCATTATATTGGAATATGGACAACATATTTGAGAAAATTTCCGGGACAAGTCAATTTTGATTTTCAATTGCTTTTAATTGTCGTGGTATTACTGTTTCAATGCATATTTTTTCAATTCTGAAGGGTAATAAGAAATTTTTCATACCCAAAAAATGAATGGGAAGATGTGGAACTGTCGAATAGCCACTAAGGTCACCTGATCTTAGTCCATCGGATTTTGTTATTATTTACTGTTAATTTACTTTTTTTGTTGTAAAATGTCACCTATAAATCAAAGTGTTCACCTTTAAAACATATTATGTATTTTCAAAAATGAAAAAATACAAGATGCGCAATGAGAAATAAACACCGTCTGTGGACTGTGCAGAAATTTTCTGAAATGTGTGCTGTAGAGAGAAACGGTATTTAAAATAGTTTTCGTATTTTCCTATCCCAAAATTATATCAAAACATGAACACTATAGATTTTTTTTATCTTAATACCTACTATCAGTGACCAAGGATATTAACAATAAGAACACTGTGATATAATTGACTACAGTGTAATTTGAAGCAGTTACAAATGAAATGAGAGTCATCGATGAGCTGTCATGACGAAAATGGATTTTTAAACAACATTTATTTTGACAACTGCGTTCAGGAACGTGCGCAAAGGGGATTAGAAACCTTTAACCCCCTAAATTTTCCTTAGAATGTTAAATTTAAAATGCTTATTTAAGTTAAGTAACAATTTAGGGATTTTCTGTTTTTCAAATGCCAAAGAAGGATAATAATATGTGTATCTATGTCTTTACAGTATACTCAGTTTTCAGCTAATTTGTTACTGCATTGTATTACGAAGATATTCCTTCAAAATCTTGAAATTGAGTTACTATTTTGCAAATGTCTCTCTTAAGGCGCTCAATATGTCACACAGATAAATGGCTTAAGTGTCTGGGGAAATAGTTTTTTAATTCAAAAGTAAACAAGAGCTTCACAGGCAAAAATATAGAAATGGCTAAAAGTTGCAAAGTTCTGCTGACCCTCCAAGTTTGTTCATTTCAAATTAAATCACCTTGTATACATATTCACGTGTTGCTAGTGGTAGTTCCTTTTTTTTTAAGACCTATAATTTTGCCTCTGAAATCTTGACCCTGTTAACGAAAAGACTTTTCCCCAGCCTCGTTTAGAATTGAAATCACAAAATGCCCCCCAAAAACTAGACAGTACTCTCGTTCGGGTGCTGTGTCAGCACCACGATATCCGAAGGGTAAACATACTTCTTCCTCCTCACAAAACCGGGGCTTGGCGTTCGTTCACTAGCACCACTCAGTCCACTCAACAAAGGCAGCGCCTCTGTCCTTGAAAAACACTCCTCCATGTCCTCACTTCTCCTTTTCGAGGAGAGGATAGTCTTTATAGGCGCAGCACTCACGCTAGTCGCCGGTAGAGGGGGCACATCCGGTCTGTGCTTATTGTTTTTGCTGCGGAAGAGATGGCGCCACCTGGGCGGTGAATAGTGGGGCTCGCGGATCGTAGCGTCCACCGTAATGACCTGGGGGTTGAAAGTCACGTTCTTGGTGGTGTCCGAGGGGGTGCGGCACATACTGCCCGAGTCGACGCTGCTGCTGGGCTGGCTGCGACTGGGTACCTTCTGGAAATGAAGAGCGCGATGCTCCTCGTCTAGGTTCAGGTCGATGGCCAGGTTGGAGATGATGTCTGGGTCCATCTCTTGGGGTGAGCAAGGCGACATGACCTGAAAATAATAATGTCGGAGAATTTTGAGTGCAGTGAAGCTATGTTCTCTAGATAAAAGGTAAATTGTTATGGAAGTCATGTACACTTGCTGGGTACCTATTTCAAGTCTACATCCAACGGATAACCGTTATATGAGAGCTGTGACTAATGGTAGAGTAATCGCCAGTAGAAAGATGTTCTCTCATTGATGTTCTATATAAATCGGTGAGGTCTAGGTACATGATACATGAATTTGGTTAATTGGGTCACTCCTCCTCGAATCTCTTTTTAAAAAAATGTATATCTTGTATATCATCATTTAAAAGGAAATTTTACGCAAATAATTGTATCAATTCTTGTTTGGTCTCCGCTTATTAGACAACACTCTGGACATTTAGTTTGTACCTACCTGTGGATAAGTCGTAGGGGACGGTCTATAAAAGCTAGAAGATGGACTTTCTATGGGGATCTGTTCTTGTAGAAAATCAAAATGCGTTTCAAGGAAATTCGATTCCGAATTGAAAAACTCCTTGCAACCAGCACTCGCTAGGACATTATCCAGGATGTCCTCGGCAGACTGAAACTCGTTGTCGCTGGTTTCACATCCATCTTCACTGAAAAAATGAGAAATTGCACAATATACAAATAGATATGCACATATTTTAGAAGAAATTTTCTTTAGAAACCGAATTGTCTGTAGAATAATCATATTCTTGCTTAGAGATTCAAATACTGTCAAATATTTCACCAATACTCAATACTAGACCACTTACGTGCACTCCTCGGTGGTTTTGCATATGCTGATGGTGTTATTGCTGGTGTTGGTACTACTGACCCCACCGCAACACTTGTTACTGCTAGAAGCCGATTCGTAACTGAGATTGCTGCTCGAAGAACTCTCCGTGTTGTTGTTGATGAAGAGCCTCGTGAAAGTCTTGGCTCTCTGGAAGTTCCTTACGTTCCTGATGTCATCAGCGCAGGTACTGAGGCTACCTATAATTTTCGGTGTCCGCCGCATGATCTGAAACAATAGAAACCATCAAGTCAGTCAAGGGTACCCCCAAGAAGGTTTAGAGACCTTTGGAGTGTTTATTTCCACGATAACGTTGGTGGTGGTGACCAAACTAGTCCTAGAACTGATGCTGGAAAGCTCAGAAAGGCTCTCCGGACTTGCCAAAGGCGCCAATCCCAGCCAGTCGTCGTGGATGAGGTCCACTTTAGGACTGACGCAGCTCCGGAGGCTCAGACTGAAGCTTTTCGTGATGGAAGGTGGCTGGTGGTGGGTCAAAATCGGCGAAGGGTGGCTTTTGCTCGAAATGTCCGATCTGGAGGAAATATAATTTTCAATGACAGTGTTATTTGATACAATTATTGTTCTTTCTCACCTGGGGCTTTTCAGAGGCAGAAAATTAGGTGTCACTGGCCGGATGGACAAGGGGGACGGTTGGCTTCTCGTCGAGTAGTAGCCGTTGGTGATGGACGAGCAACTAGATGGACTCTGGAGGGATGTGAAGCTCGTTTCCAAGAAGAGATTAGGGTTAGAAGACGTCGACATGTAGTTACCAGAAGGCTCGCTGGTGGAGGAAGAGCGCTGCGGTTTTTTGGGACCGAGGGTAGTTACAACCTGAAAAGGAAAATGCGTGACAGTATAGGATTTTCCAAATTTAGGCTCTTAGTGTGGTTATACGGTGTTTTGTAGTTTGGTGGTGTATGTTATAAATCGGGTCGATGCATTGTACAGGATATCAGCAATCTGGAAGGTGTGGAAAATCGAGGGATCGACAGTAGCTAATAACCATTTACTAAACAAATTTTGGGCCCAGTTCAATCAAGGGGCAGCAAATACGGGTCAAATAACTTATCAAGTTGATTAGATACACAATTATTTTCCTGGTAATTTTGAATCACTGTGTATATTTTATTAACACTTCTACATTTACATAATTGTATCCACATATTTTTTTAGAATTTTCTGAAATGATACAACTGACGTGTTCTACGTTAAATCTGACTATACTGAAATTAAAATGTTAAAAGTTACATTCTCTCAAATAAAATTATCAATGTGAATTAACAACTGACTTTATGAATTAGAGCTTTTAAGTAACACGGAACTTTTTGTCATACGTGTTGTACTGTAAAGTACTGATAGAATCAAAAACAAGGGAAACAGTAGTTCATAAATAAATGTGAAATTGAAAGTATATATTTTGTTAGAAAAAAAAAGTTTTACGTTTGTGTTTACCCTAATTGTGATACTGAATGCTGTAGACAACGAAAACTAGGCGGCATGCTTGTCATGCGAATGTAACATGCAAAGTGGACTATAATTTAAACTGACCTTGGGAAAATTATTTACTGAAGGGGCGGAAGGGTAGGTCTTTTGTCTAAAAACATCGGCCAAGCATCAAAATGTTTAGTGTTTATAAAAACTACGCGATCTATAATAAAAATCATAAAACTATGGTCGGGTATTTCAAACAAAACATTCTTACGTTCACGGTGTTTTCTTAAGGCTTACGGTGAGCGCTCTATCAAACGATATATAACATCTGTTCCAACTACCGTCGAGAACTGTTCAGTACCGTGAGAAATGTTTGACCAACACCGTCTTACGTCGCAGTCGCCGAGAGTACATTAACAACTAAACTGACTGACTAATTCTGGACGGTTCGGAATCGATTCTTGCTGTGTTGGAACAAACCCATAGTTTTCGCTCAGTAACTCCTTAACGGATAATGATAAAAATATGCGGTTTTTAATAGACTTCAAATATTATTTTACGTCGGCGCTGTGTTTTGAAAATTTGAAAAAGTGTAAAATAAATTTTTTTAAAATTAATTTTGCATATTTTCAAAATTTCAAAACACAGCGCCGACGTAAAATAGTATTTGTAGTCTATTAAAAAAACCGCATATTTTTATCATTTTTCGTTGAGAAGTTACTGAGCGAAAACTATATCCCTTTGGATCGAGCGCTCACCGTAAGCCTTAAGAACGGCAAATAGTATGAAACCAAAATGGGTTGTCATATCATTGAAGTTACTAGCCCTCACAAAGTATAATAGTATTATATTTTACTTGAATATTTATCAAAAATACATTATAGTCTAAGATCCGACCGCGTGATTACTACGTCTATCTGATTTTAATTAAAATACAATTTTAGACAATTATCAATAGAAGAATACTCTTCTTTGGTCCTCCATAGAAGTAAACAA
Organism: Monochamus saltuarius; assembly: GCA_025584915.1. Classification (NCBI taxonomy): domain Eukaryota; kingdom Metazoa; phylum Arthropoda; class Insecta; order Coleoptera; family Cerambycidae; genus Monochamus; species Monochamus saltuarius. The sequence continues at coordinate 42,395,540 of CM046729.1, forward strand.
AACTTTTACATTTTTAAATAGCTATAATATCGTCGCTATAGGACTCAGGTAGATCGCAGAGAGCACAATAACGGATGCAAAATCCTCTGTCCTCAATTTTGATGTTTTGAATGATATTATGGCAAATGACGGATTTCATTAATTTAAAAAAAATATTAATAATACTTCATAATCGATAACAATAATCTATGACAATTGCATGTTAATTAAAAAAACAGATTAACGTAACAATAATGAGGTCAGAATTTGGCGCTATTAAATAGTGAACAAACTGGAGAAGTTTTCTCTAACAACAGATACTATCGCGGTAATTTGATGACCAACGTGGAGGGTGTACAAGGACGGAAAACCGTGTCGTGTGCTTGTGTGTGTTGAAGGTAGACTGTGTCAAGAATGTTTCTTAAACGTGAGGCAACACATAATACAGTACCTGGTGTCGCGGGGCGGCGGTTTCATTTCGATAGGGGTCGAGCCCCTATTCTGCGAGCCGTGCTGCCTTCTGCTGACGGCCTTTAGCTGCACCTGTCCACACACACCTTGCTATCAGACACCAACGCATCACAGAAACACCGCATGCGGGACGTGCAGGTTGCAAAACGGAAAATAACAGTTAAATACTTGGAGTTGGTGGCGGCGCCTATGCGGGTTGGGGCTGCTGGGTTCTCTCGAGCCAAAGGGTGTAACAAGGTAACAGTATGGATAAAACTGCCCTCAAAATATTTCGATCAAATTCAGTGTTGTTGATAAGTAACATTTGTTGAGTACCAAATTGTTGTGCTGTTCCAAAAGTTTGGAACAATAAGGAACAACGTTCAGCAAATCAAGTGGTACTTTGACAGATTTGAATCGTATGTGTCACGTTCATATTATGAATGTTTTTAAATATTGTATAATATTTTCAGTAAACAGTTTGCTAAAATATGTCGTGTCGTGGACAAATTATAGTATTCTGCTTGCATATGATGGCTGTAATTTATTCCGGTGATTTACTTTTATGAATTATTTAGTGAATTACAGCCATTATTATATGCTCGTGGAATAATATTATACTATTACACATATGGACTTCGTTATTTTCATTTCAGCTAAATAAAGTTCCGAGATAGAGAAATGGAAACAAAATGAAGTTCATGTGTAGGAAGATTTATAGACTCAATACATTAATGGTACTTCCAAGATTCAAAACATGTCAGTGTGTGCGGAGTATAATACGACATGTTATGTTTCTAGTACGAGCATGCCGCTAAAATTTAGTAATGTATGGAGCCCATTACATTCCCCATAAAATAAATTGATTGGCGCTGAAGCTAATATACAAACGGTTACAGTCAATACAATGTTGTTCACACGTCTTTACAACCTATACATACATATGTATACTGTCTTTCATATGCACAGTATATTTTTAAACTTGTTGATTTGAATTTTTCATTACGAGAATGATACTACAATTAATACATAGGAGTAGCAATGTCTTTACTCATTTATTTGTATCATAAACAAGGGGCTAATTATGAAGTCTGTCACATCGAAGTTCGTCCAAACATTGTGGGGGCATATCCATACATAACCTATTACACCTTTTGGTATTGTTAAGTAGAAAAGGGTGCTTTAGTATAGGAAAAGGGATTTTCTGCTTTCGGATTTTTTTTTCACCACCAAAACATCAGATCTAGGAATAATACCATTTCGATTACTTCGAGATTGCGCAATTATTGTATAAACAAATATAAATTGATAAAGTATTGTGAAAGAACTGGCTTTTTGGTTCTTTCCAAATTTTTTGCATTGTAACTAGATTTCTTTTTTAAGAAATATTATGGTAATCGATATTAACAAAATGTAAAATTAAAAGCAAAAATTGACAACCTCAGTTATTTATACTAACAAGCCTGTAAAAGGATTTAAAATATATCTTACAGGAACAGCCAGATTACACAGTTAACTATGACTAAGTTCCCCATTTTTTAAACATCAAGCTGCAATTCCGAAATACATTTTTTATTGTTTTTAGGCCTACCTGAGCACAGGGTTAATTTTTTTGTACTTAGTGATAGTTAATCTTGTATGGATGTGTATGCCTTTTTGAAAAATGGTTGACTGGTTAATCAATGAATACTGTTATTAATCCATACTTACCTACTGAGAACCTTATTATTTATTTTTATTTTATTTATTTATGATTTTTTTATGATTATGATTTAGACACCCGATTATATATACAGGGTGTAATGAATTTCGAGGACAAATGATACTAATCAGAATAAGAAAAAAGTTGTAGCTTTTGAAAATGACATTTCAGGAAAAATCAAGTTATTTTAAATTTAGAGGTCATATACAGGTAGTGCCACATTCAAGGGTCGTACCTCTGAAATTATAAGAGACAACTTTGTTACAATTTAAGCGTTTTGTATCTCTTACAGTTTCCGAGATCCCAATGGATGCCCTCGAATTTGAGACAAGAATATAGAAACTTTTTTATTATTATTTATTCCTGTAATCGTTACAATTTTTGACAGATTCTAAATTTGCGAATGCCAGTATGACAGCTTTTTACAGCAGAATGATATCGATGGGTTTTTTTAAATGTACAGGATGTTAATCAGTTAGGGAATCAAGGGTACAGAAGCGGGTAAAAAATAATATATAACGCAACATTTAATGATAATATTTAATAACATACCAAAGGAAAAAAAATACAAAAATAAAAGGAAGCAGTCATTTTGCTGTTATGACGAGCGGCTTACATAAGTTATTAGGTAGTGTAAAATAAATAACAATTAGCATAAATTAATAAAAACGTATATACATATATCTAGTAAGCGTAAAATAAAAGTTAAATAATACAGAATACTTCCTAACCAAACCTATGTCAAATAAAATAATAAAAAAAATACTTAACTATGTAAACAGTAAGTGTCCTTGCATTATTGTATAAAAATTTAAATTCGACTTTTCTGAAAACAGAATATCTGCATATTTTGAAATCTATATAAAAATCGTGTCAAGCATAGTTCTAAAAAAATAAAAGGTTCTTAAAAATAATAAAAATGTGAAAATTCTACATAGTGGAACCTGTCACAACACTCGTGCATTGTATATATTCACTAGATATACAAGAGAAGGACGGCTATCTCTGTTAAAGCGTTACACATAGCGTCAATATACAAATATACATGCAAACTATTCAGTCCATATCGTCTTCTATGGTATAAACGGGATCATTCCTCGTATGACTTATATGCTCACGTACCTTGTTTAAAGCGTCCAGGACTTTGTCGGGCATGTGATCCTGGATCATCACAGGAGAAATAAGGACTTCGTCAAAGTCCGTACTTGACGCCCATAGAGCTTGGTATACGGGATCTTTCTTGTTCAGCGCTTGTCTAAAAAAATAAGAATGCAATTGGCGAACAGGGGTCTATACAAGGTGCCCCCGTTTTTAATTCCGACAAAGGATAAACGATCGGTAACATCCAAGGATCGGGGTCAATGACCTCCGACTTCAAAAACCGATCATCTCACTACAGTATTTATTGTTTATAAAGCCCTTATTTAAGTTAATAACCGGTTTATTCGGGAGGGGTTGCAATCGGTTATTGAAGGTCATTGACCCCGATCCTTGAATCTTTCTCATTTCTCATCTACTCCTATGAAGATATAATTCGGTTTTTTCCTATAACATTGTCTATATGAGATGTTACTGGAAATTGTCATCAAATTTTATCATAAAAATGTTCAAAACTGAACTATTTCATATTGCTAAATGGCCTGTTAACCAATAAAACAAATTAGCTTGCCACATTTATAAATTAAGTTAAAGAAACATACTTGTCTATGTCCTATCTGAACAAAAAACGGGAACACCCTGTATATAGTGTCTAGTGACAATGCTCTTTATTCTCTTAATACGAGGCAGGACAATAACAAGGTTTTTTTGCTATTCTGTAATAGGTTGTTCTTATTTTTATTCCTTTTTTTAAATTTTTATAATTTTTTTCATGTCAATAATTTTACAAATGCACAATCGGTCACATGATCTTTTCAAAATCGCCTAAGTTGTCTAATCTACGACACTACATATCTACGCCACAAAAACGTCAATGCAGCATCTCAAAAACGCACTGCAAAATTGCATCATGCATCAATTTCACCGTCAGGCTTTCAAAAATCTTATCTGATAAAAAAAATGTAAATTAAAATCGCCGGGAGGATAATTTTTGTGACCCACGGTGCATTTATAGGGGGCTGATATATCACAAGACAATCACACTACCACACTGGGACTGCACAAAAGTATAAAAAAATACGGGACTTTGGTGCATTTCTTTCATGCAGATTTCACAGCACACTTTCTGGGCACGGTACGGGTTTCGTATGCTATGTTTAAGAATGTGCAATTTGGACTAGAATTGACGTTTCGTCAGTCGCCGCGTGTGACACACTCAGGACAGATCTTTTGTTATGCATTTTTTTAAATCTACTAATTCGCTTTGTTTTCTGGGGTCCACATGCCTCACACCAATAGAGAACATGATCAAACGTATTGAATTGGTTTTTATTTTTTAATCATCTTAGCTGCTGTTGTATACACCCAACATTAAATAATACATTTTTTATGTGATGAAATGTCAATCAAAGTATTTAAAAATCAATTGTTTGAAACGTAAAAAATTTCTTTCATGTTCTCTTCTAATCATGCATTTCAAAGGGTTAGTAATGTGTTAGTATTACCTCCATCTTTTTTCATACTTTTGTCTGAAATCGTTAAAATTTAATGTTAGTTTTGTTAGTATTTAAGCATGACTGAACTCAAATTGTGCAGTATGGAATTATTCATGCTGTACAGGGAGATTCAATCATTATGTCATTAATTTTAAGAGAAGGAAAATTTATACTCAAAAAAATATTATCGGAGTCTGGTAACACTGTTTCTCCTCAACGCTCGAACGCTCCATGGCTGAAAATTTATTACGAACCAAGAGCGTTGTTTAAAAGGTCAAGGATTTTTTTCTGGCTTTATTGGTCTTTCAAATACGAGATTAAAATTAGTAACTAAATCACCCTGTATGAAAGAAAGTCTGTACTAAGTGTGATTATTAAATATGATATGATGAAATTAGGAAAAAATCGTACCAATATCTCATTGATTAATTAATAGTATTTTATTTTCTTTTAAATACACTTTTTAATTCACTAAAAACTTCCGAAATAGTTTACACTTTCTTTTTGGCATCCTGTATGCACACAATAAGAGTTCACTCATTATAGTTTGTTACTAAATGTTTGGTTAGTGATTTTTACAAGAAAGCTGTTGGAGTTTTGTAACTGCAACTTACACAACGCCAAGACCATATTGAAAAGTCTCGGGACCACCATAACGGAGAAATCTTGTAAAAACCACTAACAATGTCGAGAAAATTCAGTGCTTCCGTATGTAATTTGCTTGAACAAGCCTTTTCAATAATGCCAATACAGTTACTACTTACTGTCCACTGGTGGGATGATGCCTTACGATATGCACGATCCTCCCCGGGGGAAACAGGGGTTGGTGACTCGTCAAGGCTATGCTACTGTCCGACGGATGGATACCCCTAATCCTCGCATTCTCCTTGCTGCGCATATACTCGGTAACGTCCTGCTCTCCGGTGGAGAGCTCCACGGCCGAGGTGGGTTGGGAACAGCCGCAGCAGAGGACGCTGCAAGTGATGGTCTTCCACTGGAAATAAGGCTCAGGTCATTCTCTAAGACAACCGCGTCCAAAAGTACAGTACTTTACCTTCGGATCCACGCTCCTTTTAATCGCGTTGATCAGATCCGTTCTTAACGTCTCCATCTGGTACAGTCCTATCCTAGGCACCACGTCCTTCCCTACCACCACGGAAACTGTGAATTTCTTAGTGTATTCGACTGCAGGTGCGGACAGCAAGCCTCCGGGTGGGGAATAACAGTAACATTGAAGGGTGGGATAGCGCTGTCTCATCAGTATACCCAGGATACTAGCTGTACCAGCACCTAAAGTATATTTTTATATAAGTTTTTCCTTATTTTGAACTCCACCACTGTATATAATACTTCAAATCCGTCTTCTGTTCTCATTTCCCACGATAGCTACACTCACCTAAAGAGTGACCGACTATAACGATGCCAAAGTCTCTGGTCCCACGGTCGGGACTGTGGTCTCTAGCACGTTCGACCAACCTCTCCTCGTCTATCTTCTCCAGGATGTACTGCGCCGCCTGTACCATCCCCTTGTGACCCAACCAGTCCTCTCGGGCCGGTTTTAAGGGCAATGTTTCGCTTTCCGCGTTCAGGTCCGTCAAAATGTCCTAAAAGCGAAAACTGAAATGTATTACTCTAACGGTATCATTATGAGAAATATTTCTGTCCAATTCTTCGTTTTCTCCCGCTAATACAACCCCTTAAAGCTAAACGTCGCGTCTGTAATGCAAATTCGGAGCATTTAATTATGCCGCGACGTTCTCCGCGCCTGGAAAAGAGCCAGACGTCTGCTGCCTCCTTTAGAGCGGAACGCTAAAGAACAGCCGCACGAGGATAATTAATTCCCGCGTCTTTTCACGATGCTCGTCCTGAATAGCGAATTCCCCCCCACTCCTCCTCCGCCCCCGCCGTTGTTTCCGGTGCCGGATACTCTGGAATCCTCACCTCGAGCTGTCATAATTGCCAATGAAAAATTTAATAACGTCTCCTGGGACAATACCAGTCGATAAACTTTTTAATTCGCCACAAAAGCAAGTGTACATTTATCGGGACTGAAAAATAACAAACAATTCGTGACTAAAATGACACTTTAACCGCTCTCATAATAATATATTAGTTACGAAATGGTCTAAAACATCACAAAAGTTGCACCTACAGTAAAGAATATGCGTACCTTCATGGACAACGTCCCCCTAATACTGATGACGATCTTCTTCCTATCAAAGTCAATGGCTACGAAAAAGGGCGTCTGACCGATGTCGACGTGGTAGGTCACGTAAACAATCTGTATGTCGCCGTAGTCAGTCAGCCTGTCCAAGGCGGCGTAGTTGCACTGGCAACAGTTGTCCTCCACAATTTCCGTGTTTTCACCTCCACTGGTGGGTTTCCTGCAGGGGAAGCAACAGCAGCACCTGAAAAAAGTCGCCGCCATGTAGCTTTGTCGCTGCTATGCATGACTTAGGTATCTGATGTAGCTTCAGTACTAAAACTACTACCAGGTTTAGACTGTACAGTAAGTAAGTTTGTCTTACTTGACACCTGTGCACAAATGACAGAGTCCCATAGATTCCGTCATGACGTAGATGGGCCACCCATAAGCTCGCACGGCGAAATTCGCGAAGTGTATCACTGTTTGGAAGAGCTCCAGGTCCGAACCGTCCTCATGGAGCGACAGGAACTGCGTCTTGGGAGTTATGGCCACGCCAGAAAGAAATTCGTACGTGTCGTTTTTGCGCTGAAAGAAAAAATAGTTTAGTGGCCCATTCTATGTGCTTTGAGGAACACCACGGTTCGAATAACCGTCCCGTGCATGAACTGACCTGATCTACGATGGCCTTCTGTTCGATTTTCTGGAATTTCCTCAGCAAGACCAGCCCGACGACCACGTCAGACGGTACCACGTCCAGGTCTCTGAAGAACTCTGATAGCAGTCTTGCTATATCTGCAAAGGAATTTCTGTTTCTATCGCTCGCATTTAAGCAGCAGAATAGGAAGCGGCATCTGTTCTGCCAACTGTCCTGGTAAGCCCGAATGACTTTCCTAAAACAAAGTAGGCGCTAGTCGAATCTAGAGCTCTGTTATGTCGTGAAATGTAGGCGCAAGTAGGAGGGGGGCGACTGGGAGAGCCAACTACTCCCAAAAGTAAAATTAGCTCAAATAATTTAGAAAAACAATCATGACGTGTTTGTCTGGAAGTAATTGAAAGTTGTTGTGGGTTGTTTCAACTGAAGTCCTCAACATCTTGGCTGTTAATTGATTTTACGCAAAAACGTATTATTTATCGTAAAAACTACATCATCATAGCTTTCGAAATTAATAAACTGACTAAAATTTTGAGCATAAAAGAGTAACTAAAAACACAGCTTTAACATTTTTTAACACTCCCCCCTCAAAATTTACAACTAGGTACTATACATAAAACTAATTTAAAATAGAACAATTTTGATATTATTTTTGCATTATAATGCAGAGTTAAATTAATCACATCTGTACAAGACTAATATCGTTAAAGTGGTGGCTTTAAGGAAACAAACTGCAATTTTAAGTAGACGATTTCTGTCTTACTGAAAAATATATGCAGATGTGCCTAATTTGACATACGTTTTAATAAATTTTATATGTACATATATACATATTTACTTAATAAGTTATTATTTCATGAATTTTTTTCGCAATGATCATCAGGGTTGGCAAAATTCATGTTTTTTACATCATTATCTTCTTTTTAAAATAACTTTGTGTTTTTCATAGGCTTAGAATGCGCATTACAATGGTTATAATAAATATGTTGGAACTGTGTTAGGAAAAACCGACAAGTGTTGTATAAGCTACAAACCTCGCTATACTCGCGTCAAGAATTCAGACGTCTTACGTCACGGCTGACATTACACATTTGTTTTTATTGTCAACGTAATTTTCGATATTTGGTCGCGTTAAAAACAAACATTTTTGCAATTTAGTGCATTATATAATGCAAACTTTTGGTGTAGTATATAGTTTTATTACTATCAGTTGCAGTTTCTTGAATTATTCATTTGTTCGTATGACGTAAGTCGTCTGAATTCTTGTCGCGAGTATACCATGTTTGCTGTGATGTGACGCGACGCGACAGGGTTCTGCTACACGTGTGTACGTGACTTAACGAACGTTCGATCGCAAGCGCCTCGCTAAGGGATGGTCTGATCGGAGTGATTTTGATGTTATTTTGGTAGGACGTGGTAATGGAGTGGAACATCTACACTTTGGATATTTTTATAAGACACAAAAAATTGCTAAAATCAATATTTTCCAATAACCGAGATAACTGAGTTTAAAGTTATTGAAAATTTCGAAGCCGGCTCTGCATCTCTAACCTACCCTAATACGTCAAACAACTCTATTTGACGATACGTCATCGATATGCCAAGTCGCGCGCGTAGTCTTTCGCGTTCTAAATGACTCGTGTTATCGTTGTCATTTTGGTGTTTTGTGTTGTGCGCGTAGTATCATTTGGTGTTAAAGGGTATAATAACGAATCCTATTTTTGTTAATATGATCTGATTGTATATAAATTATACAAAAATAATAAATAAATAAAGCAACTATATTGACTTACCAAGATGCGTCTGGTATCGATGATCTTTCTTGAATCAGTTCGGCAAGGGATGGTAAGTGGGTAAAATGGGGAAGAAAGGAAATGATTGCAGGACAGAACGCTTCTATTCGCTATTTGTTTAGTCTACTAGTATATTTTTAAAAAAAAACAAGAGGTCATATATGCTATGTTTTAAACAAGTGGAAAATATTTCGTTTAAAACATGCCAACCCTGGTTTGTATGCAATGAAGTGTACTTATTTTCGAAAACTACTAAAAAAATTGTATTTTGTAAGTTGTGTGTATAGTAATTTATATTGTATATTCTACTTATAGAGCTCTTTGCAGATTATTGTTAGAAAAGCTGGAAATTTAGTGGCTACGCCAACTTTACTAATTAAAAGTTATGTTTAATGGAAGCAAATACATTGTTAGGTGGTTAATTAGCTATAACTTTGAAACTGTTATTTTTAAGCTACGTCCTCGCATCGTCCAAACCTATTCAACCATATTTTCTTTCCTGGTAGTCTAGAGCAAAGAAATATGCACAATTCAATAAATAAATACAGGGCAATTTTGAGAGAGAGGTATTTTAACTGATGACAGTAGAGATTAAAATCGTTTTACAAAATATTGCCCTAATAAATGTATTTTAATAACCTATATAATAACTGAGTTTAAAGTTATTGTAAATTTTGAAGCTGACTCCTCATTGATAAGAGATGGCTCGCAGTGGTTGTTGAATGTCCTTTGAATAATCTTACTAACCTCATTTCCATTCCAACTGAACCAACGTATTATACGTGTTAAAATTACTACCTAACTTTCAAAATCACCCTGTATTTCTTTTTCGTCCATCAACGTTTTGGTTCAAGGTTGTCGTTATAGAATTTATCGCCCCTATTCCCCTATTTTGCATGCGAGCTTTACAACTAATAATAATTATTATTAAATTCAAGTACTAATATGTAAATATTAGCAAGTAATGCCAGGTGCGTCTCAATTTGGATGATGCGAGGAGGTATACTGCATGTTGTATGACTGTTTTGCTACATACGCAATGCCTACCCCTGAAGACGGCGTGATATCGAGCTGAAAATAAAAATAAGACAACATAACTCTTCATATTAGTGTACGTATACACCTAAGCACACCAAACCAACTAAAAATTGTAAATATTCAAAATGCTTTCCCCCCATTATGTATTTTCCGTCTTTTTAAATTGTCAGTGGCGGATCATATGGACAAAGTGGTTAAAGTCTCAATCTTATTTAACAATCCACCATTGATCATTTTACAATATTAATTTCAAAATTAATGACTGTATAATTTCAGAGCTGATTACCATGGTCTTGATAAAGATTAAGTCGTTTCTGGTTACCAATCATCAGAAGACGTGTTTATACCTATTATACAGGGTGTCTCATAATTAACTGCCAACCCTGAACAGGCCGATTCTATGATCAAAACTAAGTAAAAAAGTTCATATGATCATGGGTCCGGAAATGGTTCCTAAGGGCACAGGGACCCATTGAAGAGGGAGGAATGGAAATAATTTTTTTGCAATATCTCTCAATCGCGTTGTGATAAATGAATGAAATTGGTATACACAGCTAAATTTTTATGAGCAATTTGATGAACCATTTATTTTCTCAAGGTCCATTGGGGTGAGTTCGGGGGGGGGGGGGTCTCTTGGTATTTTGCGTGTGTACCTTTTTTGCAGGTTAGTGTATCCATCTGACAATCGAAACAATCGGTTCTCCTACCTGTTTTATTTGAAAAAGGTATTATACTTTGCTGAAGTCGGTAGGCGTAACCATTTTTGAAATAATCCTATTTGAAATGCTCAGTGCACCGAGTAAAAACTGTTTTGGTTTTAGGTAAAGTGCCTTTTCTGCTGAAAATGGTAAATTATGGAGACTTGCAAAATTTCAAAAAGATCGGCCTGCTTTGATAAAATCTTTGTATCTACTTTGTTGAAAAATGGGTTCATCAAACCAACTTTTTTACTTAGTTTTGATCATAGAATCGGCCTGTTCAGGGTTGGCAGCTAATTACGAGACACCCTGTATAACAGCTCCAAAATTATACATTAAATCATGCCATTAGTGAAATATTAATTATAGTCAGTTACAATTATGATGAGTCTAGACAACCAACTCTTTGACATTTCTACAGTTATTTTTACACCTTCTTTACACAGAAAATTCGTATAAGCATTCAGTCACTTGCCCCAGCCACTAACCTCTGCCTCCAGTTTCTGGTACTACCCGATCTCTTGTACTGGAATTTCGATTCAGAAGCTATCATGGACCTTTGGTACTGCTTCATCTTCACCCAAGACCTCCCAGCAGTGTCGTACGTACACCAAACCGTTATAAGAACGGACAAGAGGACGAACCAATTAAAAATTACCATACCTGGCGAAGAAAGACACGAACGATTGGAGATATGGCCTGCCCTGTAAAGCTGCTCGACTTACCTAACACAGTTTCTTTGGCTTTTTCTATGGAACAGTCTACGTAGTAGTTAACAAGCCAAGCTATCCCGGCCGATAGCCATCCGGCTTCTATTATCATCACAGCTGAAAATAATAGTACAGTGTTGTCAAAAATAGTTTTCATACACACAGAGCTTCATATCAAATGCGATCTTTCTGTACCGCGGAAAAAACGAGCAACTCAGATGTGTATGCAGCTGTGAACAGCACAGAAAACTACCGATAGGTGATCGGGGCCACACCTTGACCACGCCAATGGCTTGCCTCGCAAAGGTGTAGTCCTACAGAAACAGAACTATCTCATCTACGAGATGGAGACGAATGGAAGATGATAAATCAAGATCCTGTCACAACTAGGCCATCAAACGGAAAGATATTAGGAGCTCTTTGTCGAGGACTGGCAAATATATTAGATTGATAACGAAGAACACGATATCGGAAATCTAGGCGGATAAACTAATACTTTAAAATTGTTTCGAAGTAAACCCATAAGTCATGTGTCGAGGTAGTAATAAATCAAACAAACTATAAATTATAGGTTTAAACTTTGTCTTAGTCGAATATTTCGTAAGATTAAAAGATATTTGGCTTATTAAAATAATAATTGAAAGAAATCCCAGGAGATTAAACGTAAACCCACAGAATTAAAAGCAGTGCCGTGTAATTAAAAGATAAAAAGCTATCCCACGAAATTAAAAGCAATCCCACGAAATTAAAAGCAATCCCACGGGATTAAAAGTTATCCCACGAGATTAAAAGAAATCCCATGGAGTTAAACGCAATCCCACGGGGTTAAAAGTAATCCCACGGGATTAAACGCAATCCCACGGAGTTAAAAGTAATTCCACGGGATTCAAAGTAATCCCCAAGACGAAATTGTTTAGGTTTGCATATGCAACATACGTGTCCCAGATTAGATACCTCGGCATCGGCTACTCGTCTATTGTAAGGGATAGGTGGATGTAATTCGACATTTTGTTAAAACATCGTTTTGTGTGTGACTTACTTAGTCTGAGGTAGAGTATATACTGCATGGATGACCTTTTTCCGGTGTCGAGAATGCTTCCACGCACGGCCACTGCACAGACGCATATTTCTATGACCATGGAGAGTATTAGGATGGCCAGGTACCCGACGATGAGGCCCCACAGCAGTTTGACGCACTGCACGCTGCGGTCGTACTCCACCAGGAAGAGGATGACGGCCAGTATGACGGTCCTGGAAGGTAAAAAAGAAAGACGGTAAGAGCTAGTATAGTAGCAAAACTATTTAAAGTATTGGTCTGTGCATACATTCGTAGGGTTGTTATCGAATCCTAAATGTCCTTTTAACAAGCAAAATATACGGGCATAGAACAGAGGCGACATCTTTTGGACAAAATATGAAGATTTAGCTAAATATGTTCCTGCAGCCCATTATAAATGGCCCACCCTGTATAGTGTGTCCTAAAATGATTACAACGATCGACACACGCTTATTTCTAATTTTTATTTTGTGGCCACTGCCTGGGACCATCTGAAATAAAGCGAATTTTGATGGAAGTTTAATAAAACACCGACTTTTCTCATGGGACCGTACATCTCCCCCTTCGGTTATATCGAAGAAACATTCCCTTACTTATATCCCGCAATGACGACATTAAGGATGTCAATATAGGGAGGACTCGTCTCCCTATTGACACTTCTAGTGGCTACATAACGATCATATGTGTTCCGCTGTCCAACTCTAGAGGAATTTACTACATTTTTCAGATGTTAATCATAACACAAGATGGATTGTTATATATCCACCCTCCGTTTATACATTCGAATGATAATGCGACTGTAAATACACTGGGAAACAGTATTATTGAAATAACTTTCAAAGTTGCAATAAAAGTCAAATTTTGTGATACAAAATATGGGTTTTTTGTTATATAAATATGCTGACCTATTTTATTTGTAATATGGGTGTTTCATACCTATATTTTTGACTGGACAGTGGCTATTCTAAGACACCACATTCATATAACAAACATCCCTTATTTTTGGCCACAGAATCCTCCCTGGACTGTTGACCTTTACTTAATAAACACCTTGTATACGCCGCACCTTGTATATTCCTGATAACGCCGTACTAGTTTTAATAAAGTTAATCATACAACTTCATTACGTAACTGAGGAGGAATATTTAAACCGAAACGCAAAGGAAAATTTTTTTTTTCGGACATTTCGAGTCTCCCTTTAACCGCCTATGAATATTAAGGGCCGATTAAGGCATCCCATCCGCGGGTAATGAAGTTAGAACGCAATTAAACGACAAAAACGGGATAGGCGAATCCTCCCGCTCAAACAAAGGCCCTCCGGCTTTTCCTCGAAAGAGAGGAAAAAGCGCCCGCATAAAAATACCCCGGGACGCAATAATGAAAATTGGCGTCGCGCGGCGTCGTCGCGAATTATTGACGACCCACTTTAAACCCATGAAAAATTTATTGGCGGCGCGAAATTCGCCAGGATTCAATCCCGAGGATCGCGGGACCTTCGCGAAAGGTGGAGGGGCGCGGATGAGTGGCTCTCGAATTGTTTCTTTGTCTGCTTCGGTTCGACGCGGAAAAATCCCAAGGATTACGTTTCCAATTATCAATATATACAAGGTGTTTTAAAATAAAGTAGCAAAACTGAGGCCACAGATTCCTTAGGTCAAAATATTTAACCTAATATACCTGTATCCCAAATCGGATAATAAAAAAGATACAGGATGTCAGAGTTAAAATTTTAGTTTCGATATTCGTAGATAACTTCTTAAGAAATCCAAATGTTTACATAAAATTTGTAAATCAGGGCTTTCGGGCGAGAAATTCAAATTTGTTTCTAATTTTGACGTCACTAGTAGAGGGCGTCACTTGTGGCACACCATGTTTCTTTTTTCGACTGTTACTAACTTGATTATGTTTTCTCAGTATGTAACCCAGGTAGCAGATTGTCAGGGACAGGTTGATGTCGTCTACACGGATTTCTGTAAAGCCTTTGACCGTATAGACCACGGAATATTGCTGTCAAAATTACTTAAGTATGGTTTTTGTGAGTTCCTTATAAAATTAGTAAAAAACTATCTTTCCAGCCGATCTCAGTTTGTATCTTACAACGGTCACAACTCGCAAATATTCTCGTTAACTTCAGGTGTTCCCCAGGGAGCCAATTTGGGGCCCTTACTATTCTTATTATTTATAAACGATATTAGTAGTATAATAGACTGCAAATTTGCTTTATTTGCAGATGACTTGAAAATATATCATAGCGTGGAATCAGTGAATGATTGTGAATTTATTCAAGGTCAGCTTAATAAAATTGAGACTTGGTGTACCATTAATAAATTATACTTATATACTAGCAAGTGTAAAATTATGCGTATTTCTTTGAAGAAACAATTTGTTGAATTTGAATACAGATTAAATTCGTCAGTGTTATCTCGTTGTAATAGTAATAGAGATTTGGGCATAACTTTTGATAGCAAATGGTCGTTTAATGGACATATTTCCTTAATCGTATCAGTAGCGTTAAAGATGTTAGGGTTCTTAATTAGAAATTGTAAAAATTTTCGTAATGCACAAAGTTTCAAGGTTCTCTATTGTTCCTTCGTTAGATCTAAAATTGAATATGCTTCGATAGTATGGTTCCCATTTTATAGGTGTCATATTGCAACTATTGAGAGTGTACAAAGAAAGTTCTTGAAATTTCTTTATTTTAAAGAGTATGGTTCGTATCCGGAAAGAGGATTTAGTCATGATGTATTATTGAACACCTTTGATGTTACATTATTAGAAGTTAGACGTGTCATTTCTAGTTGTACATTGATTTACAAAATTTTACATAATGAACTTGACTGTTGTGATCTATTGCACGCATTAAATTTTCATGTTCCGCAATATTCTGCAAGACGGGTTGCTGATTTTGTGTTACCATTAAGCTAAAACCAATATAGTGCTGCGCTCTCCATTGTATGTCATGTGCAGTAATTTAAATAAAATTGGTATGTTTTGTGATATTCATGCTTTTTGTATTTAGTATTTGGTCTAAATGAAGTGTTTCTATTTTTTTCTTATATTTTATAGATTTGTAGAATCTCATTTCTTAATTCCGTCTTTTTATTTTTTGATACATTTAATAGTTTCGTTGTTTTTTCTTTTGTATTTTGTTAAAATTCTTGTTGTTATATTATGTATTTGTCCTGTAACTGGATCTTGTATCTGTTGGGCAATAAATGAGTATTATTATTATTATTATTATTATTATTATTTAAATGGCAGAACTTGTTTGCAGCTTAGTGTATCCATCTGACTCGCCGTTAGGAGTAACAGTTTTCGAAAAAAAATAGCATTTATTTGAAATATTCAGTGCACCGTTATCAAACCGTTGTCATTTTACGAAAAATATATTTTGGCCGTTCTTAGCTCTATGACAGTCATGGTACCGTTTCCAGGTATACCTATTCCCTTTTAAATCAGCGTCCAAATCTCAAATGCCATTAATAGTGAACTAGATGCGGACTGAGAGACGTCATGTTTAATCCGATATTCCCCTTGGCAAGTCTCGTATCATACGCGTAACAAGATTACCGCACAGACCAACGTGAAGGGATTAAATATTCAACGAACTATGAGGTATCTGCTGGTTAATTTAAAATCTATAAATGATTAAAGTTTCGCGCGATATAAAATCGATGATGCAGCGAGAGACAACTAATATTATAAAACGCGGGTCTGTGATATTTACATCATTTACGGATCCAAAATAAATTCGGGTTTATAAAGGTGCCCGATTTTTGCCAGTGGAGGTGTTATTTTCGGTTAGAAAGCTGCTATTTCGAATATTTGGAATTTTGTTTGTGGCAGATCAAACATCAAACAGCATTTTCATTGTGCGCATCGTGTTTTAATTTCGCGACATCACTGGCGACACGCATTCTGCAAAATGAAATTATTTTACGTTGGCTTTGTTACGATATAGGTGTGCTGTATGTAATACATTTACATACCTGTTCTGTTATATAAAAATATACATAGTAGTAGCCCACACATTTTACAGAAAAAAAAATACTCCGTTCTTTGACTCAAAGAATACAGTATTATTTATACAGTGTGGAAGAAAAGTATGGAATAAATTCATTATTTCTAAAACAACAAAGTTTCATGAAATTTCCTCGGACACGTTGATTTTGCTTTTTAAAAATACTCTTTCTTCTATACCAACGCATTTCCGACGTTCATTTGTTTTCGCGTGATGACGTCATCGGATATTTTTTTAAATAGAACCCGTATATTTTTTCATCGGATTCTTGTAGAGCTTAACTTGCTGAATTAAAAAATATATAATTTCAACACTTTATCCCTTCAACTTGCCGAGAAAAAAATAATAACCTATGGTAACCTTGGTATGTCATGAGAAAACAATTGCCCTTAGTTTCCACAGCAACCGCAAATGTAGATCAACTGTCAAACTATACGTTCGAATCTCAGCCCCCTACATATTTAAACGTGTTAAGATTAATTTTCCTACGGGAAGTAAGCAGACCACTTATATCTCACCTGCACTCACTTTATATGTGAACATACATATGAAGGAACAGCCAGTTCAATTGTCGGTCATCTCACCTATGGCATACTGATGAGGGCTAACAAGCCCGAAACCGGTCCATGTCTGGTGGTGTGTCCGACAAGGGTTCTTGGCTGTTCACACAGATATTGCAGGAGTAATTCAATGCCGGTCGGGGCATTAGTCCGCGGAGTAGTTGTTTCCTGCAGTATCATTTACAGAACTAATTTTTGGAATGTTTATCAAGAAACTTTTCCTGACAACTGAAAGCGCATTGCTTAGGTAAGTTTTTAATAATATCTGAATAAGCCTACACACAAAGGTTTAAACAAAATCCACGTTTAGATTTTAGACTTTTCGCTTTTACAAAGTAGAAAAACCATGTTTATGAAGTAGAAATATTACCCTTATTACGACTTTCGACGGGGAGTGACATCTCATTGCCGGCCAAGACAGATAAAATGGCAAAAATTTTCCCCGTTACAGAAAAAATAATATAATAATGTGAAAGGAAAACTTTGGCATGTTAACTAACACATTCTCACAACGTAATTATAAATTTCACGAAAACTCAACTATGCTTTTGAGCACTCTCGTAGAAAAAACATATTTTACGTAATATCGGAGGATTCCTAAATTATTTTCGCACCAAAATTCCCTTCTTAACTCGCACCCTTGGCACTCCGAATTGAAATTCGCAACCCACCACATTTCTAGCAGGACGAGTGACAAACGACCCTGGGAATTGGTTTTTTTATGAGTGTATCTGTGGAGATGTGACCACGCTTGTCCCCTTCTATCACGCTTTCACAGGATTACTTGACTGAAATTTACGTACTCGTTTAAGTTATAGTACCCCTGTAAGCGACCACACACGATAAAAAAGTATTAGTTAAGACACGTTACATGGAATACATTTTCGCTTGTAAGGGTGACATAATCAGGAGACCACGCCACGGCCGTTTCGAGGACGACGCGAAAAATCCGGCGCCGAAGGACCACTTCGCGAAAGAGTCATCTGCCGCCCAGCCAGTGCGTGGGTGGCTTATTTTTCGAAGTCGGCGGTCTTAGAAGGGGGCGGGTAGACGAGAGGGATGTATTGATTGTGCTATCGGTGGCAGGAACAGGTTCGGGTCTAGATGGCAGGACACGCGGACGTCTTTACGTGAGGATGCGATACAAGGGATGGGATAGAATGTTGTTTTTACGCCTGTGTTTGACGTTCGGTCGAGGCGAGCGCCGGAAAGGTCTCAAAGGGGTTTTGATCGTTTTCCGAATAGGTCGTATCCTTGATGTGCTTGGATATGCCGGATTTTTTGCAGTGTGTTGTAAATCTTGTAAAAATCGACGGAATTTATATGAATTCTGATTACCCATAACATTATTGATATCTTTCAAAAATTTTAACGCTTCCTAACGGTACATTTTTGCATATAAGTAAATTAGTAAGTATCTACACGAAAAAAAATTGATCTGTATTTAAGTACAATAATATACTTCAAATTTTACACTTCATTCAAGTGTATACAGGGTGTTAAAAAAAGAGTGTAAAATATTTCAGGAGGTAATAGTATGAACCAAAATAAGCAGAAAAGTCTTAATAAACATGGGTCCGCAAAGGAACGGTTGCGGAGATATGGGCCACTATTCGTTTTTCAAACATTTTATTTTATTAGGAATAAACCGACAAAGGAAGCTTTTAACAAACAAAAAACAAAGTTACAGAAGATGTTCAAAGTGTCCTCCGTCCATTTCCAAGCAGGCACGACATCTTTACACTCTTTTTTTAACACCCTGTATATGTATTAATTTAGTAATAAAGGACATGTGATATAAATATTTACGTATTTTTGACATCCAGGCCTTATTATACTTAATTCAACAGTTTCCTCCAGTTTCAACAGATCCGCTGGTAGATGTATTTCGGGGACACTCTATATACGATAATTATTTATTAGCATTGCAGTATTAATTATTAATATTTACACTAATTACAAGTTTTAACACTGTATTAGTAATGCATTAGATTAGCCTGTTATATTAAATAAGAACAAGAGACAGAAATGCTTAAACAAACAATTTTCTAATACATATTCCTATATACTCGCGTCAAGAATTCAGACCTCTTACGTCACGGTTGACGTTACACATTTGTTTTAATTGTCAACCTAATTTTCGATATTTGGTTGCGTTTAAAACAATCATTTTTTGCAATTTAGTGCAATATACAATGCAGACTGTTAGTGTAGTATATAGTTGTATTACTATCAGTTGCAGTTTCTTAAATATTTTGATGAAAATGTAAAAAATTATTCATTTGTTCGTATGACGTAAGTCGTTTGAATTTTTGTCGCGAGTATAGCAAAAAGTATAAAATGTAAATGTTTTTTAGTTAATGTTATATTACAGCTTTTACGCTTTTTACAATCTATGCTAATATTATTCTTGCTTTTTTTTCAAAAAGTGCTGATATCTCAGGACCTATTAACGATAAAGATGTGTTTCTTGAAAAAACATTTAAAAGTACTACCCAGAAACATCAAAAGAATATACCGTAAAAATAAACAAGGAAAATATTTAAGCCGGAAATATTTTCTACGGCTGTGCCTTCCAAAACACCCTGTATGCGTTGTTCGAACTAGGTCAGCGTATGGAAACGACTACATGATAATGCGGATACAAATGTGAGAGATATTTCTGCGTAAGGATCTCAAGTGTGAAGGTCGTTAAATTAGCTCTTCGCGTCCTTCGCAGGCTTCAGCTGACAGAGTACCTCTACATGGATCTTATCCTATATATATTACACCGTGTACGTTTTTTGGTGCTATCGATTGATTATTAACACCGAACAGAAGAAGAAGCGCCATATTTCACACTTCAAAGTTGACATTTTTCGGGGTTCTCGTCGAATGTGCAGAATCTAAAACATCTAAATTTACTTCATTTTTATATGTGTAGGTTCGATTCTGAAATTTCGGCCACCCTGTACCGCCAGCCCGTGTTAAAATTCAGCCTGCGGCAAAAATCAAAGCCGAGCTCCAAAATCCGATGAAATATTTAAATCGTCAGAATATGTAAAACCTAAATCCTGAATCTGGGGATCCCACGTATCTCAAACCGTATAGGAATTATGTAATGCCCTCGTTCTTTCCTTTTCCCAAAGGGAACGAAGAACGTTATTTTTAGAGCAGAATCAAAAGGCCACATTTTATCGCAGAATTATGCAGACAAGAAGGAATTTATAAACTGGAATCGCACCGATCGTGGGACAAAATGAGAACTAGAGAAAAATGCGTCGAATCAGTTAGGCAATTTCTAAGGAGGGGGGGTTAAAAAATTTGTACAGAAGATTAGAAGAAGAGGAAGATTAACGTCCACAACTATATGTACAGTGCTTTCGAAAAGTAACGAATAAATTCTTTACTTTTGAAATTGAGAAGTTTACGAAAAAATCCCCTGGCACGTCGATTTTGTTTTTAAAAAAGGCACTTTTTGACATACGACCCATATTTGTGACGTCATCGTTGTTCGAGATATGACGTCATCGACAATTTTTTTAAATAGCAACCCCCAATTTTGACCATGCCATTTGAAAGAGCGTGTCATTCTACATACATACATCATGAAAAATTATGGTGTTACATAACAAAAATTTCAAGAAAATAATGTTTGAAGATTTTAAAATTTAATTTTCACAATACTGTGCACCTCCCCATTATGCAACACCTGTCCGTGCTTATTTAGATGAGCTGTTCCCGAATCGTTGGATAGGGAGAAGGGGGCCGATTGAGTGGCCAGCCAGATCGCCTGATTTGACACCCCTAGATTATTTCTTGTGGGAATACTTAAAAAGCAAAGTATACGTTACTACACCGGTTAATTTAGAAGATTTAAAAGCGAGAATTAGTCACGAGATACATCGTATACCTCCGGAAGTTATTGATAACGTCCAAAAAGTATTTATTAATCGTCTTGGCTACTGTCAGGCAGCCAAGGGTGCACAATTTGAACATTTGATTTAGTCGATTTTTTACATAATCATTGTCATTTTCAGTATTGTGAAAATTGAATTTTAAAATGTTCAAACATTATTTTCTTCAAATTTTTGTTATGTAACACCATAATTTTTCATGATGTATGTATGTAGAATGACGCTCTTTCAAATGGCATGGTCAAAATAGGGGGTTGCAATTTAAAAATATCTCGAACAACGATGACGTCACAAATGTGGATCGTATGTTAAAAAGTGCTTTTTTAAAAACAAAATAGACGTGCCAGGGGATTTTTTCGAAATTTCTCAATTTCAAAAATAATGAACTTATTCGTTACTCTTCGAAAGCACTGTATTGTCATTGAATAATATACTAGATATTAAAATCAATGTTTGCTAATTTGATTTAAAAAAATATTTAGCACTTCCATAAGAATCTGAAAAACGTTCAGTAAATAAAATAGAAATAATTCTCTAACAAGATTCTCAAGTCGGCGACGTAAAGCCGTATTCAAGAAAACCTTATCGACGAATCAGTAGCATTTAGATGGGAATTAGTTGACAGTAAGGTTTCTTTGTCCTTGTTTTTTTTATTATTTTTGTTTACTGGAACAGCTCAACGAAATTCAGTGCAAAGTTTCCTATGTTTTCGTAACAAATACATATTCATTATAAGAAAACAAAAGTAATAATAGCTCCAAAAGCTTCCAGTGTTCAGAACTACACTTAAGCATAAAAAACTGTAGGTTTTCGAATACGAAAGCAATATCGGCGGCGTATACTGGGCGTTTCATAATTGAATGCCATTAATTAATGGGATTAATCTGCGTATGATTTTAAGACAATGTTCATATAAACATAGGATCTATTTTTTCTTTGATTTTGATATACAGGGTGTTAAATATTCTTTTGAAAAATTGTTTTTTTAACTTCGGAACTACATTAGATATTTTTAAAAAAATCGTTGATTGTTTGGAAAAATCCCGTTCGTGCTGACGTGTATTCTACTAAATAATGAAAATTTCACACCTCTCCTTTAAAACCAAGACGATGCCTTTATTTTGACTCGTTACCATGGCAACCAGACAAATTTCCGGAAATGTTTTGGTGGCGAGGCTATAATTAAGTGGACATTTTTTGACAGTTCAGAAGGTAAATATACAATGTGTCCCACTTTTCATGGAGCCACTCTGGTATCTCGCTCACCTGATAACTATAACATCCCTATATGTTTACAGTGTTCTGTAAAAATGTTTCTTAGAATATAACTAACTTCGCATGTTCTTTGGAGAGATTTGGAGAGCATGCAACTAGCAATGCAGTATTCTAGGTTAGTTTATTTTAGAACAGTTAAATGGCTAATTTTAAAAGTTTTATAGTAATTAAAGTATTTTATGTTGGATATGTTAGTGCATAATTGTGACGAATCTGCAAGGAGTGAAAATGTAGTTATTATTATTAATAAAAAGTTTATTTTCATCTGATCGGTCAGTGGTCGCGCGGTTTAAGGCGTCAGTACTTGAATCGAGGTGACTGGATCGCTGTGGGTTCGACCCCCGCAGCCGGTAGACCGTATATAAGCTATATTCATGGAGAGATTGGCACCCTCTCTGCGGGTATGGTAGGGTGGAAGAATGTTGGCTTGGGTCAATGTGAGAGATTGATACCGGTTGACATTTGACTACCCCTTAATTAATGAGGTTTTCCAGGTTTCCCTCATTCCTGCACTGAATGGTGGTTAGGGCCTACCAACGTAAGTCGTTCCTGGGCGCAAATGCGGCCTGCTTAATAATAATATGCCGCCCCCTCTCCCGCACAAGTCTTCGACTTCTGGGCTAATTCTCGTGATTAGAATGAGGGGTAGAGATATTATTATTATTATTATTATTATTATTATCGTTGCTACACTTGACAACGCTGCAAAAAACGATCGCACGGTAGTTGACATATCTAGCCATCTGGGATGATAATTGATTGCCATAGGCGCCGACTTTCCGTAGGAAAAGAGGGTTTTGCCCCATTTTTTAAACATTGAGCTGTAACAAGTCAAATAAACACCTTGAAGAAGCAACGCAATACCATCTATCTCTATTCACGTCATATAGACCGTTATTACGGTTAGTGCCTAACCCCAGGAAAGTCGTAACCGCCAAACGGTCTCCAATCTGCGTTACGACCCTCCTGGAGACGGTCCCCGTTTCGACCCTTTAGTCGGTCTCTGTGTCGCAATCGGCCACCAGATACGGTCAATTATTTCGGCGCTATGGGCGGGAAAGAGCGACGCGAGCGGCGGTTGCGGGGGCGGCCGCGTGTCGTCCGTCAACCCGAAATCCTGCAGGATCGCTCGGGGCAATCCTGGCTTGCCAATTCGGCCGTAAAGTTACGACCGGATGGAATACACGGTACTGGGCGAGCTTAAATGAAAAAGTAAAGCGAAAGCGTGGCCTTAAACTCGTAAAGAGGATGTTCCCAAAAGATACCGAAATGTATTCGAGAATGAAACGATTTTAGAATGAAATCATTCGAGAACGCAAACGAATTTCTCTATCTAATATCAAACAACATTTTTTCGAAAACTGCATCCCGCAGTTCAAAACATTTTGACACTGATTGTACGACTTCTTAAACTGCCTAATTCAAATGCGTATACGGGGCACTGTTTTCGGCGATCTTAAACCTCCCTCCTAGCCGAGATTGTGGAGCAGATCTTACTGAGGAGGCTCAGTCGCAGAGCCACCACTGAAGATGCCGACAGTGAAGAGCGGCGAAACGTTTGGAAGCATGGGATGCGACCAGTTACAGCGAGGGCTACGGAACGCCTCGGAGGACCACCATTATCCGAGGAACGGTTGCCACCGTAGGAGTCGTAATAGCAACAATAGGAACCGAAATCAATATATGGACGGGCCCAGCGACACCGATAGCGGGTCTGTCCCCACAGAGCCTAGCCCGAGAACAACCAGGGCAGGTAAAAGAATCCCAGCTAATGCTAGGGATGTGCATTTTAACTCTGTTTCTGGCAGCTACCAGTTACCGAGGTCACGGCACAACAACCCGGAAGATCACCATGTGTCAAATTACTGTTGCCATGTCCTGTAAACAAAAAACTGTCTTTCTGACACTTAATAAATGTTAAATGTCAACTTTTAATAACAGTTTTCATCCAATTCCAATACTTTAATTACCACACCGGACAAACTAAATCAATTTACAAGCCTTGTACAGCAATGATTAATTTACCTTGACCGCTTCAAAATGAAATGATGAAATAACAACCTCTTTCCGCGTCCGCCGGGGTTGAGTGAGCGAATGCCGATGGAGGTACGGCAGCAAAACTGGGTTAATGCCGCCGCCACCGTGATGTATGAAGTTGCCGAAACCGCCTGGGAGCGGGCACGAACGCCTCCCGTTTTTCAACGGGGGAACAAGAGACGGATCTCTGGAAATATGAGCGTGCAGGTCGCTATATAATTTTCCTTTATGGAAAGGCTTAGTGCGCTCGCGTTCTGTATATTACAGTTCAAACGAGTACCGCCCCCACAGGAGATTTAATTAATAATAAGTAGAGTCCAGGAAATGCTACCAACAAGTAGAGCCAGAGAGAACCAAAGTGTAAACTATTTCAGTTTTACATTATTAAATGTTGATTCAAATATCTAGACTTTTACTTGAATAGAATTTTTGTTCCGACGTGTTTTATTCTGCCAAGAATATTGGCGCGCACTATAACATTTAAGAACTGACAAACACAAAATTTAACCTTTTCGAAGGTTAGATTATCAATATGATGTTTATATAGAACATTTTCGTGAAATTTGTATTTCAGTTAATAGAATCAATATACCTAGTGGATTAAATAAATACATTTTTAGGTTCCTCTAATCAATACTTTTATGACGAAATAAAATAATAGTAAAATATTGAATTAACAAATATTTGTTGACATTTTTTAAAAGTTAAGTGAAGTAGTGTTTCAGTTCGCCACATATAACATACGTTAAAATTCGTCGTACACGTTAAATATACACATCTCCAAATTCACATATGTATTAAAAACGTTAAATTCTACGATTTATAAACGTTACACTTGACGCGCTGTTAAATATTATTGAAATATAACTGCATATAATAATCATATTCGAATATTATTAACGTGTTTTAAACGATATTTGAATTTTTCAACGTAAAACGTTTAATAATATAATAATAATAATAATAAGAGAGGACGCCCAGCTCATAGACGGAAGAATCTTTCACTATCTAGATGCCGGAGAGTCGTACACCTATTTGGGTGTCCCACAGCGGGGCACTCATGAGGTGGCAACGGTTAAAAACGCTCTCCGCGGCAGGTATCGGCACCGCCTCCGACAGATCTGGTCTTCGGAGCTGTCGGGTAAGAACAAGGTGAGTGCCACAAATATGCTTGCCGTTCCGATCCTTCTCTACTCCTTTGGAGTAGTGAAATGGACGCAAGAAGAGTTGAGGCAACTCGATGTAGGGACCCGTAAAATGATGCATCTCCATCGGAGTTTGCATCCAAGATCGTCCGTTCCGCGGCTATACTTCCCAAGAAATCGGGGAGGCCGTGGACTCTTGAGTTTGGAGTGTCTCCAGGGCAGAGTGGTTTTGGAGGAGGCCTGCAAAGTCTTCAGGAGCTCGGATCCCCTTCTCTGCATGGTCCAAGACCATGAAGCAGCAGGGGTAGGAGCGTTTGTGTATAAGGCAGCGAGAAGAGCAGCCGATGAACTTGGTCTCGTGTTCGATACTGAGCGGGAAAATCCAGACTCTGTCACCGAGTCGGATCCTGCTCAGTTAAACTGCAGAAACGCATCATCTTCTGCAGCTACATAAGGATAAGCCAATGCATGGTCTCTTCTACCGACATCTAGAGGGGCTTGGCTTATCTGAAAGGCTGACCTTTGCTTTTTTGAGGTCAGCGGGGCTGAACTCTGAGACCGAGGGATTCATAATGGCTTGCCAAGATGGTGTAATGAACACACTCGTCTATCGTAGTCGTGTCTTGGGTATCGAGGTTCCTGATACCAGCTGCAGGGCCTGCCGCCTAGCGCCGGAGACGCTTATGCATCTCCTGTCTGCTTGTCCGGTATATGCGGCCACAGCGTATATCCAAAGACACGATTCAGCCTTACGGGTGTTGTATTATCATTTACGACACTCGTATGAGATAGACGAGACGCCAGTGCTGCCTTATGCTCCGGGGATATAGAATCCGTAGTGGGAATGAGAAGTGCCGAATTTATTGGAACTATTCATTCCCCACCCTCAGGCAAATCCAAGCCAATAAGCCTGATGTAGTCCTCCTCGACCACCAGCTTAGGACGATGTTTGTGATTGAGTTCTCGGCTCCCGCAGAGAACAACATCGTCCTAAAAGAGGAGGAAAAACGGAGGAAATATCGAGATCTTCTCTCCGAGCTCCGCAGGCTGTATCCAGACCACTCTGTTAAGATTGTGGTGCTAATTATAGGCGTCCTGGGTGGAATGAGACATACGTTGCTTTCTGACTTAAAGATCATACCGGCTTGTCGAAATTCGGCAGAGATCTTAGCCGGCAGAATGCAGAAGGCAATCGTCCTTGGTTCGCTACGTCTGCTCAGAACACACGATTTACGGGCGCAATGATTACTTACTCCACGGAGTGGAGAGTGGTCATTGCTTGACTCTTCAGAACATCTCCGAATGTGTCGGAGCCTCGGAAGGTGTTTACTGGGAAAAAAAAAATAATATATCTAACCCTCATTCTAATCACGAGGATTAGCCCAGAAGTCGAAGACTTGTGCGGGAGAGGGGGCGGCATATTATTATTAAACAGGCCGCATTTGCGCCCAGGGACGACTTACGTTGGTAGGCCCTAACCACCATTTAGTGCAGGAATGAGGGAAACCTGGAAAACCTCATTAATTAGGGGGGTAGTTAAATGCCAACCGGTATCAATCTCTCACCCAAGTCAATATTCTTCCACCCTACCATACCCGCAGAGAGGGTGCCAATCTCTCCACAAATATAGCTTATATACGGTCTACCGGCTGCAGGGGTCGAACCCACAGCGATCCAGTCACCTCGATTCAAGTACTGACGCCTTAAACCGCGCGACCACTGACCGATAATCAACCACTACAACGTTTTGAAAGCGTTATATAAACGTATGTGTGCCCATTGCGTTTATTCTGCATTATTCGTAGATGTGTGTATTTAACGTTCTAATTGAAAACCCAAACACTAACAAAGCATTTTTAAATACAAAACTTCAAGCTTTTTGAAAGGTTTGTTGTCAAATACAATTTTTTACTTTGAAAAGGCCCTTCATATTATCACTCTTTCCACGCTCACCCTGACTTTGCATTTTCGAACGTTCAACAGCCTTGCGCCGAATAACGTTTTGAAAGCGTTATATAAACGTATGTGTGCCCATTACGTTTATTCTGCATTATTCGTAGATGTGTGTATTTAACGTTCTAATTGAAAACCCAAACACTAACAAAGCATTTTTAAATACAAAACTTCAAGCTTTTTGAAAGGTTTGTTGTCAAATACAATTTTTTACTTTGAAAAGGCCCTTCATATTATCACTCTTTCCACGCTCACCCTGACTTTGCATTTTCGAACGTTCAACAGCCTTGCGCCGAATAACGTTTTGAAAGCGTTATATAAACGTATGTGTGCCCATTACGTTTATTCTGCATTATTCGTAGATGTGTGTATTTAACGTTCTAATTGAAAACCCAAACACTAACAAAGCATTTTTAAATACAAAACTTCAAGCTTTTTGAAAGGTTTGTTGTCAAATACAATTTTTTACTTTGAAAAGGCCCTTCATATTATCACTCTTTCCACGCTCACCCTGACTTTGCATTTTCGAACGTTCAACAGCCTTGCGCCGAATAACGTTTTGAAAGCGTTATATAAACGTATGTGTGCCCATTACGTTTATTCTGCATTATTCGTAGATGTGTGTATTTAACGTTCTAATTGAAAACCCAAACACTAACAAAGCATTTTTAAATACAAAACTTCAAGCTTTTTGAAAGGTTTGTTGTCAAATACAATTTTTTACTTTGAAAAGGCCCTTCATATTATCACTCTTTCCACGCTCACCCTGACTTTGCATTTTCGAACGTTCAACAGCCTTGCGCCGAATAACGTTTTGAAAGCGTTATATAAACGTATGTGTGCCCATTGCGTTTATTCTGCATTATTCGTAGATGTGTGTATTTAACGTTCTAATTGAAAAACCAAACACTAACAAAGCATTTTTAAATACGAAACTTTTTGAAAGGTTTGTTGTCAAATACAATTTTTTACTTTGAAAAGGCCCTTCATATTATCACTCTTTCCACGCTCACCCTGACTTTGCATTTTCGAACGTTCAACAGCCTTCCGCCGAATAACAAATATTAATTAGGATCCGTATAGTAACGACCCCCTCTGCTTGTCGGTTGGCTGACTAAGCACATTTGAATAATAACCCAACGTTCAACCCTTGCCCTTTCGCGCTGCAACTCCAACACCATAAATTCTCTTATCATTTAACCAGCCGTCTGGAGGATTCGTCCAGAGCCAACACGCGAAATAGCCGATGCAAATGCGAAGCGCTGATAAAAGTAGCTCCCGCAGTGCCAATTGCTTGGGACTCGTCACGTGCGCGAAGCGATAGACACAGGCACGTTGATTAAATACGAAATTTATTCCGAATAACCGTCTCTCGCGAAGCTAAGGGAGATGTACATAACAGTAACACACCGTCCCTACCCCACATCTTTGCAAATGGACGGCCTTAGTAGTGACCTTACAGATTATGCCAATGGGAAAATTGCATGAACGTATCATTTTAATCGAAATGGCGTTTGTCCTAGACAATTCCGTGAAAAAATAAGCCTATATTTGTATGGAACTTTTTGGGTACGCTGTATAGCCATAAGCAATCAGAAACACTTTGTAATAAACGGGTGTGAAGTTATCCACATCCACATTTTCCGGTAGGACTATAATTGATAAAATCGTCGTCTCAGAAAAAAAAATCACAAACGTCCTTAATAGTCACAAAAACGTTTAATCTATGAACAATAACAACTTTTACTTATTAAAGATAGCAATGTTTATTTTTCAGCACAAACAACGGGTCGAAAGAAGGTGAGTCGTACATAAAAAATGAGTTATTACAAAAAAAAAATAGCATTCGTTTCTTCAGCGTTTAAACTTTTATTATTCCGTAAATTGATAGAAAATAAAAAAATGCATTAATTAGTAGCCTCACATTCATTTGTCAGCCCGTGCGAAGGGATGAAAAGGGGTGGGTAACATAAAATAAATTCGTAGCTCCTTCAATTATTAAGCTCAAACTTTTATTTTAACATAGATCGATAGAAAATGAAAAAATGCATTTATTAGTGCCTTTGCATTCATTTGTCAGCCCGTGCGAAGGAATGAAAAGGGGTGGGTAACATAAAATACTCACCCTCTTTCGACCCGTTGTTTGTGCTGACAAATAAACATTGCAACTTTAATAAGTAAAAGTTGGTATTGTTCATAGATTGAACGATTTTGTTCCTATTAAGGACGTTTGCGAATTTTTTTCTGAGACGACAACCTTATCAATTATAGTCCTACCGGAAAATGTGAATGTGGATAACTGCACACCCGTTTGTAAAAATAAGTAAATGAAGTGAATCGTCCGAGGCCGTCAACCCTACAATACGGAAGTAATCAACACAAAATTTCATGTGCTTGTACACCGAAAATATGCTCGTTTAACACGCGACATGCCAATCAGCTAGCCCCCAGGTTTTCTTTGTATCCCGCTTCTCGATATTTTTTCATTCACCACGCCAATTGTAGCTTAAATTGACGCCTAACGAAACATGTTTTCAAACATTGCAGCCTACTGTTCTCAAAGAAATTAAAAAAGTGCAAGTGGAAAAAACTTCATAAAACGTACAGACTGCTACTTCCTGAAAAGTAAACGTATTACCTGAAAGTACATTATATCAAAATAACGTACCACTTGAAATTAATCCAAATCGACATGTAATATAAAAGTTTCACTCTATAAAAACCTGACCATTTCAGTCAAATATAATATTTCCAATACAGATAAAAATACTGAAAACAATCGAATATTTTATTGTGCCTACCTAATAATATATTACATCATAAAATATCAATTAAAGTGATTTCCTTTTACGTATATAATGTTTTATAGCTTTATCAATAATTGTAATCCTTTTATATTTACTATGCTTCTAAGCAATATTAAGCTTTATATTACAATCATTTCTGCTGTTATTGACCCTTAATAAAATGTATATTCGGTGCGGTAAGTACGAACTAACTCTAGTTTAACGCACACGTTAAACATATATTTATTTATTTATTTATTTATTTATTTATTTATTTATTTATTTATCAATAAGGAAAAACACAACAGGCAAAGTAGCCTAAAAAGTGTTCCACAAAGTAAGTAACAAAAAATTAAGAGAAATGGGTGTACAATGTTGGAAAGACAACAACACTACAAAAATGTAAACATAAATACACTTATCAAATCAAAGAGAAAAACTACATTATAATTAGAAAAATAATTTACAAATTTGTAAGAAAAAATACATAATATGCTTTTGAAAATACCTATAGTAATATTAAATATATCCACATTAGAAAAATTCGTATTAAAAAACTTACACATTCTATTAATTGGAGAATTCTGTCCAGATTGAGTTTTACAAAATTTTATTGAAAAAGGGTGACGTACTCTAAAATTGCAGGGAGGCACATAAAAATTAATATTAGATAAAAGTAAGGGCGAGTCTACATAGCTATGGAGTATTTTATATAGGTACATCACGTCACTCAATTCACGTCGATTCTGTAAAGAAATGATATTAAATCTCTGTTTGATGATTGCTATAGAATTTATGTTATATGCTCCATTGATTTTGTAATCTAAGAATTTAAGAAACTTGTTTTGAACAGATTCAATTCTAGAAATGTAAATATTATACTGTGGGGACCAAATTACAGAAGCAAAACTTAATTTACTTTGCACATATGCGAAATACAATGTTTTCAATGCCTCAGGTGATTTAAAAGATCTGCTATTTCTTATAATAAAACCTAACATCCTACTGCCTTTTGCAACGACATAATCAATATGTGTGTTAAATAACATTTTGCTATCAAACATTATACCTAAATCTTTGGTTACAGAAACTTGTTTCAAATTAATTTGATTAAAATTATAGTCATATGAGTATTTATTAATGTTCCTAGTAAAAGTAATAAACAAGCATTTTTCTATATTAAGATACAGTTTATTCACATTACAATATCAAGAAATCTATCAAGATCAAATTGGACAAGTAAACAATCAGCTAAACTATTTATTTCAGAAAATATCTTTATGTCATCAGCGTACTTACAATGATGAAAATATAAATGTACATCATTCAGGTAGATAATAAAAATCAGTGGTCCCAAGTGTGAACCTTGGGGCACTCCAGAAGTAGTTACATAAGGAGCTGAATGAAATCCATTTAATGATACAATTTGTGATCTGTTGAAAAGATAGGATGAAAACCAACGAAGGAGACTTCCGTGCACACCAATTTTCATTAATTTAGCAATGAGTATGTTATGATTTAACTTATCAAACGCTTTACTGAAATCAGTGTACACGGAATCCACCTGTATCTGAGAATCCAGTGCAGACAAAATGTGTTCGGAGTAATTTATTAAATTAGACTCTATGGATCTATTAGGTAAAAATCCATGTTGTTGCTCAATGACACTAGGCTTTACTTTACTAAGGAGAAAATTATACACTATTTTTCAAAAACCTTGCTGAATATATTTACTTTACTAATAGGCCTATAATTAGTGACAACATTTTTATTGCCATTTTTGAAAACAGGAATTATATAAGCCTGCTTCCATAACCTGGGAAAACACATTCCTCAAAAGATTTATTAAAAATAATAGTCAATGGGACATATAAACTGTTCGCACACCTCTTAACAAAAACGACGGTATGCCATCAGGACCAGCACCCTTATTTTCATCCAAATGACTCAAAATTTCTAAAACCTGTTCAGTAGTAGCATGTATATTATCAACTAAATAAGGTGTACAATTTTCATAAAAGTTAGTAACATTATCGAAAGCAGTTTGACTATATGGTTCAAAAGAATTTTGAAAAAATTTTGAGAATAAATTACTTACGTCACATCCACCTTGAGCAGTGACATGGTCATACATCATAATATTAGGAATACCGCTACTACGATTTTTGACGGATATGAAATGCCAAAATTTTTTTGAATTACTAGGCAAACTATTCTCTATAGAATGTGTATAGTTCTTAAAATCAGTGTAAATAAGCTGCTTACATCTTTTTCTTAATAAACAAAATAAATCATAATGAGTCCGACTTTTATATTTTTTCCATTCTTTATGTACTTTATTTTTTCTAAGATAATATTTAATAGTATTAAATGTGAAGTAAAGAGGATATTTACCATTAATTTTCTTTTGGAACATGATTATCAATAATATCAATAACTTTATTATAAAAGTGTCCACTGATTGATCCACAGACTTATTTTGAAATAAATTGTCCCAACAAATATTTTCCAGCAGATTATTAATAACATTATAATCAGTTTTCTTAAAATTTCTAAAAAAATTATTATTTGTTACAGATAAAAATGTAAACGATTTCAACGAAATTATGAATTCAACAGATTTGTGGTGGACATCTTCATCAGTCAGTGGAAACTGGGAGTGGTTTAGATTTTTTATAATGTCCTCATTACACAAAATCAAATCCAATAAATGATTATTACTGTTAATAAACATATTAAACTGCATTAAATTACAAAAAGAAAACGCGTCAATAAGGGAAGCATTTCTATCAGTAATTGTTGTAGGAATTAAAAAAGAAAGATTTTCTTTAGTATTCCATGTTACGCCTGGCATATTAAAATCTCCACAAATCAAAACAATATCATTACCAAACTTGTTGAAGAGAACATAAAGATTTTGTAGAAAACAAGCAAAGGCGTATTCATCCCGCGGCGGAAGATAGACACAACATAAATGAATTTTTTGTTTCGCATTAGTATAAACAGTAACCACACATCCTCAGCTTCACTTTGCCAATCCATTCGTTGTTCAGCTTGAAAAAATGTCGCACAGCTATAAGGGTGTCGCCACCATCACTTTTGCGCTACGAGAAGATTCTCGATCACGCCGAAAACCACATAATCATTGTTAAAGATTTCACTATTATCGACACTACTGTTTAACCATGTTTCAGACAAAATATAATATATGTAACGTTTTAATTGAAAAAGTAAATATTAGCATCATTTAACGTACATGTTTTGAACGAATTGGAACCAAGATTAAAAAATTTATTTTAAAAGAAACTTCCGCAAACCTATTTTGAACAACGTACGTTAAATTTCAGGGAAATGTACGTTAGACATTTAACGTTTTCTCGATATTTGTCAAATATTTATGTGTAAATATAACTGCAATATGGATTCTTTTACCGTATTAACATATACGTACGTTACAATTCAACGTACACGTTCAACTTATTTAACGTTCTAAATGAAAATCCAACTAACGTTACATTTTTAAATATCTCGAACGTTAAATACATATAATTATAAACTGAACTAAGCATATTAAACACTGACTATAAAAGGTATTGAGGCAAACCTCTTTTGATCAATACGTACGTTAAATTTGAAGGTAACTGTCTATTAAAAACTTAACGTTTCCTGTATTGCTCTTACAATTCTTTGTCACTTAACGTTTTACCACGTACGTTTAAATTCAGCGTACACTTTAACGTTTTATTGAACGTATAACTAAAAAACTAACATCACAGTTTAATATGCAATTCTAAACTACAATTTTCATTTTTTTTCAGTACAAACGTTAAATACGTTGATTGGAAACGGCGAACACGCAGATTATGAAAGTTAGAAGAAACTGGTTTTAAAAAGAATTAGGGTAAACCTCTTTGAACAATACATATTGCAAAGTAAGCGTACGTTAAATATTTAATATTTCTCTACGTCTATGTTTAGTTATTTCTCTTACATAAACTTTTAGAGACCTCTAGCGTCAATATGATCTACAGTCCCTTATTTTTAAATTCAGTGTATACGTTAAACATATTTAACGTTCTAACTGTAAGACAAAATGCTACATTTTTAAATATGAAACTTGAAGCTATTCTTAGAGGTTTCATTTGGATTATATTTTCAGTACGAACGTTAAATACGTTTAACCACGTTTTTGGACTGGAGAAACATTACTGGTTTGAGCTAGTTTCGTTACATAAAAGTTTCGAGACTTCTTCGTATAGAAACATTGTGATGCCCTGCAAACGACTACATTTTACCGCGTTTCCCAGTCTGGGTTTTATGACGCGTCGGCATTCGTTTTTTCAGCGTGACTCATGCGAGGAAGCACTTATTCCTTATGATGTTCGCGAAAGGGGACCGGGTGGCTCTTATTTACGGTGGCGAGGGTTTAAACGTCAAGATAAATGCCCGTTTAAATTATTAAACTAAGGCGCAGGGACCGCGGATATGCACCCGATCGCGAGGCAAGGATTTATTACTTCAGGGGGTGTTACCCTGCACTATAACGGCGGACTGCATTCGTGTGTCCGAATTAAGAACAAGGGAAGACACTTAGGGATGGTGTTTTCGATTAAGACCAACTAATCAGTTGGACTGTGAGTGTGAACGTTATTGAAATGGAAATTATTACGTTTAAAATTAATCTAGATTTCCATGTATTTATCTATTACTCCTATGTTCCTAGGTATACGTAACTACAAACTGAACAATTAATAGAACGTAATAATAAAAATTCATTGTTGTAAAATGTGGATAAAACGTTAATATTAAAAATAATACATTGTAATAGTCTAATATTATAAATACTTGTCAATAATAAGGTCAATTATGTTATTCATTCATGTGTCAAGGTAAAGGTCTGTTTACTCCTTGTCGTTGAGTACACATTAAAACGCAGTAAAACCTAGGTTATTGACCTAATAATACGGAAGGTCAAGATTCACTTTGGATAAATCTGGGCATCGGATCAGAGGCGTGCCGGAATGTTTGTCACTGAGTGTGTCTCGGAATGTTTTTCGTCCACAACACGAGAGGGACTTTTGTATTACTTACAGTCAGAATTTAAATACACACACACAAACCCGTAACCTAACCGCAGTACGGGTATACATGCGGCGCGACCTAAATGATGGGAAATTTGTTTTGATTAGACAGGTTAGGGATAACACCCTCAGGCCTCCCTTCTAAAGGATGTGTTATGAAAGATATCTCAATCTCCGCTAAGGAACCTGGGGCGTGCTTATTTTGTAAAGTGAAATTCCATCGGAAGAAGTTGGCTTCCTCGCTGAAATTCCTCGCGCGAAATATAAAGGATGTCGCTATATTCTACAATCCCAATTGATTTTTGAGGCTGCGAATAGTCACTGCATGTACAGTGTGTCCGGTATATGAGTGCCATTACTGAAATGGCTTATACAGGATTAACTGTGACCAAGTTGGATGGTACAAAACATGTATGAAGGGATTAGGGTGTGAGGCCAAAATATGAGCTTAAGTGATGCTGAGTTGAAATGTGTAGACTTAGTTCATTAACAACTAGTTTTCGACAGTAGTGTATATCGTAAAAAATTTCCTCTATCTCACAGGATAGTCTACTTAAAATATCTAGAACGGTGCTTATGCGAATTATCGAAAATATGGATAAACGATGGCCATACGGCGACAAAAGGTTGACACGATTGCAATAATTACTCTTATTATGTTTTCAGAATAAAACAGGTAACTTAATGCAGTGAAGTCAGATGGTAAAATTTTATAAATGCCCCAAATAACATTCTACATCACGTAAATGATAGGAGCAAATGCAGACCATGTTATTTGGAATTGAAATGAAGCGATAAATACAATAAATCAAGAAAACGTCAGTTTGCTTTACTTAAACACCCTGTATAAATTCTGGTAGCTTAAGGACACACGCTATTTCGATTAAAATAATACTTTCTTCTTCACATGTTTGGAAAGATCTCTCAACCTTAACCTATTTTTGGTAATTTTGGTTTTTTCTGAACCCTTCTCAAGTGGTACGCGTATGGGATATTTTCCCCTGTAACCCTCACACCTCCTTTACCCATCTAAGAGCTGTAAAATGGTAAAACTCGGGTAAATCACTGTAAATTTCCAAAACTTACTTGGTCTTACGGATTTGAAATGATAATAATTAGAATTCTGTTATTATCGAACCATCTAGTAGCCTTGCATTATTTCCATTCGATACAAATTATGCCATACGGCGCCTCTTCGAACCATTATGTTGCTCGTACCTCCCGTGCCGGATCAAAATTAAATTTTAATTTGACGCTGCCGCTATATATACTCACTCTCGCGCCTTAATTTAGACGGAAATGAATTTTCCATTTTCCCAGACCGCATCTGAATTTAGAGAGCGCCGCTTTAGCACAATTACTTGACCTCTGACCTTTCCCGCCCGGAGACGAGGAGGCGACCGACTGCACCAAACCCGCCAGGTCGATACTGTGTTACTGTGCATCCGTGTTTCAATTCCTCCGATCTTACTTTTCCCGTCACGGGAACGTGGTCTTCGTCCTCATGCAGCGGGATGACCAGTCCATCAGCTCAGGGTCATGCCAAGTTTGAAAATGGGAAGCTGAATTATGTACCAGCTATACAAGGTTTCATAATAGTATGTCTTTATCATAGCAATCATAAAATACAGGGTGTTTTATATAACACACAATGTATAACTCGGAAACTGGCAACACTGCATCGTTCGTCAACGTTTTTCTAGAGAGGGGGGGGGGGACCATCCTTTTAGTTTCAGTCCAAGGTTGAAGTCGATAGCACGTTTGGTTTGTGTTGCAACGTGTTGTAATTAAATTTTTAGTGAAATCTGGCGGAAATCCTTCTAAAATTGCAGGTGGTGTATGGAGACGAGTGTATGTCGAAAACACGCGAGTTTGAATGGGCAAAACGGTTCAAGGAAAGGACTGACGCGAATGTTTGCGTGCACTGATCACGTCTGACCGGCGCCTAAGCATTCGTGCGTTGTCTGACGAATTAAACGTCAACAAAGAAACCGTTCGCAAGATGTTACACGAAAATTTTAATATGCGAAAGGTTTGCGCAAAGATGGTGCCAAAAGTCTGACCCGTGAACAGAAAGTTATGCGAAAATCGATCTGCGAGGATTTGTTGGCCCGCATTCGGAGCGCCGGTAGAGACTGGATGAGTCGAGTAGTCACTGGAGATGAGACCTGGATATTGGAGTATGAGCCCGAGATCCGTAAACAAAGTCAGCAGTGGGTGGAAAACAGTAGAGAGCGGCCAACGAAAGCGGGGATGTCCAAGTCACAACTGAAGGCAATGTTGATCGTTTTTCTCGATATCCACGACATCACTCATCGTGAATATGTTCCTGCCGGCCAGACAGTGATTGGACAGTTCTATGTTGGGGTCCCGGAACGGTTTTTGACAAAAAAGGCATTCCAACGGTGCCGCACCCACCCTATAGCCTCGATAATGACCCCTGTGATTTCTTTTATTCGCCAGGATGAAGTCGCACCTCAAGGGAACTCATCATGGCGGCGTACAGGAGGTCAAAGAAGCTGTAACCGTGGTGTTAAACGGATTAACTGCGGAGGATTGCCAAGGGTGGTTCCAATCGTGGGAGCAACGTTTGAATCGTTGTGCAGAGTTAAAGGGAGACTATTGTGAAAGTCGATAATAAAATTTTGGCGAAATTGATATCAATATCTCTGTAGTGCGATGCTCGATTGTTGTTTTGATAAGAAAATTGTAATCCTAATAATTAATAGTTTTCCATAAAACCCCACTTTATCATCATCCGTCACTACTCTGTCTGGGTGTTTTCCGTCGTTTGCCACGTTTCTCTCAATTAATGCAATGGATCTAATTAATTGGCATCGGGGAGGGGTAGCTGGAAGTCCATCATGTGGTATAAAAATAACACGTTAAAATGGCGTGTCATTCTAGAACACACCTTCTCCGTATCCATCGACAAGACAAATTAAAATTGAATTGAAAAATCCCATTAGGTCATTTACTTAATTTAGGTCACAATTTTTTTAATGGAAACTGTATCGACATCGTCTAGTGAAACTGTTACCGGCACCAAGACTTCTATAAAAGAGTTATCAAGACACAACAACGAAAAGGACAAACACTGATGATGTTAGTACACAATATCGGACAAAACATGTACCTACGCGATGCTATAAATAGAGCTCAATACTGTAATTCAATCTAGTGACCTTTTCAGCACTGAGTCACTCCTAAAGCTCTATAAAAGGGATTGCAGATAATACGATACCAACAGAATAACCTTTCAATATGTTAATTGGATTATCTCTACTTTACATATGATTTGCGTTAGTCTAAATCCACTATCCGATTATTCTTTGAAGTAGGTCGCATGCGAAATAGTAGTAATACATTTATAGATGTTTCTAGGAGCTATAACTTTGTATGTACAGGCACCTGGTTATTTGAAATTCTAATCGCAATAGGAACTCGACTCACCTTGAAGAAATATTATGTAAATCAGTTGGAATGTGCAAAATACGGAAATATATCTTCAAGCGATTACACATTTTCATACAGTGTCCAAACAAAAGACTCTAGTGGCAAAAACACTTGACAAATCCATCAAAGATGCAATTGGTGCGGTATAAAAATTATATTACACACAAGGTCAAAAGTCTTGGATTCCCTGTATATAAAATGATACGATTTAACCTAGTGGTCTAATGTGGTAAAAAAGTACATGTACTTAGGGAACAAAAATGACAATAAAAAAAATTGCAGACCATGCACCTTGACTTTATTACCAATGTTTTTCCAAATCTGGTCAATTTGGCAGTGTATTCAGCCAAATGTTCCTTTGAATTTGTGTACATTATAATGCCAGGACGTGAAATTTGTGCGTTTACCCGATCAAGAATGACTGCTTTACATGATGCAGGACATTCTAATCATCAGATACACCAACATGTTGGGCATTCCAAGATCATCTGTTGTAGGAATAGTATACAGATATGAAGAATTTGATACAGTGGAAAACAGACCACGTAGTAGACGTCCTCGAGTATCTAATGAAAGGGAGGATCGGTATTCGGTGCAATATGCCGTAGACATCGCACATCTTCAGCTTCAGCTCTCAGGGCGCACTTTTAAGGTACGTTTCGCCGTGTTATATCGACACCTATTATTCCAAGACGACTCCACAATGCAAATTTACGTGCTAGAAGACCATTACGGGTCTCCACTCTACTTCCAAGGCATCGTGCAGTGGGCGCGAGAACATAGGGGTTGGCTTTTACGCCACTGGCGGTCTCGCGTCAAAAATTCAGACGTCTTAAGTCACGGTTGACACATTTGTTTTTATTGTCAATGTAATTTTCAATATTTGGTCGCGTTAAAAGCAATAATTTTTTGCAATTTAGTGCAGTATATAATGCAAACTTTTAGTGTAGTATATAGTTTTATTATTATCAGTTGCAATTTCTTAAATATTTTGATGAAAATATAATGAATTATTCATTTGTTCGTATGACTTAAGTCGTTTGAATTCTTGTCGCGGGTATATTTACAGACGAAACAAGAATTGGTTACTGGTGACAAGTTATTACGCCCATTATCTACCCCCTAAGTAATGAATTAGGTGAACATTTTGTGTTTATGGACGACAACGCTCGACCACATCGAGCAAGAACGGTTCAGGAGACACTCGAAGCAGGACATATCAATAGATTAGATTGGCCAGCCAACTCTCCTGACATGAATCCTATTGAGAACATGTGGGACAATATTCCACAACAGATCTTTAACCGCTTGATTATCTCAATGCACAGACTTGTCAATATGTAATTGGAACGTGGTGGAGGTAATACCGACTATTAGTCAAGTAGAGAAGTTGCATTGTTACTTTTTTGATTTAATAAATATTGTCAAAAATGTCACACACTTGCTGGTTGTGAATTTTCTAAGTACTCAGTTTATCGAACGTATTCTTTACACAAAAAAAAAAAGATTCAGAGAACAATATACTTACAAATGTATTTCGTTTTTCTGACAAAAAGAATTCTTTAACAAGAATGAGGGGAGGACCAAAAAATTTGAACAGCTTTAAACGTTAGGAGATTTACCTACATCAGGATCAAGAAGGTGTGCTCTATTTAGAACACGTTACATTTCAATTCATCGCAAAATCCAGTATATATTTCACCCAATACTTTAGAACTATTACCGCGACCTACACATTTGTTTCGACATGTTTCAACAGCTCTTGATATTGAAAAGGCGATTTTAAAATTGAAAGTTAACTCGGTCAGTACACTTTGAAGCATATCAACCTAGATTTAACCGATATAGATGGTGGTGTAGCAATACGAAATGTTTAAAAATTGCCAAGTTAAGATAATAATATAGTATTTTATATAATTGGTAGAATGATGACATTCCTGTTGTGTGAAATCATAAATAAGATTGTTGGGAACGCTCTTTATCCTTTTTTCAATGAAAACAATTCTTTGTTTACCCGACATGCAACGTAATCTACGACTGAGCCATTTCATACTAACATCTCCTTATTGGTAAAAAGAAAACCGGGTCAACTGTAATCAAAATAACGAGTAATTAAATAAAAAATACCTTTTCAATAAACCATGACCCTTTTTTAAAATGCCAGACAGAATTTATTGGCCATTTCGACAAGAATTACGTAAGGCCTTCATCTGCTACGCAATCGAATTAAAAGAATAACTGAAACAGGTTCATTAAGTAGGCACGTCAGATACATACACTCGATACAACTTTATGACAACGTACCTAATAATTATATCCACATTACAGTGAAATTAACACTTATATAAGTATGTACTTGCATGTCGTCTGACCTTAACATTTTGCTTATCTGCAAATGCGTATATGGTTTTGTGGGCGATACAAACGAACAATACAATGTCAATGAATAAGCAAAATAATAGGAAATAAAAGGCCAAATCGCCAGGTACCGCCAGGTTACAAGATGTACAACAATTCCTTCGTGCGTCATTGTTTGATTGTATAAAAATAGGAAAATATGAACGGTTCGACTCCTATCAGCGTAACAGAAACATAATCTTTGATTTGCACTTGACGAATTTAAAATGCCGTTTAAAATATTAATTCCAGGGATTAAAGCCGATAAGTATAAAATAGAACATCACAGTTAGTTGTGGCAAACTGGTGGTGTATTCTGTTGCCAAAAAGGTTTTTTGCTGTACAAATGTGGGGTCTTCGAATAGTCATTGTTTAGTTACAGCGTGTCAAAAATCAGTCATCAATCATTTAACTAAATTCGGTGTGCATATTTAGTATGACAGTAGGTATGAAACAAAAAATTGCCAGCTTCAGAAACTTACAAGTGTTGGAGGTGTAGGAGGTATCATCGATCATTATTTGTCAACAAAATATTGCGTCATTCTATTATCTTAACTTTTTGTTTCTTTATACTTTTTTGTTTTCCAAACCGATTAACAACAAAACAAAATACATGCTTCAGATC
Source organism: Monochamus saltuarius (assembly GCA_025584915.1). NCBI lineage: Eukaryota > Metazoa > Arthropoda > Insecta > Coleoptera > Cerambycidae > Monochamus > Monochamus saltuarius. Next base: position 42,437,591 of record CM046729.1, read on the forward strand.
TTCTTCAAATTGCAGCTCAAACACGTGCAAAGATTCCAGGAGTAACTCTTAGCATATCACAACCAGCTATAATTTTCTGACGTAAGTGCTCCTCAGATTCAATGCCAACCTTGTAAACTAGTCTTAAGATGTCACCAAAGAAATACATGAATAAGGTTCATATCGGGTGGTTAATATTGACTTGGACCCATACATTCAAAGAAAACTGATGTTAAAAATTGATATTCCGTTATGGCACTACGGTTTTCATCAGACCAAACGTGTATATTGTGGAAATTTGCTTCGTCGGTAAGCAATATGCCAGGGGGAAAGTAAACATTTTCTTCAATTTTTTTTGCAAAATCCAGTGACAAAATTGTAGGTGAGCAGCAGTAAGGCTTGAACCCTTTGTATCTGATACGGGTATAACTGTTGATGCTTCAGAACGGTCCAAATTAATTTATGTTTCACATTAAAATTTGCAGCAATGTTCATATTATTAGTATTTGGGTCTTCTTCATTTCTTTTAATTTTTGACAGGCTGTAACTAGAATGGCTGTCTAGACCCCACATTTATATAACAAAAAAACCCTTATTTTTGACCACATAATAACGCTGGATGTTTGAATTCTACTTAAGAAACTGTATATTAACCTATTTTCGGTTTCCACTCATCAAAACTGAAACCAAGTAAATTAACGTAAAGAAATACAAATAAAATTGTCTTGATCCAGAACACAACTGTTTCTTTAAATATTTTGACGTGGTTGTTGTAAATCTGCCATCTTACCGCAGTCATAAATTTACGCTAAACTAAACAAACAATAAAAAATGATTCCACAATTTTAAGAAAAAGTGATGCATCTTTTCAAAAATATCGGGCTACGTTGGTATTTTCAAAAAAATTTTTGCTGCGTCGGCAAATTTTCACATTATTCGTAATAAACATAAAAACAAACAATAATTTAATAGAGATTGTTCCTTTTTTGTTGAATCTGGACAAGCGTCCTGATCGAAATTGATATATTAACTCTATAAAAAAAAAACGTTAATAGTGTTTACACAACTCGGCTGGTTTCCCAATCGCTTGTCATTACAAAACATTAAAACCTCGTTTACTGGATTTGCATTTTGTTAATGGCTCTTGAGGCAGTCGCTATTACTTTTAATTGCCTTTTCACAGACGATTTGAATGTCATAATTACAATGAAAAACATCATGAGGAGAAAAGATATCATTTCTATCTTATCAAATCTCGAATAAAAAATTCTCAAAGTCACGCACTAATGCTACCGTATCAAACAAAAAAATAGTATATCTCGAAGTATTCGGAATTCGCTGTTTATATTCATAACAACTTGCACAATATTAAATCTTTCTAGGAAAGCGCTATTTAGATTTTATTTGTTGTTTTAAAGGGCATCATTGTAAAATATTACGTATTTTATCTACAATCACTATAAAGTAGGATTTTTTGCTTGATGGTGACAATGAAAAGTTGACTTTATTGCTTGACGAGCGATAAAATCTAGCAAGCGCTCGTTGTCAATAGCAACCAAATAAACAAGCGTCGAACTTTTACTGCCACAAATAATCCTATCAACTTTTGTCATTCTGTAGGAAGTAGGTAGCTTTGAGACCTAGAAATAAAAACACACCAGCACGATTATTCTTAAAATTTAATAAGGGTAAGTGTTTCAATCAAGTGGTAGGAATGAATGTTTTTGCTAAAATACCAAACGATATAATCTACTAATAGGTGAGATATAAGTGGTCTGCCTACCTGCTCGGCCTAAACTTACAGGAAGCGACCTACATTGTAGCAGGTATTTAACGCAGACCTCTCGCCCTAGGCGACGAGCCATTAAATCTATAAATGATACTGCAGGTAACAACTACTCCGCTGACTAATGCCCCGACCGGCATTACACTTGCATTATCTGTGTGAACAGCCAAGAACCCTTGTCGAACATACCACCAAACATAGACCGGTTTCGGGCTTGTCAGCCCTCATCAGTATGCCGTAGGTGAGATGACCGACAATTGAACTGGCTGTTCCTTCATATGTATGTACACATATAAACTGAGTGCAGGTGAGATATAAGTGGTCTGCTTATTTCCTGCTCGGCCTAAGCGGCTCGACTTGTCCCGAAACGAATGATTCTATTAACAATTTTCATTCATGGGATTAAAAATACATTTCCTTCTTTACAGCTTCTACTACTAGATAGTTATTCCAAGGTATGTAGTTGAAAAATGAACCAAAATGCATTTCACAATCCCTTGAAGATTGTATTCAGAATATCCACCCATGGGATTAAAATATTCAATGAGTCCAATATGTTAAGAGAGTACTTATCACCTGATGACAGGCAAAGGGTCCAGCCGCCTAGACGACGAGCCAGACCCATAAATAACGAGATAAGAGTGTGAACTGTTGTTCTTAGAGAAAGTGTTGGTTTTAGGGTAGAGAATCATTCCTATTTTGTTGTTTGTTCGAGCTAGATGCTTACCTGTTAAGTTGTATGTTTCATTGCAATTTAAATAATAAATTGTATATTAAAGAATTAAAGTGCTTCATTACATCTCAGAAGTGGGATTGGTAACCGTGAGATTATCAAATAAGTGAAAAAGTGTGCAAAGAACTAGTTTGTGCGAAAAATGGCTTCATCTCCTAATGAAAAAGAACAGGCGATCGAAACTTATGAGCAGCTGTACCAACGTCTGCTCGAAGAACAATCTAGCGGGAAAAGAAGTGAAATATCTTCAAATCCGGAAAAAGATGTCGATGGACAGGGTGAGCTTTATAGCAGGTTGCTGCTTGAGTTGGCAGATTGTTGCCGGAGAGTTGGCAGATTGCTGCCGGAGAAGTGAGTTTGTAGCAGGTTGCTGGTTGAGTTGGCAGATTGCTGCCGGAGAAGTGAGTTTGTAGCAGGTTGCTGCTTGAGTTGGCAGATTGCTGCCGGAGAAGTGAGTTTGTAGCAGGTTGCTGCTTGAGTTGGCAGATTGCTGCCGGAGAAGTGAGCTTTATAGCAGGTTGCTGCTTGAGTTGGCAGATTGTTGCCGGAGAGTTGGCAGATTGCTGCCGGAGAAGTGAGTTTGTAGCAGGTTGCTGCTTGAGTTGGTTGAGTGCTAATCTTATGTTCGTGTATGTTGCTTGCGTGTTCTGGCCAAGCACAAGAGTCTGCATACATGTTCATACCGCTGCACTGGTGTTTTGTTATCAGAAAAAGTTGTCAGAATTCGTTAGTGTCTTAACTGAAGTTGAAGTACAATCGATGCTGTAGTAAATTTTAATTGCAGATAAAATAAATACCACCTTCGCGAGGGCGCGAAGAAATGCAGGATGGCCGATTGTTAAGAGAGTACTTATCACCTGATGACAGGCAAAGGGTCCAGCCGCCTAGACGACGAGCCAGACCCATAAATAACGAGATAAGAGTGTGAACTGTTGTTCTTAGAGAAAGTGTTGGTTTTAGGGTAGAGAATCATTCCTATTTTGTTGTTTGTTCGAGCTAGATGCTTACCTGTTAAGTTGTATGTTTCATTGCAATTTAAATAATAAATTGTATATTAAAGAATTAAAGTGCTTCATTACAAATATATTATCACGAGTAAAATCTAAAGTTATGGACTGCCATAGTAATTGGTATATTTAAGCAACTAATTCGATTTATTAGGTAATAAAAAGATCGACGAGAACGACGTAATAAGCGGTTCATTTGAATGCAATTAGAGAAATCTAAATTGGCTTTTAATTCTCCCGATGAGGGCGTTGAGCATTGCTTAAGGCATCAGAGATCTTTCGTCGCTTAGGTTAGTATAGTAAGGATATTTTGTATAATGCTATTTTCTGATTATCTGGTACGCAGGACTATATAAGTTTATGTTATAACAATACAGTTAAATTGACAAAAAAAAAATGTAATTTGAAAGATTTCTGTATCTAAAAATTTGTTGCTTAGACCGCACATTCTTATAATGCAGCATCAACAATTAGATAATTGTTCCCAAGTATGCCAACTTTTCATGAAAAAAGGATCTGACAAAGTAGAATTAAACGTCAAATTTATGAATTTTTTGAAATTTCGTAAAATCTGCAGATCTGTATTATTATTAAATCAGTTGAGAAATTATTCCCATTTGTGTAAAAACAAAGAGTATTATTCCAAATGTTCTGATAACACAAATTAATTTTATTGATACGATAAGATTAGATTACATTTACCATAATTTTTATTATAAATAAATGGTTGTATAAAATATTGTAATACACATATTAATGGATATTTTCTGTCACCTGACATGGATTTAATTTAATTATAAATTGTTTAAGTACGGAAAATTAAAAAAAATAGTGAGCATATAAATTGAAAACTATAAAAACACTTTTTATGATTTAAATGGACTTCATTTTAATTGTAGATGATAGCAAGACCCGTGTAACAACAAAAGTACATTAGAAACCAATTATTTCGTTGCATTATATGGCAATTTCCAAAACCAAAAACTAATTATACGAAATTAGACTTATGACCTTATAATAATGTTCAATTAGCGTAGCCAATAGGTATGTTTATTTAATTGTTTACCATCAGCGATACCGATTAAACGTGGAAGCATTTACTGTTATTTTCCTTCAAAATAATTAATAGCTACGTGTTTTGAAAATTTAGCCACTGTGGTAATTCGCTATTTTAATTTTCTTTGGGAAAAAACATCTGGGTTTTTTTCAATAATGACTTCAAAACAAGTAATTTGAAACAGTTTTTTTCCTATTCTCATTATTTATGTTATATACCTGAACGGAAAAAGTTTTTATTTTATTTTAGTCTCTATTGGAAGCAATGGCGTATCGCACTTTCTTGAAAATTAAAGTAAAAGTAACAAATTTTGATTCCCAAATACATTTTTTTAAAATAGGTATTAAAGTACGTCAAAATAGCCATTATAATACAAAAAATAATGAGTAGATACGTTTTAATTATTTGTCTATACTAAACATTACTTTTATTAATTGGGTATACAAAGTGTCACACAAAATGTCAGATAACAATAAAACTATAAAATAAAAAAGTTTTTGTTTATAATTTTGCGATCCCAATTTCAAAAAGAAAAACTTAATATGCCTCAGCACTAATGTTGCTTTTTGTCAATCATATGGTTTATTTGAGCAAAAGTTGCACTTTAACGCCTAGCTACATAAAAAGTTTGTTAACACTCACCATATCAGGTGCATGGTACAGAGGAAAACTCCTGGAACAACCAAATCGTCTGATCCTACGCTCCATCTCCTCCTGAACACTATTAATCCTGGCATCCTCGGCTCTACAGATGTCTCTCCGCCTTGAGAATAATACACTGGGCCACTTTAAATCGCATCATACGTGCGACACTCTGATGGTTGTACTTTTCTTAATCGCACCACATGGTGTTCTTTTTTTAAGGTTTAGTCCTTAAGCGCGAACTTCGCCGCATAGCAGGAAGGATACGCCCAAACTACAGTCAACGCCATTTCCCTGCATCTGTAACAAAATCCACGTTAATAAATATATATAGTAGTTTCTTTTGATTGTTAGCACTGACAGACTGTTGTGAAAATCAAACACTATGTTCAATGATATGATTTAATAACACCGGTAAGTATATGAAGTGTTGACAATACTTGAATTTTATTTTTGTTCCGACCGTCACAAAACTATGACATTTTTGACTGTCAGGAGTATTTAAGGTTGACATTTTCCTTACTGAAAAAAGGTATCTTAGCAACAAAAGTATTCACTTTTATTCCTAGGAGCTAAAGCTAAATTCGTAAAGCGTGTTCACTATACTCTTTCCAGTAGTCCAGCTTCAAAATTTTTATCGACCACCATTCGATGACACTTATCACTAACATATCTGAGAAATAATCGTCGTTCTACCAATTGGGGTGGACGTAAAGCAATATATTGTCACGGAATTTGCCCCACTCACACCCAAACCGACGACTGTGGTATCGCGAAATGCTAAGATTGCCCCGATCGCCCCTACACGATTCTGTTAAACAAACAGAATGCCGCAGATCGAGATGGGACTGGAAAAATCGGGAATCGACGAGAAGCATTCGAGTCGTACGGGAAAATGGATCTAGAGATACTGAAATATACCTGGAATATTCGTTGGGTGTATAAAAGAAGAATAGACGGCCGGGTTAGTCAGTCTTGTATTACAGTGTTCAAGTGAAGTGTTTAGTTAGAGAGATCAAAACGATTTAGATAGCGATTAATTAAATAAGTGTTTAGTTGACCTGTAATTAGTAGTCAGTAGTGTACTGAGCAGTTAATAAAGAAGTGATTAATTAACGGATTGTTTTTCTGACAATAGAAAAAGACGGATTGGGAAATCCGTGACAATATAATAACTTAAATAATTGTCTCCCAGCACAGTAAAAGAACGTGGTCTTTTGGTTTTGGCATTTGGCACATCTTCAACATTATCAATAATTGCTAAATTGACTAACACTCATACATTTCTCGAGATTTCTTTGGGAGAAGATTCAAAGAAACCTCTCTCGCATACTCTAGTATCTCCTGAGGTACACCTAAGTCTTCATTAAATTACATTTTTACAGACTTTTCAGCAAATTGAACCACAAACAATCACAAAAGAACTCATTTAGCAATATGGCGACTAATGTTTGACAAAGGATCAATGACTACATCGATATCGGTCAGTGGTCGCGCGGTTTAATGCGTCAGTACTTGAATCGAGGTGACTAGATCGCTGTGGGTTCGACCCCCTCAGCCGGTAGACCGTATATAAGCTATATTCATGGAGAGATTGGCACCCTCTTTGTATGGTAGGGTGGAAGAATGTTGGCTTGGGTCAATGTGAGAGATTGATACCGGTTGACATTTGACTATCCCCCTAATTAATGAGGTTTTCCAGGCTTCCCTCATTCCTGCACTGAATGGCGGTTAGGGCCTACCAACGTAAGTCGTTCCTGGATGCAAATGCGACCTGCTTAATAATAATATGCCGCCCCCTCTCCCGCGCAAGTCTTCGACTTCTGGGCTAATCCTCGTGATTAGAATGAGGGGTAGAGATAATTTTAAAGCGCAAATTAAATAATTAAATGGGGGATTTTTGTTGGACAAAAAATAGCATGTTTTATTCGGATTAAAAGTGTTTTTTTGTCTTGCAAATTTGCGTTTGCATTTTTTAAAATTTGGTCGCTACAAAAGTGATACTTTTAATCCTAATATAACAATAAACCATTTTATTCCGACCTAATGCCAATGAAGTTCCGTATTCCGTAATAAATGTCACATAGCTTTCGAAAACTTCGTCCATATCGTTGTTTTTCTCGTAATATCATTTCTCATTCTATTCTGCATCATTTCGTGTGTCTGTACCATATTCTATCCAATAAGAATAGTTCACTCCATTAAGTTAACTTAATCTTACGAAATAATGAGTATTGATTTCAGTGATGTTGTTCAATCCTTATACTTTGTGATCTTACAGCTATATCTTTATCGTTAGCATTCAGTTCTTTCAACTAAAATAATCTCTTTTATGCTATGTACTGTATTGCTCAGTAAAAATAATTGTAAATAATTTTAACAATTTAGTTGGTTATAGATTAATATCCATTTTGTTTCACCATACATTAACATGTTTTAACATTTCAGAAAACGACATAATGGAAAATGTCACAAGAAATGAGGTTATATGATAGACCCGTTTTTAAATTCAGCGTTCTCTATCGTAAGCAATTTCGATGTCTTGTCTCATATCCCACTGAATTAGGTTTCAAAAAAAAGCTATAATATTTTTAAATTTCAAATTACAAATAATAATTTGTAATGCTTTAACTTGATCTCATTTTTTCTTACTGTATTAGAAAGGTATTTTAAGCTAATACAAATCAAATTTCTATGCTCTCTGATACCAAACATCTAGGTATGCTAATTAACAATTCCACAGACAAAGCTCTATTCAATAATTATCTAAGTTCACTTTTGAAACAGTGGGAACCCGAAAATTCAACCACAATGAGATATATTAAATGTTACAAAAGCTAACAATAAAGAATATACAGTCTTCTTGAAATTTTGCACGTCTCAATTATTTACCATTCTGAACAACTTTTTCAAGTAACATTTTGCTGTATTTTCAGCAGAAAAGGCACTTTACCTGAAACCAAAACAGTTTTTACTGGGTGCACTGAGCATTTCAAATAAGATTATTTCAAAAATGGTTACGCCTACCGACTTCAGCAAGGTATACTTTCAAATAAAACAGGTAGGAGGATCGATTGTTTCGATACATTAAGCTGCTGCAAAGTTCTTAAAAAAAACATGGTGTGCCACAAGTGGCGCCCTCTACTAGTGCCGCCAAAATTAGAAACAAATTTTGGTACCTTTGAATAGTCGCTGGTGGCATGAGATAACGTTCCTGTTATTTGCTAAACTCTGTATTATTGAGTTCTTAAATGTCAAAAATTTTTTGTATCTGTAGAAAACAGTATTTCGAGAATACGGCAGCCTTAAACCAAATTGAAATATTAAATTTGACTTCTGTCCTTCTGTATGATTGGACTATTGCACGAGATAAGATGAACGCACGCATTATGATGATTAATTTTAATAATTTGGTCAGTCGGCCACATCTAATTTCCGTTTGTACGTGTTGTCGGAGATAATATGTCCAACGACTGTCACAACCGTTGACAGATTGAATCGCCAGCACTTACCAATGCGGATATTATTATCTGAGGAGTTATTTTCGAACAACACATTATGCATTCTGCAGTCGCCAAATAAACACCTCTGAAATCTACTTGGCATAGAAATTATCGTTCTTTGTTTTGCTTACTTGGACTTGTTTAGTCTGTGGAAAAATCTGAGTGAAGATTGGAGAGCTACGTATCTTGTTTACTCTTAGAATTTAGTGAAAAATAAACCACTGCTTTAGTTTGCAAAGATCTATGTTACACAGGGTGTTTCTTATCATTATGTACATTAAACTATTTTTTATATCAAAAATGAGCTTTGTAACAACGCATGTTTAAGATAGAGAATAGGTTTTAAGTTTTACTTACATTTTTTGGTATTACGAACGTTGGATGAAGTTACTATATAACTTTCCATGCACTGTTGCCAATATCAATAAATGTGACGTTACAAAATTTTAAATCTGTTTCAGAAGAAATATGTTTGCAATCTATATCCTGCGATTATTAAAAAAAACTGTTTATATCAAACATTTTAAGAAAAAAGATACTTTTAACTTTCGTTAGACAAATTATTTTTCCCAACAAAGTAAAAACCTATCTTCGAAAGTCAGTTGCAAATTAGGTCACCTTTTGAACCCTCTGCTCTCTATAGTTTTACAGTTTGACCTGTACAGTCGTAACCGTTTTATTATCAAGTTATATAGTTTTAATTCCATATACTTCCCTCTACCTTATAGCTCTATAGCCCATATACTGCCATATAGGTTATTCGCAGGCCACAGACCAACAGAAATTTCACCGCAAAACTATCCACGATGTCGTAAAACCTTAACGGGGGAATGAGTCGTAAAAATAACCAGAGATATAATTGGATCATAAAATTTTCGAAGAGCTTTTTTAGAAAAAAAGACATTAACCTGCTTCAGCTTACCTTATCCCATTCTACCTCGACTGTTTAGCCCCTTTGGCTCGTTTAAAGCTCCCATTTAGTGGATGAAACACGTTCTCGATAAAAAAAAATAAAATAAAACGGATTTGTCACTACGACGTTGATAGTCGTGACATTTCTCGGACACGGTGACGCACGAGTCAGATAAGAGCAGACATGATACAGTTTTATACCGTCGTATTCGTTTATACATAAATTATCTTCTGTGGTTACTGATACGTATAAAAAATGGCTTTTTAGGGACTATGAAACTAAAAAGAAATGAACTATAAACACTTTATATGTAGAAAGTATAGTGTATCAAGTTGAGGTTCGTTAAAGAATCACCCAAGGGATTAAGAGATCCAATAATGAAATTAAAAATATGTTTTTTGAGATAAACACACGTAAAATTGAAACTAATAATAAATAAATGAGATACTAGATATACAGAAAGTAAAGTGCTTCTTGCAATACCAAGTTAACGTTTGTTATAAAATTACCCAAGGGTTTAAGACATTCAACAATATGACGCAAAAGTTTGAGTTTTTGGTAAGTAATTTGCGATACACCTGTTTAGTACACAGAAAGTGATGGTTATAATACCAAGGTGGGGTTTATTAAAGAATCACCCAAGGGATTAAAATCCAAAATACGACGAAAAATATGGGCGTTTTCGGATAAACACACGCAAAATTGAAGCTGAGGATAAATGCATGAGGTGCTTGACATATAGATATAAAGTGCTGGTTGTAATACCAAGGTGGGGTTTGTTAAAGAAACACCCAAGGGATTAAAATCCAAAATATGACGATAATTGAGTTGTTGGAATAAACACACGCAAAATTAAAACTAATATTAAATTAATGAAATACTTGATATACCTACAGAAAGTAAAGTGCTTCTTGCAATCCCAAGTTGAGGTTTGTTAAAAAATCATCCAAGGGATTAAGACATCCAACAGTATGACGAAAAAAATTGGGGTTTTGGGAAGGAATTAGTGACCTACTTGGTATACAGACACTAAGGTGCTGGTTGTAATACCAAGGTGATGGGGTTTGTTAAAGAATATCCCAAGGGATTAAAATCCCAAATACGACGAATGTGGGTGTTTTGGGATACACACACGTAAAATTGAAAGTAAGGATAAATTAATGAGATGCTTGACATATAGAAAATAAACTAGTGGTTGTAAAGAATCACCCAAGGGATTAAAATCCAAAATATGACGATACATTTGAGGTGTTTGGCATACCTACAGAAAGTAAAGTGCTTCTTGCAATCCCAAGTTGAGGTTTGTTAAAAAATCACCCAAGGGATTAAGACATCCAATAGTATGACCAAAAAATTTTATTTTTTTAGCAAGAAATTAGCGATATTTGTATACAGAATGTAGTGCTGGTTGTAATACCAAGGTGGGGTTTGTTACAGAATCACCAAAGGGACTAAAATCCAAAATATGACAAAAATGTAGGCGTTTTCTGATAAACACATGGAAAATAGAAACTAAGGATATATTAATTAGATGCTTGACATATAAAGAACAAAGTGGTGGTTGTAATATCAAGGTGGGAGTTTGTTAAAGAATAACCCAAGGGATTAAAAGCCAAAATGTGACAATAAATTTGAGTATTTTGAATAAAAATAGATAATTTAGGTAATACGTTAATTTGATATATTCGATACTGCATATTTATAATAATATTTGAAGAAAGAAATGTGTAAGGTCAGAACAGATAAAGAATACTACTCTGACATTCAATAAACACGGTGTTGAGTAGATAAATATCTAAGATAGGACCGTAGCCTATATGAAAATCTAAAAATATCCACTTCATTCAACTATAGCTATGCTGTGTGTAAGTATATAATTGCTGTCTATTCTGATCACGTAAACGATCTGGCAAAAATTCCCTAGTCAATTTTTTTGTGGCGGTGAACAAAATTCAAGTAAATGTGACTAATACTTAAAACTGATTTTACTCTGTTTTGCTAAACAATTTAAAAACATAAGCATCATGATTAACATATTCCTTAAAGTTGATTGAACAAATACAAAATATTTTGATTCTAAACACTATACTAAAACAAACACATCTAAATTTATCCCAAAATTTAAATTCATTCTATTCATTCATTCTATAATTTTTAAGAGACCACTCTTTGAATATTGTGGTTAAAATTACCTTAAATAGTATAGAGTAAATGCAAAATAATGTTAATTGACATGAATGTGGGTTTGAATAATTTACCGGTATTTTACGATGTTATTCATTTTGAATAATTTACAGATGTTGCTAAAAATAAACATGTTTTCTTCATATAAACATGTACGTATGTACATACATACTTCTTCATATTAATATTTAATAATAAAAGTTTCTGTGATGTATAAGTGAAATATGGTTCCGTGGAGATTTTTCACAGATAAATCTGATTTAGTTCGGTGCTAAAAGGTCCCTCTCTTGAAGTAAGGTCGTAAACACTTTTTATTGGTTCTTCCGAAACGCACATGTAAATTCGCGGACAGTTTTATGTGGGGTTACTATCCCTGCTATCAGCAACGAATATACAAACGTTATTTGAAACACACAACTCTTTTTTGAACTCGTGATTTACCTACATAGGAATCAAAGCTGTCCCGGCAGTACGGAAAAATGTTTAAAAATATGAAATTGTCGAGAGGAAATCAATTTGATCTTCAGTTAGTTTTAAAAAAAGAGCAATAAGAAGGATGATAATTACTTCATATTGGTTCCAATAATAATTATATTTTTTTCTGTGTAATTTATTGCGAACAATATAGGCAATTAAAAGTATAATGACAATTATTGAAAAGTACGTACTAAGATATTCTACAAAAAGTTTTTTACCAAGGCAATTTCGTAAGATAATAAAAACAGTGGCGGTTTGTAACTTCCACATCAGAAAGGGCGGAAAATGTAGAAAAAGTACAAATACAATTAGGTAGTTTTATTTTTAGTACTACTGAAATATACAGGGCGTTTGCTAATTCCGTGCGGGAAATCCAGGTGCATATTCTATGGTTAAAATTACAGAATTTTCAAAACTGATAAAAAATTCAAATAAAACTTCATAACTTTCAAACGCCTTGATATTTTTGGCATAACTTTTAGTATGTTGTCAGGTACAAGATGTAATTTTCAGCTTACGTAAAGTACCAGTGGGGGGTTATGGGTAGGTACTATCATGACTTTATTCCTTCAACTTTCCGAGAAAAAAAAAAATAATAACCAATCTAATAAACGCTGCAGTTGACAGATGTCAATTCTGATTAGATTTTGTTTAGCTGCCAGAAACAGTTTCTGAGGTGACTTGATTTAATTTGTTGTTTTTGCTATCAAAAGATGTAATATTCTAACATGCAATCTAATAAAACAAAATAATAAATTAGGGGGTCAAATACGATTGAGGCAACCAGAATTTAATTATTAATTAATTACTTATTGTTAAATTGTTTTAAAAATGAAGAGTCCTTATTTTGTGATACTGCCGATGAATTCACTATATCCACTTTACTCTTAACCAGCCCATCACAGACACAAATGGGAATATTCACATTTTTTTCAAGCCGATTTTATTGGATCGGTTTTTTTTCGGAAACTTGAAGGTATAAAGTGTTGAAATTATACATTTTTGAATTCAGCAAGTTAAGCTTTACAAGAATCCGATGAAAAAATACAGGGGTTCTATTTAAAAAAATATCCGATGACGTCATCACGCGAAAACAAAAGAACGTCGGAAATGCGTTGGTATAGAAAAAAGAGTCTTTTTAAAAAGCAAAATCGACGGGTCCGAGGAAATTTCATAAAATTTCGTTGTTTTAGAAATAATGCATTTATTCCTTACTTTTCTTCCACACTGTATAACATAAATACGCCCCTGGATTTTTGACCTCTACTTAAAAAACACTCTGTATGTACCTATATACTTAAAAAAAAAACTAGAGTTACATTCACAAAAACAGTTTTCAGATTCTACTATTTATAAATTCAGGAATGTTAAACAAAAAAATCCACTTTCTTTGATCTTTGAATAGAATGTAAAATTAAGTCGGTGACATTGCGATAGTTTGATGTTTAAACCACTGTGACACGCTTTGCACTGATGAATTGCCACTTTTCGTTCTTGCCGGAACCGAGTCAACGTTTCGGAACCAATTCCTTGCGTAATCAGTCGGTCAGAGACCTCTCTTTACAACATACACATTTCGGTTTGCACAGAAAATGCAATTCAAGTATAATTGAAACCGTGTCTTTCGTTGGAAAAGAAAAAATATACATATATGCATTCAGGCTGTTGTAATAATTGTTTTTGGTTAAATTTTGTAATATTTTTAGTTATTCTCATTTATTTTACAAGTTAGCCAGATTTGACGCCATATCATCATTATTATGCTAGTAGTACTACTATTTTAATGGTGATTCGTTCAATCTTTAGGTTGTTGAAAATGTGTTGCATATACCAGATTTGAATGAAATAATAAAATTTCCTCTTCTCAAGACACAAATTAATTTAAAAAAATAGATTTTTTGACATCTAAAAGTGTGTAAAACCGCCTATTTGCCTAATCTAACCAACAGGCATTCATTTTACCGACAATAAACAAGAGTACCTTTTTTAGTCTAAGGTTGAAGCTACCCAGATTATACAGTGCTTTCGAAAAGTAAAGAATAAATTAATTATTTTTGAAATTGAGAAGTTTTCGAAAAAATATCCTGGCACGTCGATTTTGTTTTTAAAAAAGGCACTTTTTGACATACGACCCACATTTGTGACGTCATCGTTGTTCGAGATATGACGTCATCGACAATTTTTTTAAATAGCAACCCCCAATTTTGACCATGCCATTTGAAAGAGCGTGTCATTCTACATACATACATCATGGAAAATTACGGTGTTACATAACAAAAATTTCAAGAAAATAATGTTTAAAGATTTTAAAATTTAATTTTCACAATACTGAAAATGATAATGATTATGTAAAAAATCGACTAAATTAAATGTTCAAATTGTGCACCGTTGGCTGCCTGATAGTAACCAAGACGAGTAATAAATTCATTTTGGATATTATCAATAACTTTAGGAGGTATACGATATATCTCGTGACGAATTCTTGCTTTTAAATCTTCTAAATTAACCGGTCTAGTAACGTATGCTTTGCTTTTTAAGTATCCCCACAAGAAATAATCTAGGGGTGTCAAATCAGGCGATCTGGCTGGCCATTCAATCGGCCCACTTCTCCCTATCCAACGATTCGGGAACAGCTCATGTAAATAAGCACGGACAGGTGTTGCATAATGGGGAGGCGCACAGTATTGTGAAAATTAAATTTTAAAATCTTCAAACATTATTTTCTTGAAATTTTTTTTATGTAACACCATAATATTTCATGATGTATGTATGTAGAATGACACGCTCTTTCAAATGGCATGGTCAACATTGGGGGGCGCTACTTAAAAAAATTGTCGATGACGTCATATCTCGAACAACGATGACGTCACAAATGTGGGTCGTATGTCAAAAAGTGCCTTTTTCAAAAATAAAATTTTTCGAAAACTTCAATTCAAAAATCATGAATTTATTCGCTACTTTTCGAAAGCACTTTTCAAGGACACTAGAGGTCCTGACTAGCGCCCATCACATTAAATTTTTATTAAATTATATTGAGTACTTTAGAAGTTATTCAAGACAAACTGATTCCCAGCGGCGTCCACTTATCTCCGTAGGGAGGGCCTATAGGCAAGAATTTTATAGAAATCTGTCATCTTATTTTTTCATGTTCTATCTGCACCCGAGAGATTTCCCACATTTTCCGGGACACCCTGTATAGAGTAGTAAAATGTTGCATATGTTTGTATAACGATGAACTCACAGGAACCACACTGTTTCATTATTCATTGTTATAAAACAATGCATTCTCGCATCGAAAACTCACATTCCGTCCAAAGCAGAATGAGGTTTGCACCGTCGACCAATTTACATAACGTTATGGTCCACCTGAATGGGCTTAGCTTTAGATCAACCAGGTAAAACCTTGTTTCTATACGAAATTGTGTAAGAATACAGCGACCAACGACGAGTACGAGCCTGGCACTCACCTACCTTCAACAGCTGCAACCCCTAAACATCCTCGTTCCCCATACCACCACAGAAGGGAAGACGCACCGTTCCCAGCCTACTAGACCACGTGCCAGCCACAGCACACCGCGATCACACAAGAAGGCGAAGATCCACGGCCCTTTTCATTGATAAAACCGCAAAATTCCGAACGACACACAAACAGAGGCGCATCCCGGGCAACAAACGAGCATCGCGACTGTGACGCCAACCGCGACCATAGCCTACTGAGTCGCGGGGACCGGCCAGAGTCGGCGGAACGACGTGCCGTGCGTTGGCGAGACGGAGACGGTGATAGCGGCTCTGTTCGAGTCACCGGGTTGTAGGAGGACGGACGAAGACGGCACCGAGCTCCGGAGATGGGAACGAGAGAGACGAGAGCCACTGTATCGGCGCCGGTCGTTTTGGGGCGCATCGGACGCAGGCGCCGCGACGCTGTGCCCGGACCGTCCATTCAGGCAGATGGGATAGATGGATGGATGGCGGGGTCATCGGAGCGGATGATGCGGACGCGATTTGTAGTTGTTTCACAGGTGTTCGCGTACTGGGTGACCTGATTAGGCTCTGAGGAAAGTAAGATCGCCCTTTGGAAGGATTAGTTAAAGTCAGTGACTTGTAAAGGCAAGGACAGTATCTTCTGCGGAAATGAGACAAAACCGCGACTAGGTGCTTATCTTTGGATATACCTTCCGAAGAAGTTGATAACAAGAACAATAAAGCGTCAAGGGATCTTTCAATATCTTCAGAAACTGATGAAAAGCACAGTAAAGTAATCTCTGGTGACCGTTTGAAGCAGCTGCCTTGGCAGTTTCTGGAGATTTGTACTTGCAGATATACGAGTCACAGTGTTCTTCAATTTCGTGTAGAATAGCTTCTTCCAACTCAGGCGTTCTAACAGTCGAAGGTCTTCCAGGAATTGGATCTGAAATAAGCCTGATTCTGAGAGACGTTGAAAAACATTTCTGAATATTCTTGGATTTGGAAATCTTCTGATTTTCTGAGGAAGTTAACTCAAGAATAGATAAATATCAAATTACCTTTGGATATCTTCTGAAGAAGAATAAGTGATTTTTGCGGAAATTAATCTTGTTTGTCGGATTAAAGATAAAACCGGGACGGTGTTTATCTTTGGATATGCCTTCCGAAGAAGTCGATAACAAGAACAAGGAAGCGTCACAGAATCTTTAAATATCCTTGGAAGCCGATGAAAAGCACGGTAAAGCAATCTGGTGACCTTCTAAAGCAGCGGTCTTTAACAGTTTCTAAAGATTTTCAGCAGATATATAAATCTCAGTGAAGAACAAAAAAACACAGTCAAGGAGTCGCATGTCTTCTTTGTATATTGAAGACACAACTAGTGGCAAGAACACCAAAATGTCAAACTGTCTCTAAATATCTTTTAAACAAGCCGATGACGGCACAGTGAAACAAGCAATTTCCGGATATTCTCTGCCATCAAAAATAAACAAACATCAAGCAGTCGTTGTATATTTCCTGTAGAACCTGAAACATATACAATGAAGCAGACGAAGAGAAAACACTTCATCAGGGTTTGGAATCTTTTTGAAGAGAAGAAATCAATACAAGCATAGCAAAACAACGAGCAGTCTGTGGATATCTTCTGAAGAAGCTGATATCGAGCATGGCAAATCCTTCGGCAATTTTATATGAAACTGTCACTAGAAGCACGTAAATATCAAGCAGTCTTTGGAAATCTTCTGATTTTCTGAGGAAGCTAACTCAAGGATAAATATCAAATTGACCTTGGATATCTTCTGAAGAAGCTGATAACAGGCACAGTGAGGCAGAAGAATATAAAGCAGCCAAACAGTCGGACTCTTCCAAAGATGCTGGCATGAAGACCCCAGAATATTTGGTTAGCGAAGCTGATGGCAAGCACAGTCAAATATCAGATGTTTTATGAAGCTATTATTAAGAATATTAAGAAGTTTTTGTTAGATAGAATAAAAACTTTATTAAATAGAACAATCTAATATACAGTACTAGATATTTAGATATCTCTTGGACAGGTTCAGGCACAGTTAAGCAAAAGAACAAAAAGCAGTCCAGCAGTTCTTGGGCACTGTAATTAAAATTTTATTGTCGTTTCTGATTCGTTTTAATTAGGTTTCAGATGTGTGTACTGTAACGTATTGCGAAATGGAATGCACAGGGCTTCAAGTACCACCGAAGACCAGGCAAATGTGAGGAATATTCTAATGATATTATTAATTATCCAATAAATAAACGCGTTATTCCAACATTGGCGGAAATGGATATTCCGATTAAAAATGTTTTTGCGGGATTTATTAATATATCATAATAAAATCACTCATTGTATTTTTTCAAACTGCAAATTAACATTTATAAGTACATAAAGGAAAGGAAGAAAATACAATATTACAACGGCATTGGACAATGCTCGTAAAACAGAACCAAAAATTTAAATAATTTTTGCCAAAAAATGTTTAAAAAGCACCGCCACTGACTTTCTCTTTCCTTTTTTTTTATTTGAACGAGAGGAACAATTTCTTTAAATTTACAGTGTTTGTTTATTTACATTTGGAAAATTTCCTCCTGTCCAAAAAACACAAGCGCGTTTCGTAGAAGTGGAAATTCTTGTTTTACATTTATTTTTAAAAGAAGGTAATCTAAACGATACGTGTTATTCACTCTTAATATTTGGAATGTTCTTACGTGTCACAACCCCCGCAGTCTCACGGGCGGAAACACATTTAAAATGTGACTATACAGAGAAGCTATAGAAATTCACAAAAATCCGAACAATTTCAACAGGGACGGCGGCGTGGATCTGCCCGGTATTTGGAAACGATTCATCCGTGAAAGCAATCCACCGGAACATCATGGATCAGTGACCAACACACCAGGACATCATGGATCAGTAACCACCACACCGGAACATCATGGATCAGTGACCACCCCTGATATAAATAGTGCGATGACCAGTAGATCTCCAGTTTCAGAGTAACTTCTGAAGAAGAGAGCGATATGTCTCTCGAAACGTCAAGTGTTCTAAACCGACGACGTGGCAACCAGCCCGGAAATCACCTGACCATTAACGACAGCCACGGAAGCCTACAAACTAAACATTTAAAATGTATTAAATCGCGATTGGAGGCGAAAATCTATCACCGAATTTCATCGTTTCGTTCCTCTCGGGAATACCGCCTCGTAAATATTAATTTTTCCTTCTCAAAAAATTCGAAATGATATTTGTAAAAGGAGAATATAATTACAGAAGAAGATACGAGGTGCACAAATAAACACCTAACAGGAAAGATAGGCACAGAAACAATGCAAATCGCATCGGTTCAGTTCTCTTTACGAACGAAGCTAGTTAACTGGAGACTTTTATTTGGAATTTCTCCAAAACAACTTGCCTGAACCTTTAGAAGATCTGCCTTTGGCAATACGACGTGATATGTAGTTCATGCATGATGGGACACCACCCCATTTTAGTCTAGCAGTCCGAGAATACTTAAACAGGCACTTCGAAAATCGTTGGATAGGAAGAGGAGAACCAGGGGCTTTGTCTCCTCCGTCACCAGACTTAAACCTTTTAGATCTTTGTTGTGGGGATAAAAGCTTTAGTCTACACCAATCCAATTGACACTAGGGAAAACTTATTCAGAAATGTTTCCTTTTAATTTATTTTTCCTTTTTTAAGGGTTGTTGGTTGGAATGTATGGAAGTGGAAATCAAATTACACTTGTAGATTTTAACTTCTCACATTTAATAATGTACAAATAAACTAGAATCGTGTAACTATGTTTAATAAATAAAGTTAGTTGTAACATGCAAGGTTGTTTGACATTAATATTGATAAACTCATGTACTTGAGCTACCAAATATTGCTTGCTTTTTGCATTCACGCAACTTCAGTAAATATTCTATTAATTCACAGTCCAGGTGATAAGGTAAGGCTGTAATGTTCGCTATTTTACAAAGCCGTTTTTAGACGTTCACGCGTTGTGCTGTTGAATTTTCGGACCCGAAATAAACAAACTTTAAAATTCATCACTTTAAAAATATGTACTTACATAGTGAATTAAAACATCTTTGTACAGTATCGTTAAAAGTCTCTCAACGTATTTCGCGACGTTTTTACAAAGTATATCAGATGAAAGTTCTATTATTTTTGCTCCAACACCTATAGGTACTAACGTCTGGATGATTCGCTGATGGAAAAATGACACGTCTGTTTGGTATAATACCTATAAATAAATACACCTACCATCTACTCGACGAAATCAGACGATTACGTTAAGTAAATATATGTTATATAACGTGCAACATCCGCCTGATAAAACATCTGATGTATATCAATGTCACAGTGGCGTTTTACGGGGGTGATTAGAAAATTACGGTCACTGCTTGTGGAAGAAATACTGACGCATGCCGAAATCAATCAGATTAAAAGACAATAGGTAGCTATCTATCGTTATCAATATTAAAAATCGTATTAATTTGACAGGCCCATTCATTGATATGAGGGGTCGATGAAAGGAGTATGTTTAAGTTTTATGGCAAAATTGTCCCCAAAATCGCACATAAGTCAAATAAAAACAGATTTTATGGTATCTACTGCGTTATGTAGCTACTATTTTTGTTTGTTTTGTACGTTTTACTTATATTTTTCTATATATAACTAAATAAGTTGAATGCAATTTATTTTTAAAATGAAAATACTAGATTTTTTTTTATTTATTAATAAAAGTTGCTGTTTTTATACGAGATTGTGTAAGCTTTTTATTTTATAGGAGTTTCTAACTATGTATCAAAGTTTTTATTATGAGAAATCTTGTCATTATATGTACTTAAATTTGACTTCCCCTCGTATTTAAAAAAGAAACAATTTTATTGCTCTATCCAGGTATTTTGATTCCTAATTAACCATGTACAACATAAAAACGCTGCCAGACATCCGAGATATTTCCGCGAGACCGTTAAATTGTTTATAAGTGTAGGACATCATTTTAAGATGTCTGTCGACACGGCAAGTTATTCCTCAAGTCTCTCGACTCGACAGCTTCCCGAATTGACTGCAACGGTCTGGTTTCCTGAAATGTGGGTTCCAAAAAGCTGTGGCCTATGAATTTTGAGTCGCAACGGCGTTCGCGCTATATTTTTATGATAAGACGAAGATATGTTATACACCTGTCAGATTTAGTGTCAAAAATCGATATATTTTTTGCTAAGGTGAAAATCTCTTGTAATTTTATCATAAAGTATTACAGTATTAGTTTGTTCTTTCTTGAGTATGCAACCAGCAGAACGCGTAGAGTGCATTGCGGGTTGCATAAGAAATACAAACGTCGATCTTTGTTTCGTTACGCATTGCCTGCTAGATCGCGTCGCTGCAATGTAGTAGATTCAAAATAGCTGCTACTGCTGAAGCCTCTCTCTGTATTGCACTCTTACTAATAACCGTTACTGCAGGTGGCTAAAGAAAAGTTTAGGAATACCATTTATAAACCAAATTTAATAGCTCCATCTGTTTTATCTAAATGACTCAAATAGGATATAGGAAATGTTACAGGAAATAAAACAAATATAATGAAATTATAACAAAAATTATTTATTTAAAACAGTTTAAAATTTTTGTATAGCTATAATTTTTTAATAATAATTCTGTTTAGTACTGAATCTTGTTTACGTTTTTACTCTATACAATACAGCACAATAGGTGTGTTTTTGCAGTGGAAACGGTTTGAAACTGTCAGAAATATTCGACCAGTTAAGTTGAGACAGCGTTACCATTGAATTTCACGCAAGAAATAGTTGGAGGGACATTTCTGATAGTTTCAAACCGTCTCCAACTGCAAAAACAAACCTAATAATTTTTCAAAATGGATAACTAGATTTATAGTCACCTACTATATTTATTTATCAGACGAACATCTATTAATAAATTATTAGAGCAATATTGGAAGAGGACTTTGTAATTTTTCTTGTGGAGCAGCTTCATTCTTCTCTCTTTTCTCTTATTTGGTTTCTTGTAGTCAGTTGAAGGTCATGGTTTATTATATATTTGTGAAATAAAGTATGTAGAAGATGGGCTAATAAGTTAAACATTTCAAGAGAAAAAAATCATATACGTTGCCATAACTCTTTGTTAAAACGGATATTTGAAATATTAACCAAAGATGCGCGATTAGAAGAGAATTTTCATCAAATGATAATAATTGGAATACTAGATGTTACAAATCAAGAAATTTTTCACAATAGTGCCAGAATTCACATTTCTATATTCAAGCTACTTTAAAAAATGCGTAACATATAACCCATCTTGAATAGTTTTAAATAGCAAATAATGTGACATTTCTTTAATGGAAACAAAAATTCTATAATTCTAACAAATTATTTTTCCATACAAACTGGCAACGTGGTGTCCACGTTTAATAAAGAAGTCACTAAAGCAATTTTTAAAAAAAATTGTCTGCGTCGGACCAGACGGTGGAAGTTATACTTCTTTAGCCATTCTCATACACCCACTCAAACGTACAAAAAAAAAAAAATTCTTAATAAAAAAAAATTCTTAAAAAACACTCAAATGCGTACAAAAAAAAATCTTAAAAAAATTCTTAAAAAACACGTATGTAAAAAAATTCTTAAAAAAATTCTTAAAAATTATATTAGTTCTTAAAAATTTGTTCTTAAAACTTTGTTCTTCCAAATTTGTTCTTCCTTTTGAGCGTGACGCGGTTTCTCGACCAACATCCCATCCCAATGTGTCTAACGGGCGCAAAGAAGTATAACTTCAAAAATTGATTGCAAAAAAAATCCTAGTAGACTGTGGATGAAGTAACAGCTCAAAGGAATCCAGTTGCAATTTTGTTTATCGATAGAAACAATAATGGTTACATATACATAAACTAATCAGATTGGTCTACCTTTCAAAATCTGTCTTGCTTAATAAATCAGCTACAATTTAACATAAGAAGACTTACCCAGGACTGAAAGATGCATCTACAATTAACTTTCGGGAACCTTTTGTATACAGGGTGATTATTATTTTAATCACATTTGGAAGGCCTAACACAGACAAAAAATTTGAAAAATAATTTTTTATGTAATCTGGTTCGCAATATGAGTGTCTTATAGCCTTCGAGCGTTGAAGCAAAGCAGTGTCGCCACATCAGGGCAACATAATAACACCGTCAACACTTCAACGCAGGAACGCCTAGTGCAGAACCAATAGAAATTTGAGCTATATATTATAAAAAATATATTTTTCATTGTGCATTTGGTCAGGCGATACAATGTCAATAAGTCTGCAAGGTATATGTCTAGGCTTCCCCACTCGTCTTCTCAATCCGACCTGGCAGTCCACAACAGAGCATTTGAAGCGCGAATTTACGTTGGTTAGCAATGCAGTTCAGCCAGGTTAATCGTTTTATTTTGTTTCTCGTATTCTCGTCGTGATGGATATTCCTGTGCATCATTGACAAGAACATGTGACACCATGCCGCTCAGTCGTTGTTGAAGTCTTGTTCCTTTGGATAACCTAACCTAACCTTAAACTTCCATTCCAACCGAACCAAGGTATTATACGTGTTACAAAAGAATCGTGTTATGGTTAAAATTTTCATGTTTTGTAGTGTGTGTGTCGTATCATTTTGTTAAACGTAATTTGTTAACACACTGATATAACAAACACAAAAAAATAAATAATAAAAATAAAAAAAAATCACAAATACATATTTACAACTATCTTAAGACTAACTCACCTGATAACCTGAAAGAGCCGACGACTTAATAAAAACTAATATTATAGATTTGCCTAGTGGTATACCTAACATTTAAGTGGAGCAAAACCGCAATTGACACAAAAACCAATCACTTACCATTGAGAACGTGTAAATACACACTGGCCGAATCTAGATTCGACGGACTACACGTATAATTTCCAGAATCCTCTGGCCTGGTTCGAAAAATGGTGATTGTACTAATGGTCGTGTCGGAACCTTTCCTTAGGATTCTGATATCTATTTGACCCTGGTCGTATTTCAATACCCTCTCGCCGTCGTGATACCAAAAGATGTACGCCGGTTCTTCCAGGGACTGGGTTATCACGCACTTCAACTGCACGGTACTTCCCCTCTTGACGTATATGTCCGATTCCCCTTCAATCTCGATTTTAGGTACTGCAGAAATAAAAAGAATGTGTAAAACGTCATATTAGGCATACAACTCGGTTGCGAATTATTCGAATTGCGTCGATCGTTTTCTGGAAAAATACTTATACGAAAAATTTGGCAACATGAACCCCTTGTATATTATTGCGTTTTTTGCATTCTACGGAAAATTTATCTTATCTGTTTTAAAAATATTTGGAGAAAATCAAATTTTGGGGTCCTCCTTTAAAAAGCAACAGCTCCGTTAGGGGGCGTTTACGGACCAATGTTTATTTTTTTTGGCAGGCTAATTTTGAGACACCCTGTATATTTCACCAAAAGCAACAATATTTCGTACGGTACATTTTATCATGTACCAAAATAAAGGCACTCATATTCCCAACACCCCGTATAAATAACAATTATTTTTCCTTACCAACTACGTTCAGCGTAATAAAATGGCTCATTTTTGGTTCCGTGCTGACTTGGCATTCGTACTGGCCGGCGTCCCTGGCTTGTACGTACTTCACCTGCAGGGTCCAGGTGTCCGTCGCCTCGACGAAGAACGCCTGGAATCTGTCGTCGGCTATGAAGGTGTATCTATCTACCGTTAAAATATGGGCGTCTCGTCTCCTTATCCATGACACGGATTTGTTACCGAGCTGCTTAATCTTACAGGGGATATATGCGTGGGTCCCTAGCTGTGTCGTTATATTAGTAGTGGTGGTAGGGTCGAAATATGGTCCAGTGTACAACCCTGTAAATCGCTTGACGGCATGGGCGGCTTCTCCTTCATGGAAGACTAGAACGGAGAAGGAAAACTTCAATAATATGGGCAAGGTTAAGATGATGATTAGTAAATCAATTTCATAAACAGTGCATTTATCTGTAACAGATTTATTTCAAATGTATTATTCAAATCAAGAATTAGCAGATAAGCTATGTATAGGTTGTTTCAAATTCAATAGTACGGGCCTACGTCGAAGATACAAAAAATTTAAATAAAATTTGGGACATGTGGTTAGCTCCATTTTCAATTGGTCATCAGTTATATTTTTCCAGAAATGTACCCAAATTTTTTGCCTGTTAAAAAGCTCTGCTTTTTCCAATAAACTTTTAATAGAGAATTTTTTCCCGTTACTTCCGGTTTAAAAGTTATAAGCAATATTGTCCTAAAGAATTTCAAAAGATATACCACCAAAAAATCACATGAGCTCTGGAATAATCAAGTAGTCATTGGAAAATAATTGAATGTTCGTTGTTTAAAGCGCATAAATGTCACAAAATTGTTACAACATAGAACTTCGCATACAATAATAATTTCTACAATAATTCAGTTCATAAAAAAAAATTCTGTGTAAACGTCATAAAATTGTTAAAAATTGTTTTATAATCACGTATGCAAAGTTTTACAAAAATCAATGGATGGGAAAAACTCAAAAGGAATATAAATATCCGTCTGAACGCGCAAAACGTTCTATGACGTCACGATTCGGATCGGGAAAACCGCGTGAGAATTAGTGGTTAGGTTAGGTTTCTGCCTTTACCGACAAGTTTGTATCATTGTGTCGTTTGCGTCCTTCTACGTTTTATACTTTTTTTTAAAATTTCTAATGAAAGTAAGGAAATATAAATACTAAAATGGAAGGTTTTCAAAGGGCAGACAAATCTGCCAAGTGTGGAAGTTACTATGGTGTCAGAATTTTCAGTCATGTGCAAAGACTTGTTGAATCAGGCTGAATGCAGTGCAGTGATTTTAAACTGAAACTGTAAGTATTGTTTTATAAGTACTGAATGAAACCTTTAGTAGTTTATTATATAAGCTGTTACAAATGAAATATAACAGCTTTGCTATATACGTCAGATACGGAAACAAGGTTGTGGAAAAAGTTGCATGACCGGTAGCCAATTTTTATAAATGCAGTTAAAAGTTTTTTTTCCAACTTTAAACAGAAAATATACAAATAAATCGCTTATATCACTCGCATTTGTTTTGCATCCAAAAACTTCTCGGTCTGTGAGGTTGCAAATAACGCTAATATGATACGGTCGATTTTATCGAAAATAAATGTTCATTTACCTAAATCATATACTAATCTCGCTGCAGGTACCGTTTGCTAGTCTCGTTAGTTTAGATTTTTTCACTTTTAGTTCATTTTGAAGAACAATTATTTTTAGACATTTTAATAGTACATATTTCTATGGCCCTAGAACTATCACTTTTTATTTTAATCATAAAATAGTGAACAAACATATGCCATCAACAAAAGTTTATATATTTTCTCCTTAGAGAACTTTAATTTGGCATCAGAATTATTTAAACGTTAATTAATCATACAATGTCAAAATTGTAACATATAACGTTATAATTTTAAGACGCCATATTGATAATTGTAAGTAGCTACAAAATTTTGACTTTATGTGATTGTTTGCGATATAAATTAAGTATATCTGGTAAAAATATGGATCTATTAGAAAATTACGAGGGATATTCTGCAATTTTCTCTTTAAAATAGCAATTAGCAATAGTTAACAATCGTGTTGCTAGTCTCAATGTTTTTATTTTTAGTTTATTTTGAAGAAATACTTTTCAGAATTATTAAGAAGTTCACATTTTATTATATAGTGTCAAGATTATAATTTAGAAATTTTATAATTTTAAGACATATTTATTGATAATTGCAAGTATCTACTAAATTTTGACTTTTATGTGATTGTTTGCAATATAAATTAAACATATCTGGCAAAAATACAGATCTCTTTAGAAAATCCAGAGGGAAATCCAGCAATTTTCTCTTTAAAATAGTTACTATACTCGCGACAAGAATTTAGACGACTTACGTCATACGAACAAATGAATAATTCATTACATTTTCATCAAAATATTTAAGAAACTGCAACTGATAGTAATAAAACTATATACTACACTAAAAGTTTGCATTATGTATTGCACTAAATTGCAAAAAATGATTGTTTTTAACGCGACCAAATATCGAAAATTACGTTGACAATAAAAACAAATGTGTAACGTCAGCCGTGACGTAAGACGTCTGAATTCTTGACTCGAGTATAGTTAAAAATCCTGTCAATTATAATTCTAAAAACTATAAATCAATACACCTTAAAATAATATGGTACTGAGCTGAAAAAGTGGTCGTTGTTAATGTTTGCACAGTTTCCTCATAAATGTAATGATATATGAGATTTAGATAATATCCACTGTGTGGACACTAGGAATATTATTAATATTGCATGTTTCAAATCGTTTATAATTCAAATATTTTCTAAACTGCTGAGTACCAAAATCATGTCAAATACTGACTATATATATATATTTAATCTGTGACTGACTATGATCTGACATTTGCCCCCAGATAATAGCAATTAAATCAGTTTCATAAATATAATTGCTAATATCGCAGGAAACAACTATTCTACGCAATAATGCCCCATTCAGCAGTGAATTACACTTCAAATCCAACCTTCAGACATATATCTTTTTCGTATTTTTTAGTTCTTATCAATACGCCCATTCTTCAGATGGCAGAATTAAAAAACAAAAAACTACATGTTTGAAATAAATAACTTTCGACTGAAAACTACTGCATATCACGTTTACCTGTAAAAAGTTCTGGAAAAAGCAGCATCCATAACGTATATATGAGGAGCCGCGAAGAACTTTCCATTTTAAAGTCTCACTTACACACTACACGATAATATTAAGTAGGAGCAATAGAAACAGACATCTTATCAATATTTTTCCACATTCATATCATATTTGTACTAATTATAGTCGACCCGAAGTGTTTTGTTGTTTGTTTCTACTTCTATATCTTCTTTATATTTATAAAAACGGATAACTTATCATTTATATTTTTTTCGTGAGAGCGAGATGATGGTATATATGTGTATTTCCCGATGATTCATGTAACATATTTATCTTCGTATAGCTTTGCTGATGGAGTACGTAGGTACTTGATCGAGTAAACACATATAAGTTGTATCAATTTAGGTAAATCCATTTCCAATGTTTCAATAAAACTGTAGCTTCTGAAACAAAAACAGTACATTCAGAAAATTAAGTCGTCACACATAGTTAATCGTTACATTCTAGTTTGTTCCTAAAGCAACAAAAAAAATCAGTCATAATACTTTAGAATATGATGGTAGAACAATATAAAATTTAACTGTCAATATTCAACAAAACATGCCATAAAAAATATGCAATGAGTACTTAAGCTTGAAGTAACAAACAGAAATAGTTGATCATCCTAAAAATACACCCATATAGTTGATTACATACCCATTAAGTTAATTTGGAGTGGTTATTAAACAGGAAATCCAACCATGTCAATTATTGTACAAGATTAATTGTTACTTCGCAATACCTTTTCATGATTTAGCGCAAAAAAACATCGTTATTTTACTTAAAAACCTTTTTAAACAGAAGCCACAAAATTTTGACATTTCAACAGTTTCCCAACCTACATAACCCTGTTTACGTATCAGCGCTTTTTCTTCTTCGAAAAACATTTGAACTACCGACAACTTCTCACTTTTTTCGAGAGTTATAGATTTTACAGTCCAATAAATTTATTTACCAATTAAATCTGCCTCGCAAAAAAACATTGCATTGGTAAGTCGGCACTTGCAGATTTAATGGACAAATAAATTTATTTGGCAGTAGGAAGTCTTAACCGACAATTCCGTAAATAATCTGTGCTCTAAAAATTTGTAAGTGTTCTAAAAATCTAGGACTACTTAAATTTACTTATATTTTAGGGTTTACTATTCATGTTCTTTATACTCAATATAAGGAGATGCTAAGATCGAATAAAGTTCTATGCTATACAGGGCGATTACACGAAAATTATATCTCTTTGAAACAATTGAATAGACATTTTTCTCATAATCCTGTACAGTATTATACAATGTATAAACTTTATTCCTGCAAAAAGAATAAATTTTGATTCTACAGATAAAGAAAACAGGATTGTTTATCTCCGAATTTATTATTTGAATGATTTGTGTCTAAGCCGTAAACGAGAATATTTGAAATATTTTGTGCATGCAATTAAGTTGGAAATAAGTGTTATTTAAAAAAATATAGTACCAGTGTAAGCAATAATACAAGTAGAAAACAATTATTTTCAGATTGTTTAGTCCTATACTTTCACTTTATAAACGCATTTGACATTTTTGGTCATACTTTTCATTTTTTGAATAACGCTACAAGATTATTACATTACACTAGTTTTTAAACACCCTGTATCACAGACGCGTACGTGTATGCATATGAACGCGAGTTTCTTGAGGATATCGCACTCAAATTCAGAGAAAATAAGTACATTTAAATAAATTCTTACCTTTTACTAATATTTAAAAAATTTGTCAATAGTGACATATTCACCTACCCAAAAAAAAATACCTTTCAGGTATGTTTAAAGGAAGCTGAAGCCATATTTCTTATATATTACTATAAAAACGTCTTCATTTGTATTAAATCGTTTCATAAGCATCTATATTTACATTTTAACGTAAACTCCTTATTTCATAAGCAACAAATTAGACAATCAGATACAACTGTACCTATGCAAAGACTTACCACTTGTGTCATAAATATATCTCACTACTTATTTACTGATTCCATAATCTTCAAAAAAAGTGATTCATTTAGTGGTTTATATAGAAAATCGTATTTTGATTAACTATTTACTCATTTATTGTAATTTACGTTTATATTAAAACAAATGACATATATAACCTCACTTTTATAAACACTTCTTCTGCTTCTGTAATTGTTATTTTTAACTACTTAAGTACTACTATCTTTCCTGCTACTTATTCTGTGCTACTACCTTCACCTTTATTTGTCTATACTTCTGAAAAGTATCTTATCTTGCCTCTCAAAAATAATTTTTTAGTAGCGAATGAAGTCTATTAGATTTAAATCAAATATTTAAATGTATTTTAAAATTAAAAAAAAAATCCATTTATAATTTACTAATTAATTAATTTTATTTCTGTCTGTCCCAATATATGTATACCAATTTATTAAATATCTAGGTATTTTTAAATATTTCTTTTACATAATAGAAACATAATATTCAGTCGCTTTTTATTTCCTTAAGATCACAGCAAAGCTCACCATCAGAACAGCTGAGATTAGTTGCTGAGATGTTAGTAAATAAAATACATATCTCTTACGCCATTAAGTTCTACAAAACGAATACAGCTGGTGCACATATTTGCTCCACTCTACTCCGGTTACTCTTGTTTTGCACTTCCATAGATTTAGATGTTCTGTGATGATCAGTGGTGACTGGTGATAACCTAACCTAACAATATTTTTAAATTTACAAGATCGTTTGAATTTGAATAATTTTCGTAATGAATGATAAACATGAAATATCGCAAATCTTGAATGAACTTCAAAATATTCATTACCCATCTGGAATTCAGTTTCAAAGTAAGTCAATATATTATGCTTACCTTGTGACATTTTTTTATTGTTATAAAGCATCTAATTTTCAAGTCACATACAGCTAGCCCTCTTTGAAATTTGTAATAGTAATGTTTACATGATTTAACATGTTTATATTCTGTAATTATCTAATTCATGCACTTGTATGATTAGGTAAAGATTAATTTGAATATGAATTTTCAGAACTTAGCCATTTTAATTTGTATTACTTATCTTTAGGACTCCAGCAGTATAAAGCAATAAATAACCAGGGAAAGAACGATTTAGCAGCGATTTGCCATCTTGCCCAATCACATTCACCAGGTTTAAGAAATAAAGCTGCACTAAGATATGAGAAATTTGTATCTTCCGATGTTGAATCTATATCTAGTGGACCTCTGCTTTCCGCTAAAGAAGAAATTGCATTTAAGTGTCCTAGCAATGAGATAGAGACCAGCATAAGGACCATGTTGAAACAAGTAGAACAAATGCCCAAAGGTGAGATTCAGGTATTTGCCAGATTTCACGTTCATATAGGTGTTTTTTAAGGATTTATAAGTTTTAATCTGTTACCTTTCGAAAGTTTTTTCGCTTTCCAAAAATAAATTATATGTTTTTTATTATTTCTAGAATGGACTTTAATTCAGTTGACACCTCAGTACAATCGTTTGGAGAATATTAACGAGAATAATGACGTTTACCGGACCAATCCAATTCACATTGCGGTTTTCAGTTGTGGTCAGAGTGAACAAGACCCGTTCTTGGTAACTGTTGACGCACCTAGAGACGCTGTTAATGGTAAGTTTTATTTAAAATTTGACGGTAAATTTAAATTTTTTAAAAAGTTTTGGAAAATATCTTAGTACAAGTAGTATTCATTTTCTGTTATGTTTTTTTAATTGTATTGTTATTTTTTTTTGTAATAACTTTTATTATAATTTCTTTTAAATTTCCGAGACTTGGAACTTAATGGAGTTGAAAAGGCTTTTTCATGTTTTTGTTCAAGGCATAATGTTGCATATACTCGTATTTCTCTTATAGTTTCAATATCAATAACGCCACATTTCTTTGCAGGAAATTGCGTTGAATTGGCTCAAGAAATGATGGATATAATTAAAGGAAATAAGGAAGCGCTAATGTCGCACAAACAAAAAGCTTTTAAAAACCATAAAGAGAAATTGAACTATATGAGCAGGAGGCAGTCGATCGAGGATAGACTAAAGGTAGGCACTATATAATAGTTTGCTGATTTATTTCTCGATAAAAATATGCATTAAATGTATGTATTTACAATAACCCTTTATGTTAAACCGATTTTGGATTTATTTTCATCTCTTACAAATTGAACGTTGCCTATCTTTTCTGCTTTTCCTTAATCGTTTCTTATATTTGACAAATCAGTTTAAAAATTATTACATCAAATTAAATATAAAAAATTTGTTAGGTAATTTAAGCTGCGCTAGAAATCTATCGGAAAAAGAAATCTTAGCAATTTCAAGTTTTTTTTATGCGGAATCATGTCTCGTCCAGTCTCTTGGTATTAATGCTCGAACACGCTGGATATAAATGAGCTCGTGTATGATACACCACACTGCTGCAATACGCCGAGGACACCCTGGACCTTCATCTCTTCCACGATTCGGTTGCAAATTTCCCGCGTCACGCTCGCGCTGCACTGCACACCGCGCTAAAAGTAGCTGCATTTAGTACGTGTTTACCTGGAAATCGTTCTGCTAAAGCATTTTCACATCGTCATAAATTAAACGGTATCCATCAACTCCGAGTCTCTATACACGTAAGCCATTTTTCACGCTTGATAAACTAATGTAAATACTTGCATCACAAAAACTTTAATGCCTACTATAAGTAATCGTATTTTAATATTCGGAATCGCCTGGCTAGAAATTCAAAATAGTAAAACTTCAATAATTTTTTTCTTGGGAACAGGATTTTACAAGAATTTTTTCCGTGTCAGATTTATTTGCAAATTTTTTTAGACAAGTTCTGAATCATGCATATTAAACGCTATAGGTGAGACTCGCTCTTACACCGACCTCCAAAATTGAGCGTTTTGCTGTCGCAAAGATTTTTTTTCCTAAGTCACGAAACGGCGAGACGAAGTGCGCAAAGCGCACCTCGGTCTTTCCCGTGCGCCCAAACTAGCAATACCAGAGGAGTATAAACGTTGAAGGACACTTTTTTCTTGCAGGCCATCATTAAAGACGTCCAGAACATGTGGCTAAAAGAATGGAGGTGTTTGTTAAGCGGTAAATATGTTGATGAATCTTTGGAAGAAAGTATTAAAGAGGACCTTAACAATTTTTTCAAAACAGAGTAAGCATCTTGCCAACAATTACTGCTATAGGTGGGTAAATAATGTGTAATTAATACGGTTTTAATCTTAGGGTTAGACAACTGGAAGTCACCGCTAGAACTATTTCCGCCTTGAGTTGCGTCGTTAAAAACATTAAGCATTTAAAATTGGTAGAGGTCATGAGAGCCGTCCATTATTGTTTCTCTCGAGTTGTGGATAAAACTGTATTAAGAAGCGTTGCTCAGTTTGTTAGGAATTTGGGCGATAAGGTCGCTGCTCGTTCGAACTTGAAAAAGCACCCGGTCATATTAATTCTGGACGATGTAAGTATAATTTATGTTTTTAGCTATAACGATATTTTTGCTCAACAAAAAAGTAAATGGGAACGTTTAATTTAACTAAAAATGTTCATTCAATTCCGTTTTGTTAGATCATATTTTCTCTAATAACTTTAGATAGCAATAACGTGATCTGGTTTTGGGTTTTTCGTCGTTTTGAAACAATTTTACGAGTAAAGTAACAAGTTTTTTTGAAGTTATTCAGTAACACCTAGAGAGGCCAAAAAATGCCATCTGGCGGTTCAGTCTTAGAATTCCATTTTCTTGTTTCTTTCCTAGACGCTCGACTGTTTTCCTTGGGAGATGATGGACGTTCTGAACGATGAACCGGTCTCGAGAGTTCCGTCATTACAATTTATCTACGCTTTGTTCAAAGAACACGAGAAAGATATCGTCGGAGGCCACAAAATCGTGACGGACTACGACAAGGGAACGTACATCGTTAACCCTGACATGGATTTGAGAAATATGGAGATCAGAATGATGAATTTTTTTAATTATTGGACACCGAACTGGATCGGCACGTCGGGATGCCAGCTCGACAGCACGGAATTCTTCGAGCTGCTCACCTCGTCCGACATTTTTTCGTAAGGCGGAAGAAGTTTTGGATTTTTCCTTTATTTTCATATATTTTCTTTGCAGGTACAACGGCCATGGCAGCGGGAGTCATCTGCTGTCCCTTGATAAGATTCAGCGGAGCCGGGTGAAGGCCGTCGTGTTACTTTTCGGCTGCGGCAGTACCAAAATAAACCGTACGGATCCTCAGGTGGAGATGTACGGCCCTTATCACATGTACCTCATCGCCAGGTGGTAAGTACCGCATTGTCGGCAATCAAATATTAATTGTAGTGTTAAGATACTCGTGAGTTTTGAAAAACCGATTGAATTTTTGCGTAATTCCGAATTTGCCATAATTAAGAACGCCCTATATACTAATTTACTGTTATTTATCGTTTAAAATGGTGCGAGACCTATACAGGGTGTCTGGAATGTTTGTGTCGATAGTGAAAGTGCCCAAAAACGACGAAAATCAGTTATGAAAGAAAAAACATCCAAGACAAATAGGAAATGTCATTGGAAACGTCAAAATTGACGAAAAAGGATTTTGTATTCGGGAACGTTTTTTGGCTCGTTCACACGACGAAGATTGCTATTTTGTCCTCCGAGACCTACACTGGTCCTTTTGCGACTATTACTATTATTTATTTAAACTTTCTTGTGGGCTAATGGCAACATTGACGCTGACAATATTAATAAATGGCAACGTCGAATTGTGCGGTAAGAAAGGACCCCGCACAAAAAGATAGGAAATGCACTCTCGGTCAAATTGTCTGAATTTTTGATGTGTTATACATTTTGTCATCCTGAACAAAAGTCTCAATGGGCACTAAGCTCCAAAGTCCATGGTTTGGCTCCTATGGAGCTCCGAAGCTCCGTGACTCCACCATAGTATAGAAACCTCTAAAACGCATGTCACCTTTTTGAAAATCATATTTTAATTATTTTAATGTATGCCCTTAAGTTTTTGAAGATGCTGAATTTGAATATGATGTCAAATCTATAATATTGACAGTTGACAGCTGTCAAATAGCTGTCAAATGCTTCAAAGAAAAACAAATCTTATATTAAAGAATGTTATCATATGTTTTTGAGGACGCTGAATTCAAATAAGATGTCAAATCGATAATATTGACAGTTGACAGCTGTCAAATAGCTGTCAAATGCTAAAAAAAAAGAAATCTCATATTAAAGGATGTTATCATATGTTCTTGAGAACGCTGAATTCAAATAAGATGTCAAATCGATAATATTGACAGTTGACAACTGTCAACTGCCGATATTATCGATTTGACATCACATGTGAGTTCAGCGTTCTCAAAAACATATGATAACATTCTTGATTATAAGATTTCTGTTTTGTTTAAAGCATTTGACAGGTATTTGACAGCTGTCAATATTATTGATTTTACAACTTATTTGAATTCAGCCTCCTCAAAAATATAAGATAACAATCTTCAATAAAAGATTTGTTTTTCTTTGAAGCATTTGACAGCTGTCAACTGTCAATATTATCGATTTGACATCATATTCAAATTCAGCATCCTCAAAAACTTAAGGGCATACATTAAAATAATTAAAATATGATTTTAAAAAAGGTGACATGCGTTTTAGAGGTTTCTATACTATGGTGGAGTCACGGAGCTTCGGAGCTCCATAGGAGCCAAACCATGGACTTTGGAGCTTAGTGCCCATTGAGACTTTTGTTCAGGATGACAAAATGTATAACATATCAAAAATTCAGACAATTTGACCTATCTTTTTGTGCGGGGTCCTTTGATATTGCCACAAAATGTATAGTTTAAACTTCCACAACAAAGCATGATATTTAAAAATTATTATAGACTGTTGGTATAATCATAATTACCGTCTGGTAACGGATGTACAATGTCAAAGAAATGTAATTGTGCGGAAGAGGAGAAAACGTATTATTATTATTATTATATAGCTCTCGGATTGGTTTGTTTAACATGAAAATAGTTGGAGTTTTATACTCGCATATAAATAAGTATGTACAGGGTGTTTCAGTCATAATGTTATTCATTTTAAGAGGCGATGGGAAAAAATAAGTATAATACGATGACGTGAAAAATTTTAAATGCATATTTTCAAATCGTTAACCCCCTTTTTGAGCTGTCACTGATTTATACAACAATGACACTCTTCAAAATGAATTTGGTGACTGGTTTGAAACTGGTGACGTATTTCTAACAACATCTACTTTGAACTTTTGACATAGGCTCTTAATTGTAACACTCACCAACCGAGTGAAAAGATCAATAACAATTGAGGGAGTGTCATTATTATTGCAATATCTTGTAGATCTGTATCTCGATGAAGTCGAGGGAAGTATAAATGAGCAACCAGCAGTACAATCACAATCCTAAAGTTAGAAATCTAACTTTGTCTACCCCATCAAAGTCGTTTGTTCTTCGTAATAGTCATAGTTTTGCGTCCAGACGTTGCTTTGGGGTATCTGCAATCGCTTTTAAATTTTTCTTGTCGAGGAAGTGGCTTTCTATGTGTGTATTTGAGGTTATATTTGGTGTATGTTTGTTTGATAAAATGCAATGTACCGTTTTGATTATAAATTTTGGAATGCAAATTCCAACAGGCATACTCCTTTATTTTCTTGGATTTTATTGCTTTTGTACGTATACGTATTAGCGGATAATAGTCTATGAAAGAACACAAATATTTAGCCGTGTTGTGGCAACGGAGGTGTGACGTTGCTCGTTTCACTGCTCGACACTCTGTGATGTCGTGACTAGGAAATTGTTGTCAACACGGAGCGTTGTGGTTAATTTGCTTTGATGTAATAGGTTGAATATGTGTTTTTGTTCGATTTTCTGTCTTTCGTAGGCCTTCTCAACACTTGGTTAAGTTTAAAGACATTGCGACTGAATCGCCCTGTTTATAAAAACTACACATTTGGCAAATTACTTACGGCTTCTTTTCGATAATGTTTTTATATTGGTCAGTAATGATATTATTGTAAAAAACAATGTTTAGTCCATGTATGGTGGGAATGCTTTGGGAAGTTACCGATCTTGATACAGATACGCTCACCACAGAATTCATGAGTCACTGGATCCCGTCGAAAGCTCCCGTTCACTGGAAATACGTGGATAAAACCAAATGGAATAAGGCAGCTGAGAAAAGTAAGTACTATTTAAATAAGGCGTCGTTCATTTTTTAAAGGTCTTTATCTTCATTTTACCTGGTTTCGTAATCAATCACTATTTTACGTCAATATATGAACTATATTTCAGTGTTTGTGTCGTATGGACGTATTTTAAATTCGTTTTTTTTTTTATTTTTAGTAAAGTTTGCCAAATGTAGGGAATTCACTGGTGAAGAAAGTTTGTGCGAACCCGAATTATTACGAGCGTTAAGTTTAGCTAAGAAGTCGGTATCATTCTACGGTACAAAATCGGCTTGCGTTGCCCGCGGTTTGCCTGTTAAAATTCAAGAAAAGACGATAAACTAACGTTTTATTATGTAAATAAATAATTTTTTACTAGGATTTTTTTTTTTATTTAACATCGCAGATTTGCCAACGCCTTTATTTTTTACAGGGTTGTGTAGTTAAAGGTACCCCACATAAATACAACATAATCATACAGGATGTCGTCTAAGTGGATTATATAATTTGAGCCAGATATTCTACTCGATAAAATATGCGTTTTTTATGTACCTTTTTTGGAATTTCCAAAAAATCACAAGGGTTAAGATCTGGTAATCTTGGCGGTTACCGAATTGGTTCATTCTGATCCACCTATTTGGAAGTGTTGAAAAAAAACTCGTGCACTTCACTCTTGATTCTGGTCCTTGCTGCATTTTTCATAGAAGCGAGAAGCAGCAGCCGCATTTACTTGTAAATAAGTAACTTCTCTACTAATTTACTATTTATCATAAATATGGTCCATTTTTACTTGTCAAACAATTTTAAAGAGTTTTTTTCAACACATTAACATGGCGATTTAACAACTAACCGGCAGACCATAAACATCAACGTAAAAATACATAGAGACCTTTCAGAGGCCAAATTATTGAATTTTATTTTCTTTTCGCTTATTTTTGAGAATTCCCAGATAAGTTATATGAAAAAAAAAGTTGCCCATTTTTAGATAGACTACTACTGTCATTTTTTATATTGAAGAGGAAGAAAAATGCATGGATATATTCTATTACATTTATTATTATCACTCGATCTACAGCCTTGTTAATATTTAATTCATCTAAGTCTGCAAAAGCAAAGCCACACCTGCTAAAGTCCACTTGGCTGGTTTGTCTTTAGTCTTCAAATTGAACGTCCAAATGTAAGTGGGACCTCTGGTTCTCGTTTTATACACCGGACATTCGTACATGTTCCTCAGATCCTGTTTGTCTTGCGTAATGGCCTTGATGTTTATGACCGGTATGGACGGGAATAACTCCTTCAACCTCGAATCCATGATAATACCGGCTTGGACGTCCCATCTAGCTCCCTCCATGTAGAAACCGTGAACGTAGGCTCCCTCTCTGGGTGCGGATCTGAAATACGTACGTACAATCGTAATATAAGGATGGGCGAAGATGTTGTCGTTAGGTAAACACTCACGTGAATTCTTCTTTTTGTTTCTTGGTGACGTCGCATTGGAGACACATTTTGTCTAAAGGCAGTTCATTTCTTCTGGCTGTACTCTGCATTATGGCAGTTAATAGGGACTGAGGATTGAAGAATCCTCCTAGCCAAACAGAGGCAGGCAGCTGAAAATATTAATTCAGAGTTCTTATTGCAAGAATTCATTTTTCCTAGGCCAAGATACAACACTGTGGGAAAAAGCTAATTTTCATATATTAAAATATCTGCCAAGACTATTGTAGTGTCGACATTTTTCTAACTCTCCGACGACGTACTCTAGATCAGTGTTAACGTGAAGTTTTCGCTACAGAAACTGGCGTCCGAGACTAACCGCTCTTAATCCGTAGTCCGGAGGACGGTGCGAATATGACGTCCGAGCAGTGAGGTCAAGCGACGCCAGTAGCTTATGTGACAGATAAGTCACAGGAAAAATTACAGTCAAAAGGTCCGCAAAAAGTCACAGGCAGCATTTTTAAGGTCCTTGAAATGTGCTTTCAAAACCAAGTTACGTAATCAATAATTACCAATACACCAGAAGTGATCAAGGTTTTAGTATAAAATTTCCGAACTCCCGATTTTGTACTCTAGATCAGTGTTAACGTGAAGTTTTCGCTACAGAAACTGGCGTCCGAGACTAACCGCTCTTAATCCGTAGTCCGGAGGACGTTGCGCATATGACGTCCGAGCAGTGAGGTCAAGCGACGCCAGTAGCTTATGTGACAGATAAGTCACAGGAAAAATTACACTGGTGGTGAAATGGCCCTCAAAAAGTCACAGGCAGCATTTTTAAGGTCCTTGAAACGTGCTTTCACATCAAATTACGTAATCAATAGTGTTTTAGCATAAAATATTTGTTTTTGTTTGGAAAATGGGACGAAAATATTGGTAGTTTGTCTTTAACTTACCACAAAATCAGTAGACCAAGTCTCTAGTTCTCGAATTCTCAATAGCAAGTCCACAAACCAAGACGTCAGTCCTAGTAAAGAAGGATACGCTCGTTGAGCCCAAACTGGCGGAACTTGATCCAGAAATAACGCATTTTCCAGGTCTTCCATATCCGACGTAATAGTTAACTCCCCTTTAATCCCCAACTCGAGTTCCTTAAGGGAACGTTTTATTTCACCTGTGAGATAATTCATCCGTTCGCATTCTTGGAAGGCAACGATGACATAAGGCGTGCGTTCCTCCACTTTACCCATTATTTCTACCATGTTGAAGTCTTCCGGAAGTTTTTCCACCATTTCGTCTATCATCTGCTTCACCTAGTAAAAAAAGATTTAAATACAAAAGCGAAAGCAGTGAAAGACGCGAACATACTTTGTCTTCACGTGTGATTGTTGCTCCGCCCGACGATCCTACATCTCTAGGTTGCATTTCGAAAACAGTTTTAAAAAGATTGTCGGCTGTTGTACTTAAGAATCCGATCTCAGCGTTGGGATGTAAGCCGTATAAAATGGGAGACTCCGGAGGCATCATTTCGTCGATGTATGTGTGATAGCCAGCGTAGTCTGTGTTTGGCGGAGCTAGGAATCCAGGCGCTAACATTAGCTCACCGTCCACCTAAAATTGCAGTGAAAACGTCAGCGATTCAATGGCGTTAAAAGCAAACGTTTGTGTTATAGATACTAAGTTAAGCTATATATACATGATTAGTTTCTACAATATCCCTTCAAAAAATTGTTTGAAGGCTTCCATGCTGCTAAGGGTAAGATTGTCTAACTCGGCGTACTTGAACTTGATCATTACGACATTAAGAGTGCAGAGAATTGTCAATCGGTTTCTTAATCGTTTGAACTATCTTTCAGATTGAGGTATACAAGAAGACAAACAAATTTTGCCGAGGTAAACTATATTCCATTGTCTGCAACAATTGTATTAGTTGTATCGAAACGTAGCTTGCACATGCTCCAGAATAATCTAGTTAGCGTCAATGAAGCATAAAAAAACTGCCAAAGGTAAAATTGGTCAAACATGTTATGAAAATCTCCGAGTTTGACATCCAAAAAAAAAAACCTCTGCAGGAACACGATTCTTTAACTTGGTGTACGTTAACCTAACCTAACCTAATCATTGCGACATTAAGACTCTGTAGAGAGTTATTAATCAGTTTCTTAATCGTTTCAGATTGAGGTATACAACAAGTTGAACGAATTTTGCCGAGGTAAACTATGTTCCATTGTCTGAAACAATTATATTAGGTGTACCGAAAAGTAGTGTCAATGAATAGTGTCAACTAACAACTAGGAAACGTTTTTCCTTCGTAGGTTTGTCAAGATACATTCTGTCAAGAGTAACAAGATTTCTTGATGGAGTAGCTACGGATGAAACATATTGGTTGAAGAATTTGACCCGTAAATCAGTTGATCACATCATTGACATGATGATAAAACATTAATTGAGCGATGTTTTCATATCTCTTGCCTTTCTTCAACCGGAATGTTTTCTGCTTCCGATATACAGCATGGAACTCCATCTGATACCTTTTTTTCCATAGCACTACAGATGTTGGTATAAGACGATCAATATGTGATACTTATCTCGAATCTCAGCAAATTAATGTAATATAGATCATAAAAAAAATCATTCATACGAAGAATATAAGCTTGGATTTGGATTGAGATCTACTCTCTCGAATTCGAAGAAGTTTGTTTCAAGATTTATTAAACCGCATCAATATTATGACCATTTTTTTCACAGAACCTTCCTGGAGGTGTGTTAAACAAGTTATCGAATAACATTTCTGCTAGTTACGGAAAAAATGGGGATTGATGGAAAAAACACCTGACGCCTCAAAAATATTTTTATAGTTACCAAATCTGGTTGCAGCAATTCTTCCAAGTACGTAATACAAAGCCTCCTGTCCCAATCGTCGGTTATATGTCCACCGTACATGATTTCTCCGAATAAGTATCTTAAATCTTCCCACGGCACTTTTGAATTTGCCTCCAAGTAGTTGAAAAGAACAAAGACGCTGATAGTGAGATCACCCACGTTAAACGGATAAATTTTGTTCCAGCCTTGAGGCCCAAACTTCCTCCGCTCTGCTACAACGGCGTGGAAGTAACACAGGGAGAACAGTATGACTTTAAATTCCGCCTCCTTGCCTGACTGCTCCAAAGTTTCTTGGTTAAAGTTGGAGAAGGCTTTGTGCAGATTCGCCTGCATTCCCGTCGGAGGTTCGTTTGTTATTTTTATCGACGATTCGAGAATACCCTAAAATATAGCAGCGTCAAAATGCGCAATTTAAAAAAACGACGGTGTAGTGGTACCTGCGGAATTATGTGAGCGCTTGGCGTTGCTGCTGGTTCCGCACTCATAAAAACTCTGTAGTTGGCGTGGGATCCTTCGGCAAACCGTTCCAGGTATTTTTCTAGAGACGGTAGCCACTTCC
Source organism: Monochamus saltuarius (assembly GCA_025584915.1). Classification (NCBI taxonomy): domain Eukaryota; kingdom Metazoa; phylum Arthropoda; class Insecta; order Coleoptera; family Cerambycidae; genus Monochamus; species Monochamus saltuarius. The sequence goes on from CM046729.1 coordinate 42,479,187, forward strand.
TGACCAAGTGTATATTTTGCAGTACCACCCAATGTCCGTTCTCGGCAGAGATTTCCATCGCTTTTTCTGCTACAACCTCCTGACCTTGACCTAGATAGGAAACATTCAAACTATTAGCAAATTCCAAAAAGGTTTGTAAACTGGGAGTAAGAATGAAAGGCTAAATAATTAAATAAACGGAAAAACACAGTTATAGAAAAAATGCAATAATAAACAAATAATTTCGAGCAACGTCATAGTAAAAATAGGTTATATTTCGTTTACAGGAAAATGAAACGCTAGTAAATAATAAAATTTAAACTTTGAACACCCTGTATTTCTTAAACCAGCAACATTCGTATAAGGCATGATCAGCTCAAACATAATATTTTGGTGTCCAGTATCTTCAGCTTAGTGTTGACCCATGGTTTCTGACTCACCCTGTATATTTAAATTATTTATAAACACATTTGCACATAAATGTGAGACTACTTATAATTACAATCATACTTGCCTAAAGACACATTATGAAAATTCTGTTTTTCCAAAGTAAATCCTAACTTTTCCCCTAATTCTTCCACGTCTTTGAGTGGGTTAACACCAGGAGACAAAATGAAAAATATCGGCGTGGATGGACTGGTTTCTTGGAAAGATTTTTCAAACTCCACATTTTTATTTTCAACGTACTTAGCACCTAATTTTTCTTCAATAAAGGCCCTATAAAAGAAAAAATGTATATATTTTGATTTATTCAAGGACATTTATCCACTTTCTGAGATATCTGTAAGCTAGTGTAATGAATTTTTCTGTCAACGAAATTATTACTTCAAGATTTTGTCAAAATCTTTGAGTCATATTATTGAGATATATGTAACAGTGTTGAAATGATTGATCATCTGTAGTAGGGGTCTCTCAAATCCCTATTCGATAAAGTCTTCCGCTGTAGATCGATATCGGGTTGGTAGGCAAGAAGAGGAAATTTCTGAATCTATAAGTTTACTTACATCATCGCATATATCATTCTGTCTGGTCTGAGTGCCCTCATCATACACAGTCTTTGCAATGCCGTTTTATTTTTCCATTCCTGCGGGAATTTTTCACGTTCCGGACATTCACATTCCACGAGTTTCTTCCATCTCTTGGTAGAATTCTCTATGTCTCTGTCTAAGTTCCTGAATTCTTCTTTTGTAGCGAGACTACAGATTCCACCCCAACTCGAATTAGATAGAAAGTCAACCGGGCTGGTTACATGAGGTTTTATGGGAAATCTCAGAAGAAAGTCTAAATCAGTGGGTAAAATTTCTTCCTTCATCAATAGGATCTAAAAACGTTTGTAATATCGTATAAAATGGTCAATCGGTGTTAATTAATAAAATCAACGTACTTGGAAAGTCATCTGTGATGCGAAAATTAGTTTGTCACATTCGAATAGTCCTCTGGTTGTGTATTGGAAAACGCAAAATGATATACATGATATTAAATTATTTACTCTCTCAGCAACAGTGTCGGCAGGTTCTGCTTTAGCAATCGCTTTTTGGAAAACCACGCTAAATGCCTAAAAGAATATTTGTTATATAATATTTAAGAAATTTTAGCATAGTACTTGCTTTTAAAGAAAACTGATAGATGGGGTTGATTTTATTCAAGTCGTTTAAAATGAAATACAGCAAGCTAGCCCTGGCAGCGGCGGGTCTGTAATATTCTCGGGCTTCGTCTATTTGTATCGACGTGATCTTGGCCTCTGCCACTTTTTCCTGAATTTCTGCGGCAGTTCGCTTAGTGGTTTCCAAATTCTCTACAAGAGTGGTATCTCCTAATAAATTACCCCCGGCAGATGACAAACGTGATAACAAGTCGTCCTCGAGGGATTTCAGAATTATTTTAAAATCGTTCTGTTGCTTCGTCAAGTCGGCCTAAAATTGTCTTGGATTAAAACGGATAGATGACATGACATTAAAGGTTCAGGGAAAAAAGAAGGTTTAATGTTGTGATAGTTAAATATATACATGCCTTCAATTCTTCAAGGTCAGGACGTTCTGCTTTAACAACCTCGGCCAATAGCTGATCTTCTAATCCGTCTCTAGTGACTGTAAAGTTGATTAAAGTAGCCTGTGCTTGCATTTCAGGTTTATAATGGGGGTTAGCTAGTTTAGTATGAAGCAATAGTCGGAATGTTTGGTTGTATTCGATTTCCTTGTCTCCAATTTTTATAGCCCTACAAAATTGAGTCAAAAGATTTGCATGAGCTTTTTTACAGGGTGTTTTTAAATGAAGTAGCAAAAATGAGACCACAGATTCCTTGGGCGAAAATAAATCGATTTAATCTAACGTACCTATATCTCAAGTCGCATAATAAAAAAGATACAGGGTGTCAAAGATAAAATTTTATTTTGGATGTTTGTAAATAACTTCTTAATAAAATCCAAATATTTACATAAAATTTGTAATTCAGGGGTTTTGCGGGTGAGAAATTCAAATTTGTTTCTAATTTTGACGTCACTAGTAGAGGGCGCCACTTGTGACACACCATGTTTCTTTTAAATGGCAGAACTTTTTTGCTGCTTGGTGTATGCATCTGACTATTGAAATAATCGATTTTCCTACTTGTTATGTCTGAAAAAGGTATACCTTGTCGAAGTCGTTAGGAGTAACAGTTTTGGAAATAATCTACAAACTTAAATGTCTGGCCCGCAGAAACCCCCGATTTACAAATTTTATGTAAATATTTGGATTTCTTAAGAAGTTCTTTACAAATACTGAAAATAAAATTTTAACTTTGACATCCTGTATCCTTTTTATTAAGCGACTTGAGATATAGGTACGTTAGGTTAAATCGATTTATTTTTGCCTAAGGAATCAGTGGTTTCATTTTTGCTACTTCATTTAAAAACACCCTGTATATCAATGCATCTAAGCAGCATACCTTCCTTTTTTTATTAAGTACCTTCCTAGTAAGGTATCCAGGACAGGATCGACACTTTCTTCGATATTTTCAATTAGAACAATAGATCCGTTTGTGATACATTTTTCTAAAACATCCAAATAGCTTTTTTGTCCCAAACGTATTGTCGTCAGAGATTCGCCATATCTTTCCTTAATCCACTTTATTCCTTGTAACTAAACAAAAATATTCTCATATTTGCATACTAACGCGCACCGAATTTGCTTAAATTATCTCAAGCGGTTTAGAAACTAACAACAGATTTTGTAACTGTAACTTGACATTTATACAGTGTGGAAGAAAAGTATGGAATAAATTCATTATTTCTAAAACAACGAAATTGCATGAAATTTCCTTGGACCCGTCGATTTTGCTTTTTAAAAAGACTCTTTTCTATACCAACGCATTTCCGACGTTCATTTGTTTTCGCGTGATGACGTCATCGGATATTTTTTGTAAATTAAATAGAACCCCTATATTTTTTCATCGGATTCCTGTAGAGCTTAACTTGCTGAATTCAAAAATATATAATTTCAACACTTTATTCCTTCAATTTTCCGAGGAAAAAAATAATAACCGATCCAATAAATGCTGCAGTTGACAGATGTCAATTCTGATTAGATTTTGTTTAGCTGCCAGAAACAGTTTCTGAGGTGACTTGATTTAATTTGTTGTTTTTGCTATCAAAAGATATTATATATTCTAACATGCAATCTAATAAAACAAAATAATAAATTAGGGGGTCAAATACGATTGAAGCAACCAGAATTGAATTATTAATTAATTAGTTACTTATTGTTAAATTGTTTTAAAAATGAAGTCCTTATTTTGTGAAACTGCCGATGAATTCACTATATCCATTTTACTCTCAACCAGCCCATCACAGCACAAATGGGAATATTCACATTTTTTTCAAGCCTATTTTATTGGATCGGTTATTTTTTTTCTCTCGGAAAGTTGAAGGAATAAAGTGTTGAAATTATACATTTTTGAATTCAGCTCTACAAGAATCCGATGAAAAAATATAGGGGTTCTATTTAAAAAAATATCCGATGACGTCATCACGCGAAAACAAATGAACGTCGGAAATGCGTTGGTATAGAAAAAAGAGTCTTTTTAAAAAGCAAAATCGACGGGTCCGAGGAAATTTCACGAAACTTCGTTGTTTTAGAAATAATAAATTCATTCCATACTTTTCTTACACACTGTATAACAAAAAACTCTTATTTTTGACTACAGAATACACCCCTGGAGATTTTTTATCTCTGCTTAAGGAACACCCTGTATAACTATTTGAAAGTTATACACTTACTTGAGGGTCTATCATTAATGGCCATCGTTCGGAATTGGATAATATCGTAGCGTTTTCCGTAGACATCCGATCACTAGGTAGTCCTTCATTATGCCATTTTGCAATAATAGTATCGTCAGTCAGCAAAGCTAAAGGATCCAAATCCTCCGTAATGGGTACTGGGGGCTACAAAATAGTTCAGCGCTTTTCGAGTGTATGAATATAGTGGTCAACAATACTTAACAGTGATACACAATTTCTATACCTGTTACCTATAATCAGCATCTACGATATTTTTTCTTAAAAAATGTTTCGTAATCTCTCACATTTATTGTAGTATGTGATAATTATTATTGGGGATGTTTACTGAAAAATATAATTTACCTCCAAAGTTTTAAAAAAGGGTAACCACATCTTATGAAGCAGATCCAAACGGTATTGCTTTGTGAAGCATCCGACGTAAGAAATGAAAGCTGTTGTTAGCAGGACGTCACCAGGCATCATTTTACCGTTTTCCTTGAAGCTGTACGCAAAAAATAAGTACTGTATGCATAGGTACTATTGTACAAGAGAAAGTTTAAACAATACAAAAAACGTTTACCTGTCCACAGCTTTAGCCCACCGAACATTTTCACTTGCAAGTCCACCGACAAGACGATTTGCTAGTTGAATAGTCGCGTTGGTAGCATCTGCTTCTTGTTGGCACAGTAGCTTTTCACTTGTAGCTTTTTCGAAATCTGCCGTCAGTCTAGCAAGTTGCTCTTCTAAAGACTGTAATTGTTTGCGTAGAAAGATAACATTTCATTACGTTCTCCAACTTTTTTATATCCATAAGGTGTCCTACAAAGTAAATGGAGTACTTACCGCAACCTTCTTCTTAATCGAATTCAGCTTCTCTTGTGCAGCTGCCAGTTCGGCATTAGCTGCGGCCAAGGCCTTCCTCTTGGGTTCCACGTCACAAAATACTTCGTAAAACTTTATGATATTAATAACCCAGGCGCAAAGACCTGCCGCTGCCGCCGACTTAGATCTCACAAATTCGGGTTCGAATTCGGCGTCTTTCAGATAGGGCTCTATGGCTTTGATTACTTCGGAGTGAATGTTTTCTTTGTCGTAGTTGATGAGCGAGTCTAAGAATGTGTCGACTTTGGCCATGACGATTTTTGCCGCTTTCCAACTTCTGTCTTTCGGAATTTTCCCTCCGGGGGCCAAAAGGACCATGACGGCTGCCGTTACATTGGTAACAGCGCCTGAAAACATCAAATAATCAATCAAGAGGGCATTTGAAGGTGTAGTTTTTCCATTTTATTTATTTTTAAACAAATAGGTAACGTTGTAGGTGTATGGTGCATGGTTAGACTTTTAGTTAGATAATGATAATTGATGGACAAGGTCGCAATGGAAAATACAGCAGGGACTTATCATTCATTCAACACGTCCAAATTTTGTAACTCATCTGCCAAATACTGATAAAAAGAATGAATGAGGAAAAGAAGAGTCAGCAAAGACTGACCTTGAATTGTCTTTGAACCTATCTTCAAAGTCATTTGAAGGTTAACGTGCGTTTCTAACAAAAATATCAATAATTTTGTTTTTCAACGTGTCCAGACTTGTAACTGATCATATCTGCTAGATACTGACAGTCTTAGAATTGTTCATGAATCAATTTTCAAGGTCGTTTGAATGATTAACGTATCTAACAGAGAATCTTTCTCAAGAATGCAGTGTTGAATATTGATCTAATTCCTCATCAGACTTGTAAGATAGTGGAAGAATGATACCTGGTATTTTATTTTAAATTGTAAGAATTATTTACAATATATTTTAACATAATTACCTGGTGGTGATCCAAAAGATTTGAGCTCCGTTAAATTTGCTTTGTTTAACGTATTAAGTGCTTCTTGTGCAGCCAATAGAGCCGGTTCAGCTTTCATCAGATCCTCCTCACAATCTTTCTGTTTCTTGCTCACTTCGTCGGCAATCATGGCCACTCTAGCTTCTTCTTCGTCCGCCAAATTCTTCTCTATTGAAACCTTCTCCGTTTCTATGCCCACGATTTGTATCAAGTGGTCTGCCGCGTCGTTCTTTTCTTTGAGTTCTATCTCTTGAATGGCCAACTTCTTTTTTAATTCGTCCACTTGTTTGGAGGTGCTTTCCAGTTTTTCTAGACCGTTCTCCAACCGCTTGACCTTGGATTCCAGTTCTACTGATTTCTGGCACAGCAGTTTGGAGTATAAGTTTATCTGCTCCAAATACGACTTCGGGGTGGTGTAGTTGTACCTCCGTTCGTTCTGGAGGTACAGTTTTGATATGGTGTTGACGGACGTGTGGGCATAAGCCATAAATCTGGCAGAGGAATCTCGTACTTCTTCCTAAAATTAAATATAATTCATTTGTCATACGTTGGGTGCGCACCGTGAATTACCGGTAAAACGTCAAGTTCCTGAAGAAATCTTGCCGCTACAGAAACCAGGGCGTCTTGAGGCCATTCGTGAAACCAGTTTGTTTGTGTATTGTTAATTATAGCTGGAAATTTCCTTGATCTGACTCGTAGAGTTGATCCAACTGGAGAAAAACATAGTACCAGCTTGAACTGTCTCCGAACTCGGTCTATGAAGAACTTCCAACAATTTTCTCTAGTGTCCAAAATTCCGGCACCTTTAACTTCATTTCTTACACCAGCTATTATATTCTCTATTTCATCGTCTGGAAACATGTCTGGGATTTCTCCTGACGCCAGCATATCGTTCATTGGCACCAGGAAGTATTCATTAGGGACTTGTGCGTCCGTCATAAGAAACATGATGCCCACGTTCTTCATTCCACTCTTCAAATAAAGAGACGCTAGTTCGTGTCTTAAATCAGCCACTCCGTAACCTTTTTTCAGTTGGATTTGTGCCACTTCCAAAGATGAGATGAAAGCGGCCAATCTTGCCAAAGATTGTTTTCCACTGCCTCCAACTCCTACCAAGAGAGCGCTACCACGGGGCGATTCTAAAATTCTATTAATTCTAAAACAAATGTTAAACAAAACATTGTGTGCTACAGTGAAATCTTCAGAAGATTTTCTTACCTACAGATGTGCATCATAGCGTCCTCAAAGAGAACCAGATTCATTGCGGCCACCAAGTCGTTATAGCTAGACATTGCTTCATTCAACAGCTTGTTCAAGACCGACCATTTTTTAACGGGCATGTATTTAGGCTCTCCTATGCCACCCGCAAAGTGGCAGTATATGTTTGGTTTATCAAAAATGATCAACTCGTCGTTTTCCTAAAATATTACCCATGTTTTAAGAACCTAGTAGTTATCGTAATTGATTTCAGTATTCAACATAGCTATTTAACTAAGAATATTGAGATCTTGGTCACAACCTCTATAGTCTTAGCTAGGTACCTCGAAATTCTTTTTGAATACGTCCGATTGTAGTTTGGTAAAGGCATCAATGTCTTTTTCTTCAATCAATTTATCACCATAAACACGTTGGCATTCGTGTAACCAAAGACGAATCAAATCAGAAGGCTGATTAAGACAGTCGTTTGAACTGAAGAGTAAACCCTAAAATCCAAATACAGGGGCCACGGTTAGTCGTCAGCGTCGCCATCAGACATATACCGGTTTTGAATTTATTAGCGCTCATACCTTACCTGGAAAACGTTAGATATGTCCCGTAAATTGAAAATGTAATGGAACTTCACAGCTGTGGGCAAGAATATTTGCATCACTTTGTGGTGTAGCGCTATGGAGGCATTCACAATATTTACGCTCAGTTTAGTAACTACAGGCGGAAACTTGTATTCGCTGTTGTTTAAGTGCTGAGTTAGAATCGAGTGGTAAATTGTCATTAGTGATTCGATCCCTGGGAAACTTATAGCAAACACACAGAAATGCCTTTGCAGTCGGGGATTTATCGTAAAGCTTCCCGCAGTGGGATTCATGCAGGAGACGTACTGACAGTTGTGGATGTCTTTCAAAGAAAGCTTGCCTCTGTCGTACCTAGAAGGAAATACTATATTTATCGTCAGCAAAGGCTACTGCAGATTATCTGAGGAGTGGTTCCTACAGTAGCAGCCTTAGAACCAACATGGGCGGAACTAGGGGTTCAGATAAATCAACCCAAAGATTGCGCACGCATAAATATACTACCAGTGGCTGTAATCCAGATGTTGCCTGATCAAGGTGTGAGGTTGAACAGTCCCATAGCCATCTACTTCTGGCATATTCATGTCATCGATGAAATAAATCAGGGTTTTGTTTCCTGGAGGGCCGTAGTTTCTACCAGCCTTCTTCTCCAACGCCTTCTCCAGAATTTTTTGTAGCATTTCAGAGGTCGTGTAAAAATTAAAGGGTATGTTAGAGATAGCGTAGTTTTCAGAGAGGGACGTAAGTTTTTCGTTAATCAGAACTGTTTTGCCACATCCGGCAGCGCCAACTAGCATTATGGGAGCTCGTTTTTTTATTAATAAATCTAAGAAGTATCGAATTCGAATGGATTCAGCGGTGTGCACCAGAACAGCCTAAAAGTAACATTAAATTAGTATGTTGAGTATATAAATTTCGACTTATTGTTAACGCACAGAATGGCCTAAATCTTATAGTAATCTACCTGAAGAGGTACATCTGGATCTAGTTCAAAACGACCTAAACTCTCCGTCCAAGAAACAAATTGCTTTGTTTCATTGTCTATGAAATAGTCAAACACCGTGCCCCCAGTAGGAAACTTTACGGTCTTAAATTCATTCACCCACCATTTTGTAAATTCTACTCGATAGTCCATAGCCTAAAGTGAAAGATTAATGTTATTTATCTTTCAATGTGTAAGTGCAAAATATCGAAATAATGTCGAAACACCAGATTTATTTCTAGTCAACAACTTGGGCTTAAAAATGATATGAAACAAGCACTTACTTGTTCCTGAAACATAGCTGACCCGAAAGCCCAAACAGCACAAAACACAAAGTATAGTTCGTGCCATTCCTTTGGACATTCAGCAGGCGTGTTGCTGGGCGTTAAGAGACAATCGAGTAAATGGCATAGCATCCCCAAGTGGGCTGTTTCAGTTATAGGAGTTATTTTTTTAAATCTAGTTCGTACGTTCTCTAAACATATGGGAATGTACTTGTCAAAGAGCATGATGAGGTTGCTTTTTTCAGCTGGTACTTGTCTTGTCTCAATCCAACTGGTTACATACCTAAAGTTAAATTATAATATAAACAGTATTGTAGTAATTGCAAAGCAATGTACTTTTTTATGCTGATTAAATTATCGCGTCTATTATCAATGCGTTTGGGTTATTACAGCTTTATGTTTATATTCCATCAGGTGATTTATTTTTTTATAAAGGATTTAGTATATGGTTTGGTCACAGAAGATGCCTTTGTTAAAAGGAAAGCTAGCGGTCAAACTCTGCGGATTAAAGCCCCAACCAGCGTTAAGTACACCAAAGGACATACATATAACTTCATTAATAGAAATTGATTTATAATAGCTTAAATACCTTTACAATGCAGTAAAAAATAAAATATTTTAAATCACATTTTAGTTATGTGCAGCTGTTCTATCTAGAATATATTTTTGAAAAATCACTTACGGATTCCAACCGAGATCTTGCGGGTTTATATACAGTATCCCAGCCCTCGATACCGTGGCTGGAGTAGCAGTTTTCAAGTTAGAGATTTCGAAGAGCAGACGCATCGCAGGGCTTAAAGCAATTCTCTCGTTGCTCGCCAAAGTTAACACTTTGTTATCATCCATTACGGTGTTCAACGATTCAATCCACATGGGATCTATGTCCCCATCTAGGACGATCCACTTCGGATTGTCACCTGATAAATTTGCTTGGTCTCTCATCAGCACTGACAGTAGTCCGTCCTTCCACTCTCTAGTCGCTGGGTTTATGATGCCGAATAGTTCGTCGTTCGTGACTGCTTTAGGGTTCAGGTCGTTGAATATGGGTTTCCTTTTTATATTGACGTAGGTTCTAAAGAGAGTTTTCCACACCTCGGTCTTACCAGTTCCGGCGTTTCCAACTATGAATACTGAATGTCTTACTTCTAGCAATTCTTCGAGTTGGACAACCTGTAGGAGTGATTTAAGATCGACAATAGTTTTTTATGTACCTAAACATTAAAGTTCAACTTTTATCATGAATGTGGAGTTTAAACCACATGAGTGATAAAAACAAACTTTCATTCACCTTTAATATGAAATTATCTTCAGGCTGTAATTTTAGATCAATAGCAGCTTGCTTGACGGTTCTCTCAAAGTCAGCGTCTCTCTTCCTGGGAACTTCCAAGGCAGGAAATAAATCTCCTATTAGACCCATAAATACGGGCATGTCATCGGTAACGATCTTAGGGACATTGAAGTCTCTCAGGGCTCGCATCAGGACCTCTTCTTCTGGTCTGCCTGGGTCCCCTCGCTACAACAAATAGTTATAATGAATTTGTATATGAGTGAAGCCTGATCTGAGTATTTGACACTTTTTACCTTCAAAGACCCAGCAACGACCAAGACCGACTTAATAGCGCGCAATCCCCAATCATAATGGTCTTGTTTGGACAGCAATTCTTTACAGAGCGTGTATAGAGTGATGAATTTTCTTGCTAGGATTTTTGCTTCTTGGAATCCTTCAGCAACCAACATTATCTCACATATAAGTTCGAAATCGGGAACTACCATAGCGCATGGCCTGCGACAGAAAGAGATAGCTTATTAAATTTAGACAGGGTGTAGAGACAATAATTTTTTGTTTCCGTACTGTCATACCTGAATAAAGCTTTCAAGTTTTCCGGTAACTCGGTTCTTCCCGCATAACCAGGATTCATCGTTATAAATATACCTACAGTCGGTACCAAAGATATCATATCACCCATGAAATCAAACGTGACTTTTTTGTTCTTTATCGCATCTAAAACCGATTTTACTTGAACGGCCACGACTGACAGAACTTCTACTGATATCCTATTGAACTCGTCGAAACATCCCCAAGCACCAGTTTGCGCTAGTCCTTTGTAAATACTACCGCAGGACTAAAATATATATCAATTTGTATACAAGAAGCCTAACTGTATATTTATTTACTTTATAGTCCATTTGTTCTGAACAATTGAATACGTATACCATGATTCCTAGAGCTCTGCCTAAATCTTTTGTCGTTTCGGTTTTACCTGTTCCAGCGGGTCCTGCTGGTCCTCCTCCCATAATTAAGTGCAAGGACTGCAATCAATATTAATTTCTGAAATATTTGGTCATTCATATTTTTTAAAAATCAACAATAATAATTACACTAAAGAAACAACATTTTCAAGGGCAAATGACTGATGCGCGGTTCCGAGATATCAAATATAGAATTAATACGCTGGATATGTTACTGTAACAGGCACAAGGAATAGTATTTACCTGTGTTAATGTGATATAGCATCTGTCTGTCAAAGGAGTAATAACGAGTCTTGGTGTATTTCCCAAGTACTCATAGCTGTATCTAAACTGTGCGTCACAAATGTTAGCGAAGCATTGCTTTTCTTTTTCGTCCCATCTGTGCCTCAGTTGGGAAACCCACTGAAAAGCCAGGGCACTATCCACTTTGGTTTGGATGAGTTTACCGACGACGTCTCTAGAATGTACGTCTATCGTACATATAGTCATAATTTTTTGCCTGTCTTGCTTGGTCAGGTCTCCCAATAATAAAGAAATCAGTGTACTCAGCTGCGACACTTGTTTCTTGTAGTAGTCTCTAATGGCGTTATCGTAGCCTTCTTCTAATCTGGAGAAGGCTATGTTTACCTCTGTGGTCCACCAGATTTGTGTCCCACATAGCGACACCTGAGCGGGAAAATCAAACAGCCACTGGTCTCTGGGTTTCTCTTCGTAGGAGAGTACTCCGTCGCCAGTGTAAATGCGAATTGTTTCCCTCATGGAGCTTTGTATGCGGTTTAACCATTCTTCGACCTTAAAAGAGAATGTAGTGCTATGATTAGAATGAGAACCAGACTAACTGGATCTAGTTCCTGATTATCAATTAGCAAAAATATTATGAGAAAACTGTTAAACTTACAGGTCCTTCACAGTTAGTCATCGTATTGAAGTTGACATACTCTCCGTCTTTAGCGTACATTCCGTGAATTGATTTATCAAGTGTCTGGTCTTCGTTTCTTCCGAAATTTAGCCTAGCTATAGAATCAAAAAGCTTTGTGAGATGTTTAGCTACGAGTTCGGGTTGGTTTCCATTTGATAAGATATCTAGAAGGTCTGCGGAAGATACAAAGTAAAACCTTGGGAAAGCAAGTCGCTTAGTCTCCAAATACACAGCTAGGGCCTTCTCGCACAACGTTAAGTTCTTCTGATGCCCTTCTAAAGCCTCTAGAAGGCCTGGTTTATTAGTTGATTCGATAACATTTGGTACTTGGGTCATAACAGACATAAGTTCTTTGAAGTTCTTATCGATGTTATCGAATCTCTCTGAATCTTCGGGTAGTTGATTCCTGATATCCTCCGAACTCATAAATATCGATTCTAAGTGCATCCAAGTCCTTTGCACCTCAAACCACACCGTGATAACTTGATCTGCTAACCCTAGTTTACTTTGCCAAGAGGAAACTTCCTCAAGAAAGTGTGCAATGAATTTTGAAGTGATTAAATTTTGTAATTGCACCTGGTTTTCTTCTAAAGTTTCTATGAGCTCTTCGCTAGCCCTTAACAATTTACATCCTGTTCTAGGATGGATTTCTTGTTCAAATTCCATCGTCGACCACGTAGAGTTCAGCTCGCGTAGAACTTTCTCCATGGCCATTTCTTTCACTGCTTTATCCACAATATTCTTTACCTCTTCTTCGCATTCGTGCAGGTTTAACTCTAACAGATCTGCCAGTGTTGTGCTGTGGTCCATCACGATTCTCGTCTACAATATAAAATTGCTGGTACAGTTTGCATAAAGTTTTACCTCTACTGGATGATATCTCAAGTGTGATATATTAGTATGTATAGAAGCACAAAATGATAACTAGCTTATTTTATACTAGTCTACTATATAGGACGATTAGAACTAGGTGATATTTAAAAGTAGGCTACCGATTGTAATATCAGCCAGTTCAAACTGTAGTAATTGGTTTTTACAATATATAATTTCTCTACGTTACAAATGATATGTCGTAAGTTCATTACATATAACTTATAGTACCAATAGCAATGTTTTCGTCATGTCTGACCAGAGAAAGGGGCTCAGGTGCCCACCTCTACAAGGTGTCTGGCCATTTGAAATGTTGAAAGCATAAAGTTAAGATAATTATATGCATATAAATTTAAGTTTGCAGTTTCTATCTAATTGTGCTACTTTATTATTATAGTTGTAATATTTACTATATACTCGAATAGGACACATTGGGAAATATTTACGTAACTTGACATGCAGGTTATACTTACTGTAAATTCTCGAGGGAGGGCAGCAAGGTTCTGTAACAGATTATATTAACAAAAACGGTTAAGAATGTGTATTTACAGATGACGACGGTATGGACACAAACGTTACGTTACATGCTAAAAACTTCAGTTTAACAAGTTTGTAGATAACATATAAAGCTATGTACATATTTACAGCAAAAATAGGTAACGAAAAATACCTTCGTGGAGGTCATCAGGTAATCCCAATGGCGTTCGCGAATTGCAGAATTCTGTAATTCGCCCACGGCTTTCAATGAAGTCAAAGTGTTCTTGATGGTCAACTCTAAGCCTGTGTAGGTGTTCCAAGAGCGCATGTCTTTGTCTAACATCTTTACCTCCTTGGCAAACTTCTTGCATTCGATGTCCATGTTTTCGACGTCGATTTTCCTCCAGGGAGTTGTCTTCCAGTCATCTACGCAGGTGTGGACAATGTTCACGAAATCCCATAGTTCCTAAAAAAATAATTTGTATGTTTGTATATATGGGGTTACAAGTTAATAATAGGCCAAGCTGCTAATCGCAGGTTACTTGGACGAAAACAGTTGGCTTTCCATTTATAATGGGCAAGGTTGCATCGTTTTGTATGATTAAGACTTTGATCTACCAATTTGTACCCTGTATGTAGTCAGTTATATCTTACCTTCAGTAGCTTTAAATCTTTCCTGCACTGTTTCAATATCTTGAAATCTGGTACGTTTACCTCAAATAAAGAACCAGATTCGTGAATGTTTCTCATATCTCTTTCGAATTTATTTAAATCTTTATTGACCCTGTCTATGGATAGATAAGGATGGGGGCAATTGTAGGAGAAAAATTGGTATCTCTTGAATACTTCGCGATAGTACAATATTTTCAAATCGAATTCAACTATTCGTTTCCTGATGAAAGTAACTTCGGCAGCTTGCAACGGAGCTACTTGTTGCTTAACAGTGATGGCTATCTTCTTGGTATTGTTCCACTGTTCGGGAAGTTCTTGTAGGTACACGTTCACTTCTTCTGGGATGTCTTGATCGTAGAATTTTAATAGTTCGATTGTCTCTTTAAGGGGAGTGAACATTTCGTCAGTGACAGCATGTCTCTCTTTTACGTTTAGAAGGTAACCCATCACGTTGACTAGTGCCTGGTAGTCACCTTCTCCTACCGTCTGTTGTAAACCTTCATCAGCGGATCTTATGAAGGTACTTAATTCGCAGAGGCTAGTAGTGACGTTTTCAACTAAATGGTCTTTAAACATGTTCCCCCACTTTCTAATGGTGTTTAACAATGCCTGTTTGAAGGGTTTTATGTCCACCTTGAACCAGTTGTGGAATACTTTCTCCTCTTGGATTTTTTCGACTTCGTTTGCTAGGTTTTCGAAGTTGTCGATTTGTTCGCGGAACTGTTCCATTTTAGGCGGCGACTGTTTAGGCGCAGCGGGGTCTTTTAGTAAGACAAGTTCAAATTCGTCGCTGGTAAGAGGTCGACTGTAGTTTAAAAACTGTTCTAAAAATATCTCGCGATCGTCTAGCCACAAATAGGAATAGCTTTGGAAGCTACCGCAGAAGTCGTAAGCTTCTTCGATCACTCGATCTACATTACGCAGTATATCAGTTTTGATGTCGGTTATGTCCTTGTTTGATTCTATTTGTTCTTTATAAGGCACGTTCGTTGTCTCGGAAAGTCTTTCTACTAGCGAGGTGGTTTCTATTATGTCGTTGATGAGACCGTTTATAAGGCTCTTGAATCCTTCGGGAGCTGAAGGTTGTAATGATGGTATAAAGACTATATCTGGTTCTAAGAGTATTAAGCGAGATTCGAAAAGAGGCGCCAAGTTGTTGGACGGATCCATGTGTTCGTTGATATAACCCAAGCTGGAAAAGAGAGATTTAGAAAAGAAGTTAGAGAACCAAATCTCTCACCTGCATCCTACTGACTGATATAAGTAGCTCAAAATGATTTCGTCCACAAAATCAATGTATCTAGCCCATTTAACATGATCTTGTTTCTCGGAAAAGAGTATACTTTTATTCTCGGCTATAATATTCATCACCTCTTCGGTTGCACGTTTTAACTCGCAATGCCTCTTTGTCAACCTCTCATCTCTTTCTTCGATACATAAGAACGTATGCTTCTTTCCATCTTTTCTCTCAAACAGAGGTTGCCTGGCGAATGGCATTAAGATGTTTTTCACTTTATTCAAATTCTTTTGGCAGATTTGCAAATTGTTTTGCAAATAATCAACCAGATCGTGTAATTTCAGTATGTATTCCCATAGTTCTGCAATATAAATCGGCGCTTCTTTTATTACAATTAAAAAAAATGAAAATAGTTATAACAGATTTTACAATCAAGAACAAAGAAATATTGGGATCTTCAATAATTTTATTATGGACATAATAATGATCGTAAAGTGTGTCCTGATTAAGACCATTGCATTGAAAATCATGCCCAAGTCTCCTGGAAGCCCAGATCTAAATCCTTCGAATTTATTTCTTTGTTCTTCTACCAGTCTTTTAAACAAACACGGAATTCCAGGAAACAACTACTCTGCGGGCTAATGCCCCGACCAGCATTGAATTACACCTGGAAAACCTATAGCAACAGCTAGAGTCATTCGTCAGACGCCCACCAGACATATACCGGTTTCGAGCTTATTAGCTCTCATCAGTATGCCATAGGTGAGGTATCCGACAAATAACATTTTCACATGTTTCAGTCCGGCATGGAGTAGCGAACGGCCGATAGATGTAGTTAGTTCTACACCGCGTAGCCTTTTAAACAGTTAAAATTAAGTTTTATGTAAGAATCTGATTATTACCTGTCCCATTCCAGCTTAAACAGCTTTCACCCGTCGAAATAAGCTTATCAATTTCACCTAATTCTTTATCTATTAAGTCGAACTCAACTTTTTCTGAGGTTTTCTTTATTTTGTTGTACCACGTAACCGTCGTATTCAAAGTTGTGGTGAATTGCCGAAGCATTTCGTTTTTCTCCGCAAGTTCTAGGACCATATCGGGGATATCGGATTTCTTCATTAATTTCAGGTAATGCACTTCTCGCAAAATTGCCGTCAACTGAAAATAATACGTCTTAAGTTAAACAAATACGCACGTTAGATGTAGCTGTGCTACTCCGCGTTATGTATGTCTTAAGTTGTTACTCTAACATTAATTATTGTTATTAGAATTCATATCAAAATTTGTTGAATACTCTCAAGTAATGTATATTGCATAGTGTGATGTAAGATTGCGTATTACTTGTGGGTTGAAGTTTAAATACAACTCCTTTGTAAGCGGGTTCCTTCTCAGTAAATGTTGACCCAAAGTAGAGGTTATTTGAGAGGCAACTCCTGCTACCCACTCTTCAAAAACTTGTTTGTTGAATTCCTCAACCGATACCGTAAATTCTTCGATTTGGCAAAGAATCAGCTTGGCTCTTGACGACGTGGTAATCCTGAAATAATGACACTGGGGTACTATCGATACTTAAACGGATCACTTACGGATGCTGGAGGGATTTAAAATTTTTTATTGGTTCTACTAGTCGCGCAGTGAGATTGTTGGTTCGCCTGAGGGTTCCCGATACTGGGGGCATAAAATTGTCAACGGGGAATTGACCCGTCTTTTTTCTTTGTGTTGTGTAAGTGTCAAACAAACCCTACAAAAAATAACACCATAGATTTCTATGTTGGTAAAATAAATTAACACTTTCTTCCACATATGCAGGCCCTAATAAAAAATGTTCACTTGAAAACTATACCTGACAAATTTTCAGCTCCATTTCCAAGATATCCAGTATCTTCTCGTACTGATTAGTGAATTGCGCTTTAATAACGGGTCTTTCCAATGTCGAACCAACTATATTGATTAGCTGAAATATCCCACCTTAATCATCGATACATATTGAAATGTATGACCTACCTTGAAGATACTCTCTAAATTCGTGCAGTCTTCAAACGCTTGGCACAGAATAGCTGCTAGCTTTATGTCCATTTCCGTCACTTTTTGCTTAAACTGCTCAAATTCGACACTGAAAGATGAATCATCCGGATCGAGCACGTCATAAGATTTCCCTGAGAATGAAGAGAAGCACTGCTGAAACTCCTCAAACACAGCAGCGACTCGAGCGCTCAGCAACCTTCCCTTGATGCCGCCTATCTCGACTTTTTGAAGCTTACTAAACTCTAGCACCGTATTGAAGAACCACTGGATAGTTTCTAGTCTCTCCAAAAAGGCTATGAGTCTTCCGAATATCATTATTGGATGGAAGTTCCAGCTGTCCGGCGTTTCATTTACGAAAAATCTCTTTAGATTATTCTTGTAGATAATGAATATGTGATTAAAGTACTTGAGGGTCTTTATGCACAAACCCACTCTTTGCATTGCTTCGTCGATGTCACTGTGGAAGAGCGTAGTAGGATCTAGAAACCTCTTGGCCTGAAAAATCGGTACAGAAGGACAATTTAAAATGGATACTGTACGTACCTCTAAGATAAGAAGGTTACAGATCTGTTTTAAGATTGTTATTAGTTTAACTTGATCGAATGCTTTGCAGTTGTACCAAATTAAGCAGATCACGTGCATGATTGGAGCCAAGAGGGGCGTGCATTCGCTGAAGTCCGTTTCTTCCAACAGTTGAATGTGCTTCTTCAGTGGGGTTAAGTACAGGCAGATGCTTTTGGCTTCTGCTAGAGCGATGACTATATTTTTGAATATGTCCTTGAAACAGCTGTAGTAGGCACTATTTGTTTTTTCCAGAACCACTGCCATGCTCTTTACTCTGGGTTCTCTCAACTGTTCGTATATCTGCTGGAGATTTCTCAACCGCAAATTCCAAAATTGCAATTCTAAACATAGGTACACGGTCTTTCAATAAGAATTTTTAAGTGACTATAATATAATAGTGGTATATCGTCTTACCTACAGAAGGGATAGGGTTTACATTATTCGAATTCTTCTCCGAGCTGTCGTTAGCTAGAACATCGCTAATCTGTGCTGACCACTTAATTACGATTCCTTCTATAGCGCTTTTTAAATATAAATCGCACACTTCTCCGTTACTCTGCGTCAGTATTCTTTCCACTTCGAAGACTTTGTCCACTCCCACGGGCATGGGTAGGACTGTATGGCCGTTGACTTGACCCTTCACCTGGTAGACGGTACTTTTTAAGCTGTGCATGTGCTTGTGCACGTCTTTGGACACAACTGCTGGCCATTGGACGCAATTCGCAGAGTTCGAGACAAGCGGTACTAAAATCTGACAAAGCGGTAACAAACAGTTATAGTTTGTACAAGAGGAGGATATCTTTTTTCTATAGCAGATTTTAATATAGAAATCTGGTTAAAAATTAATTTAGTGTTGGGTATTCCTTAAATTTTGTGCTAGCTATCGGATTTATAAGTAATGTGTTTCATTTAAATACTCGATTGTGAATGAAGAGTAGTTTTGTTTTCCTTCATCTGTGAGTGTGATTTCCATTAGTTGTTACATTTTGTTCAACAAGTCCAAAAGTCTGTTAGCAAATAATCCTCTTACTTTCCTCCCATACTATTCCAGCCATTCTTGCTTCTCTCCTCAGCACAGACTGTTTGCTTGACAATTTGTGTTTTTGGAACTGTTATAGGTTTATGTCTTGGTGATCAGATTAATTGTATACGTTAGAAGGTTTATGGTCGAAAATCTGTTCATTTACTGATATCAACAGTGTCTTTAGAAACTGTGGACATAACATATTCCCTTAAGTTTTAAAAAATACCCTCTCAAGAAGTTTCTCTCAAGCTAGTGAAGATCAGATCAATGAATCATGAAATATATCAGGTTTCTAAGGTTGTGAGTATTTTTTAAATGGCGATATTATCCATCTTTGGCATGCTCTAGCTATTAAAATGGTAACAGATTTATTTAACTCGAGAAGGTATTATGTTATCGTCTGCTATAGAAAAAAGGCTGCTTCTCATTGATTAGGTACTTACTTCATCTACAAGTGAAGACAACTGATCTATAATTTTTGCTGATAGATCTCCAATTATAACACTTTCAGATGGCGAGGTCTTGTTTACGGGTGCAAATTCCTTTTTTATAAAATACACCCCTAAAAATTATTCGTAAAAATATTTTCTATTAGTAGTTTCTGGTTTTGATTTAGAGATATTAGGTTCTTGGATGTCAAATATACAAGAGAAGATGTATATATTTCAGTATGTTATTCTACGTTCAATTTTAAGCAAAAAATTTCCTATAAACTTAGGTCTGGAAACGCTCCGTTAAGGATATACAGGCTGTGATATTTATAGTTATTTATGCAACAAGTACAAAAAGTAAGTGTTTATTGCACGCGACGTGAAATTGTCCAACTAGGCCGTCAGGCCGAGTAGGACAACACGTCGAGTGCAATAAGCACTTTTTGTACGAGTTGCATACAATATTTTTTCTACGTTCATGCAAAACCCAAAAAATTATATTTAGATGACACTAAGTCTGGGAAAATGTGACGTCGATTTGAACGTTTATGCTGTCATGATGACAAAACGCTGTAGTAGAATGACAGACGAATGCAATACACATTTTATTGCACTAGTGCAATAAAGAACCACTTTTTCCACTAAATATAGTTCAATAAAGTTTTGTTTTTTGCATGAACGTAGAAAAAAAATTAATTACATTTTCTTTAATAACTCTCGACTACTTAGGTTAAATTCGTTAAATTTCATATGCGGAGGTTTCTTGGAACGGGAAATTCAAATTGTATGCACCTTTTATGCGCGCGTTTTTCTCCACTCAACGCGAAATTTAGAAAAACGCGGCATATTTCTGCTCCATTCGCGCGTTCTATCAGTTGTCGCCAGTTTCATGCCACACAGTAGTCAGTGAAGTACATGAAATTGGATCCGTGTATCTTTATAATATTTTTATAACAGGATTTGCTCTGATGGTATCAATAAATATTTCAATATCGATTGCGTCCAATTGCATCCACGTCCCGCTTGATCAACAGCTAAACTAAAACTAAAACAAAATATGCTAAAACTATTCTTGACAGACAGAGCCACTGGACTTGCGACAAAGAGCGCTTTGCATAAAAGCGTCGATATACTTTCGTGCTTTTTCGGAACGCGTGTCGCCAAGCGTTCTGTAAAGCCATCGCGACAGAATTGAAAACGCGAGAGGAAATAAACGAGCGTAAAATACATAAACGTAGTAACTCTGTTCAGGGTATCTTAAAACGCGGCGTTTTTGTCAACTACGTGTTGAGAGGAGAAAAACGCGTGCATAAAAGGGGTCTTAGGATCCTTCTAAATTGCATCAACTTTTTTGTGTCATGGTGCTACCTTACTTTTATCTAAAAAACAAGGCATACCACTCTAGATACTAAGAACTGTTAGTTTTTAACCAAAACACTCTGATTTTTTGTGAGAATTGCAAAAATAAAACAAAACAAAATGTATAAAACCTGCCAGTAACTTTCGATTCACTATACATAATTTGAATGCATCACCATCTTTAGATGAGTTTTTAACGGAAACGGCTGCTCCTAGAAACTTTAATAAGGTGTACATTTCTTAAGTAGAAAAGGCAGGGGAACATGTTTTTCTATTCCGAAATGACTACACCGTACAAAACAAAAAAGTTGATGCGATTTAGAAGGATCCTAATGGTCGCTTAGAAATACAGCCAATTGTGCATACAATTTGAATTCCCTGTCTCAAGAAACCTCCGCTTACAAAATTGCATGAATCCTGTATATCCTAAACGAAGCGTTTCCAGATCTAAGTTCCTAGGAAATTGTTTGCTTAAAATTGAACGTAGAATAACATACTGAAGTATGTACATCTCCTCCTGAAACACCCTGTATTTATCTGTATCATACTCATAAAAACTGTTAAATTCACATTTAGTGTCCGCCATACAGTTTGCAACATATGGGAGAAATTTTTATTGCTGTTTAAAGTGGTAGTAATTTCTGATTGAAATTAAATTGTTGACAATTTAATTGTAGACTTGTCTTCCATACCCAGCCATTTCGGTAAGCTTTTGTCCCTTATAAAGCACTTACCTTTGGTTTTTAGTTGAACAACTGGAAACGTATTTGAAGCAACCAGTTGTGCCGTATGCATCAGGACTATAACAAGCAACGAAGGTACAGGTCTCTCCAGAAATTTCTTTACGACCGCCTTGTTTTCTTCTGTTGCCAGCATTCGACTCCATTTTTCGGGTTTCAGCTTAAGCGTCTTCTGAACGTAATTTCCTAGGAATCCCATGCGTTGGTCTGGCTGATTTGCGTCCATTGTTGCTCTCCAAAATCAACATATTTTTAAGAAAGGAAAGGAAAAATAACTACGAAAAACGTATGAATTTCGTTCTATAGTTTTGGGTCATTCTGTATATAAATACATAATGATACACGGTGTCGAATCCTTATGAATAATCTACGCCTGCTTTTATTCTATGCTGAATTTGAGAATCAAGTCGACACGTTACTTCTGAATTTAGTATGCCACGAAAAAGATCAGCTAAGCTTCTACGAATACGATAAAACATATTAGAGGTGTCATAACGGAATTTTCCAAATAGTTTTTGTTAAAAAAAGTTACAAAATCTGTCATACATTTTTCCCAATAATTGGAAATTGCTTATTAGCGCAGTTCGCAAGACTGGAAAAAGTTTTAGTACGTCATGCCAATCATCTAAAAGTTGGTGGTCTTAAATCTGATAAATAAATTGACCAGTGTACCGTGTTGCGTGCTCTAAATTCCTTAGGATTTATTTGGTGAAAAATTGGTAAATGTAAAACAGGTTTAAAAATATCGCAATATTTTATTTACCTTAAGCTCAAGTCGGACCACACATCTTCCAGATCATTATTTCCATGTAGGTCACGTCAACGACTGAGATTCGCGACGTCCCAATGACAAATATTTTCATATTTGCGTGACTGCGACCGATGCCGTACCAGGGAACGATACTTTTGGATGACTCCCTGAATAGGTAGAATGCATCATAAACGAACTGCTTATATAAGGTGACTTCTTCGTCTTGTAATATTAAGCGGTTTAGTTGTAATCAATTCTAAAAGCATTAACACCAAAGTGTTTCTTGTTGCTCTAATTGGACTATATTAGGACTTTCTTAATTGAACACCTCAGTCGATTCACGCAATTGAATCATTAGAAGTTCCCGTGGTTTTTTCGTTATCCACATTTCTCGAATATGGACTTGCTAAATAATATTTTGTCATGTTCATGAAATAATTGACCGAAGGGTAAGAAACAATATTAATACAGCTAGACTGTTACAGTATTTCAAATAAAATCCACGAAACTCTATACGGCAGGCTAGCCAGGAAGTGAATTTACTATAGCTTTGTAGTAAATATTCGATTAGGTGAGATATAAGATCAGTTTATATGTGCATACATATGAAGGAATGGCCAGTTCAATTTGTCGGTCATCTCATCTATGGCATGCTGATGAGGGCTAACAAGCCCGAAACCGGTCTATGTCTGTCCACACAGATACTGCAGGAGTAATCAATGCCGGTCGGGGCATTAGTCCGCGAAGTAGTTGTTTCCTGCAGTATCATTTACAAATATTCGATAAATCCATACCTACCCGACATTGTAAATGTTCTAGAAATGTATATAATGTTTCGTTTATACGCATGAAGAATAGTAATAGAAGAAGATTTGTTGTAATAAAATTTAAGATATTTTCAATATCGATTTATTTAATCAGTAATAGATTATAAATTAATATGTTAACTAAACAACTAATTTATCCATGCAAGTTGGTTGCTCTTTGTAACAATTGATTTATAAACATCAGTGTTTTTCTTAAGATTGGTAGATGATGCGTCGACGTCATTTTTTCTCTTTCTAGCCATATTCCTTAACGTTTTCATTAACTTTCCTTTTTTCCTCAATAGTCTTTCCCTGTTGAAATATTTACTGTCCTTTACATTCATTGATTGAATCAAAGGGACCTCTTGCAGTTTCTCAGGTCGTACCATAGAAACATTTACCTAAAATGTTAAAATAATACATTATTAAAGTCTTTTGCTAATCATATAAAGTAACACGATTCTCTACTAGTACATTTTCTTAGATGGCATGTTACTCATGCTCGTCAAACTACTTGGAACTATAAAGTCAAATACAGTTTCTGTTTTCTATTACATTCCTGATATTTTACTACACTTATGACTTGGTATAGCCCTTTTACACCTTCACAGAAACAAGTAACTAACTTCAGTTTAACTAAGCACTGTAAGAAATTTAAAATATACTACCGCGCTTATGTGACGATGTCTGACTAGGTGTTCTGTTAAATCTGCTCCCAATAACTCTGCGTTTATATCCATTCTAATAGTAACAACTTTGTTAATCATCCATAGTAGAACTATCGTGGATAATATACCCCAGACCAAGAGGCACAATGCAGTGAAGGATTGTATTCCCAAAAGGTACCAGCCCCCACCTGAAATTATCGGTGACAATAATTTAACGTTTCTAAATTGATAATATTGAGCCATCCTTCTCCCACACAAGTTTTGTAAAATTTTATACTTCTGCCATAGCCCAAGAGCATTTATTTTAAATCAATTCACTACGCTATAATAATATAGATAACTAGTCAAAGTTATGAATGAAAATACTAGATAGCGCCACTTCTCTTAAACTAGTTATTGCTTTTTATAACACCTTGTATATTAACAGCTACCTTTTAGCACGCCGCTTCTTCCATATGTAGTGTCTAAGGGAATTGGATTCTCAGCAAAAATCCCTACTGCGACTACGCCTAAAACACAGGAAGCCATTATTTTAACAGGTGAAAATTGGATCTCAATCAAATAGGTGTTATATATAATGCAGATTTAAGTGATATTTTATGTTTGGCAGCGTTGCGCACACCAAAGGGCAGCCTATTAAATTCAATAATCGACCAGGCACTACAAATGCTGTCATTTCACACGTTTCATTTACGAGCAGCGTAGCTTAGTTGTGTAGATTGTCTAAGTTTTAATTCGTTGTTTCTATTGCTTACCCCAAATCCCTCCAACGCCGTGTACGGCACTGGCGCCTACAGGGTCGTCAATTCCAACCTAAAATATGTGATTGTAGAACCTGTTTAGTAAAATATTTCTTGATACAACCTTATCGAAAAGGGGCATAGATACACATACTAATAGAGCGCCTATAGCCCCTATCACTAAAGCTTCCCAACCTATAAAGAGAGATATATTTCATGCACCTGTTTATTTATTTATATTACATTAGTCAGTGGCGTAACACATATTGTTCATAAAAGGGGCGCGGAAGTGCAGGTTGTATACAGTGCTTTCGAAAAATAACGAATAAATTCATTATTTTCGAAACAAATCCCCTTACACGTCGATTTTGTTTTTAAAAAGGCACTTTTTGATATACGACCCATATTTGTGACGTCATTGTTGTTCGAGATATGACGTCATCGACAATTTTTTTAAACAGCAACCCCCAATTTCGACCATGCCATTTGAAAGCGCGTGCCATTCTACATACATACATCATGAAAAATTATAGTGTTACATCACAACAATTTCAAAACAATAATGTTATGCAACACCTGTTCGTACTTATTTAGCTGAGCTGCTCCCGAATTGTTGGATAGGGAGAAGGGGACCGATTGAGTGGCCAGCTAGATCGCCTGATTTGAAACCCTTAGATTATTTCGTGTGGGGAAAAGTAAAGTATACGTTACTAGACTGGTTAATTAAGAATATTTAAAAGCAAGAATTCGTCACGAGATACATCGTATATCTCCTGAAGTTATTGATAATATCCAAAAAGAATTTATTAATTGTCTTGGCTACTGTCAGGCAGCCAACGGTGCACAATTTGAACATTTAATTTAGTCGATTTTTTACATAATCATCATTTTCAGTATTGTGAAAATTAAATTTTAAAATCTTCAAACATTATTTTCGTGAAATTTTTGTAACGTAACATCATAATTTTTTATGATGTATGTATGTAGAATGACACGTCTTTTCAAATGGCATGGTCAAAATTGGGGGTTGCTATTTAAAAAAATTGTCGATGACGTCATATCTCGAACAACGATGACGTCACAAATGTGGGTCGTATGTCGAAAAGTGCCTTTTTTAAGACAAAATCGACGTGCCAGGGGATTTTTTCGAAAACTTCTCAGTTTCAAAAATAATGAATTTATTCGTTACTTTTCGAAAGCACTATATATTGATTTCATTTAAATGAATATTATTTGTTTTTTTTTTTATTTTGCGGCTCCTGTTAGAGTTATAACATTTTAAAACAGTAGCAATTTAAAATACCATCGTATAGAAAGCATCCTGCAGTAATAGAGACTAGAGATCCAAGGATGCCATTTATGATATCGAAAGCATTAATCCTTCCTCTTAATCTGATCATCGTATACAGTACACTTGTCGTACCGCCGCCAAAGGTGGACATCATCGTCATAACGGCAGCTTTAGCAGCGTAGTGCCATTTTTCTCCGCTCAGCTGTAAAATTTCAAGTTTGCGAGACTATTGTTAAAAGAAAATGTTTGCTTACTCCGTAAGTGCTACCCGAATTAAAGGCGAGCCATCCCCACCATAAAACAAACAACCCCATCACTGCGTTGACTGGATTACCCAAAGGCAAAGGTTCGAGTCCTTTATCATACCTTCCCGTACGAGGTCCTAGCATGATCGCGCTAGCCAGTGCCGCACTACCTCCTAGAACAGTCGATGGAGTAAATCATTTTGCGGAAAATGTAATTAATCACTTGTAATTAAATAAAATTTACAAGCGTGGGAAGTAAATTTGGTTTTAGAGAATACATAATGGGAAGCATTTTGTTGATAGACTCGTACAAGGATTTTCTTCTATGGTGTGTACATAGATTTCCTCCGACGATGGAATCTGGCAGGAAAACACTGTGCATACAAGCGAGCTGCTAAGTCAACATAATGACTTGAGTTGAGACAATTTGCCCTGTCTAAAAGAGGACATAGAACGGAATCGACTCAACCCGTAATTAAACTCGAGTTAGATGAAGTACTATATAACATTGATATATACGATAACCTTGATTTACCTATTAAGTGCACTGTTCCGGAGCCAGCTATATCTACAGAACCCATCTTTTTCAAAAACCCATGTTCACCCCATACCCATCCGGCGGGGATGCAGTAAATGGCAGTATTTAGAAAGCTAAATATGCAGTAAGCCTTGAAATTGCACCTAAAATCAAGTAATTTACATGGAAGCTACCAATTTGTTACGTTTAACTTGTTTTGAATGATACAGATTGATGGACGAGTAATTAGAAAGCATCCTGTATATTAAAAATAAATGTTTTACATCTGACACCGCATTTAGGAAAACGTATTATTATACAGGGTGTCAATCGTTAACTGGTAAAATACACTGATCCGAAATATTTTAAAATTTGGCAGCGTGGCGAAGTGAACTAAAATATCTAGAATTCTTCGGCTCATCTACTGTACCGTAATGTTATTAGTAGGAATCAATCAGGAATGGACCTATCTGCAGATCTAATGAAGCCCTAGAATGTCACTGGCTAGTAATTTCACAAAAAATATTTGATTACAACCTGACTGTATCTAATCGTGATATTGTTGGAAAAACCGCGTTAGGAAGTACAGTTGGATATATATCGTTAGTAACGCTTTCATAAGATGGTGAACCACTTTGTTATTTGTAGATATTGTAGCGAATTTCATATAACTTTATATAGAATTGTGAGAGGCAAACTTTTTTTTAAATGTTTCATGTAATATTAATCCAGGCATTTTCTCTATTAATACATTTTTTTAAATTCTCCACAAATTAACTTATACAATCTCTTTCATATCAGATATTTAGGTGTACTAAATACCTTCAGTGTATGCGTTCATAAATAATTTAAGCATTAATTTCTAAAATAAAATCTAAATACCTCAATGGAAAAAATAAAAACAACTGTAGATCCCTAAAGCGGTTATACTACCATTATTAATCATTAAATCATAAAATTCTCTTAGAGAACCTCAAATATTTTGGATTATATCCAGGTGCCATCTCATTTTTTGAAAACTATCTTCATTATAGGTGTTAGAGAGTGGTTAACAATTAATTTTCATCTTATAAAGTATTGCGTAAAGGCGTGCCTCTGGGTATTATACTTGGCCCGATTTTATTTTTTATATACAGGGTGAACCTTAAATAAGTACAAATATTTTAACTGATGGTGTAGTTCGTCATATAGATCAGTCTAGTGAAAGCCATTTTTAAAAATTTCTAATATTTACGGAGATATTAATTTAAAAAAAAAAATACCCACATTTTGAGGACCGCTCACATATCTGTCATAACCAGCCTAACGAACCATGTGATTTGTTGCGAGGTTGCCATATCTCCTCTAATATAAATATTATGTTTTCTTTAAAGTAATAGTAAAGTACAGTAAAATTGGGTATGTAGTATGAAACGCAGCAATATTAACATAAATTTTAACTTCTTAACTGACCTTACTATAAACGATTAAAAATAAATTTCCGCATGTTCAATACTACCATAAAGTGTTTAGGAAGATATTACGTGATATTACCAGTGGCGTAGCCAGAAATTTGACATGGGGGGGGGGGGTTCAGTGAACAAAGAATTTCAAACTAGATTTTTTTAATAAAAAAAATAAATAATTTTTAATAAATTGAAACAATAAAAAGTAAATAAAAAAAATTTCATCATAAACATGTAAATAATAAACAGTTACGAACAATATTTGTTACAAAAATAACAAAAATAAAATTAGAACTTAGTTGCAGGCAGGGTTGCCACCTTTTGAATTTTAAGATACGAGACATATTAATTTTTTATTATATCACTTGAAGAGGGGAGGGAGGTTAGCGCCGCAGGCAAAATTTTTGTAATTTTCAAGGTCAAATTGCTTAAAATAAGTCTAATCGCGTAGGGTCTATCGGAGCAATGTAGCGTTTCGCGATACCACAGTCGTCGAATTGGGTGCAAGCGGAGCAAATTCTGTGACAATATTTTTTTAAGTAGTTCAGAATCTTTTATAATTTTTGGTAAAAGTTTGAGCCCACAATCTAACGAATTGTAAGATTGACTATGCTTAACGCAGTGGTAGATTTGCCCAAGATCTGCTGCAGTAACATCGATAGTTTCTTGAATATTTTCTCTGTTTGCAAAAAATTTTGTTAAAACTTAAGAAGATTTCGACATTATCGCGTCTTCTATGCTCTTTTGTATTAGAGTGCTGTTTGACATCACTAAGGCCACCGTGACTAATTGAAAAATCATTTTTGCATACTAGACATCTTGCAGAAATTTTTTTTTTGTTCTTTTCCGAGGTCTCCATTGTCCCTATTTTTGTCGTATTTTTCTAAATATTTATCCATATCCTTTAATTTTTAAATGATTTAATGCAGATGAACCCTAATGTAAGGTTGCCGTAGGAGATCTAGTTTATTGACCGCGTTGCTAAATCTTGGCGAATAGAGTGATTGCAGGTTTGTAGTGAGACATTACCTATATGACCCAACCAACCCAACCCATGGGGGGGTTCTGACCCTCAACCCCCCCCCCCCGTGGCTACGCCACTGGATATTACTATGTCCAATGTTAAAAAATTATTCATAAACGTACACACAAGCTTACCCGTTTGTTAAAAAATTAACTATTTAATCAGTAATCCACATTTCACAAGTTAAATGTCACTTGTGTCAACAAATTTCGCAAAAAAATAATATTGATATTTTCATCATTACGTGGGATTAGCAAGTTTGACTTGGGCTTCCGACAATCTGTCATAACAGTCAATGTCAGTTTGATATTAAAAATAATATAAAATGCTACAGTTGACGAAATTCGCTAAATGTTGAGATTTTTTCCCACCATCAAATAATTCAAGCGAACATTCGCAAATTTTGCGTTCAGGAGGACAAGGTTTTAAAACTTCCTTGAAGAAAAGATTTTTGCATAACACTGGCAACACTGTGAACCACACGTTCAGTTTGCATCACTATGAGTCATAAAAGTATGAAAGTAACAATCTGGCCAGCGGTCCTCAACAAGTTTTCTACAGAAAAATTACGAAATTTAAAATTTCACTTTTTTATTTCTGATTTTTTGTAAAAAAAAACTATTAATTATGTGTTCTAAACACAGTACTATACAGCTGGTTAAAATATTTGTACTTATTTAAGGTTCACCCTGTATACTGATTTCGTGTCTTATTTGAAACACTGTAAAATTCACCAGTACGTTTTAAAATGCTTTTGCTACCTGCTTACTTGAAAAATGCGTATTTATTCTCACGTGATATGTTTTTGTATAATATCATTATTGCGAATTTAAGTCTTGTTATCTAGAATAAAGACATTTTAATTATTATTAATTATATTTTGTTCCTGTTTCCAAATATCATCGATGATACAAATTATTTTTCCATTTTAAGGAATGCTTTTACAAACGATCTCCTTTTGCAAGTATGGAACAATAGATATGTAATCTCCTGCATCAACTCCTGGGTAGCTTCTTATTTTTTTAAGAAAAACACTTACCTCTCTGCCATAGCACCGCTCACAATAGTGGTAGATGTAGTCGCAAATGACAGTTGAAAAATAAAAGCAGCATAGATAGCACCTTTCAGAGGATCCTTTGATGATGGATCAATAAAGAAATCTCCGAATGCTATAAACCCATTGTTTAACTCGCTTCTTCCAAACGACATGGCAAAGCCGAAAATCCAATAGGTTAAACCTAGGAAACATGGGTTTACTATACGGTGTGTTCAGATTAAGACGGGGAAGAATTTATTCAATCAAGAACTTGCGCAAACTGGTCTTGGTGTTCACAAAATGACAAAATTCGTTTAGTTTTACGCTCAACATTACTGACTTTTTGTATTCAGTGTATGCTTATCTGAAATTGTCTATGATTGTTATCTCTTATTTCTCTATGTTAGAAAAAGAGAGATCTCCACTCTATGATAGTTTATCTCAGGAAGTAGAGTCGTTATTGCATTAATTATACAGGGTGTTCAGAATTTGAGTGTTAATTAAAAATTCATGAAACTTGAACTCTTTTTCGGGTTTTTTTTTCATTATTTATTCATATGACATGCATACTGTGTTCTTTTTAGTAAATATCGTTAATATTACTTACCACCTAAAACTATGTCGACGACGTTCTTCATCATAATATTTACTTCATTTTTAATAGATACACAGCCTGATTCAAGCATACCAAAACCTAAAGAGCAAAGTTGTAGTATTTAGTTTATCCACGACCACTACATTGAAGGTTTAATACGTCTGCTTTCCGTGGATTAAAGCCCTTTTTTCTACGTCCATGCAAAAACAAAACTTTATTGAACTATATTTAGTGGAAAAAGTGATTCACTAGTGCAATAATAGTATATTAAACAACAAGGTTTGAAAACGACTCTTGCAAATAGGTTTTCAAACGAGTTTTTTACGATACTTTTTATACGACTGCAGACAGAGACCACAAAAATCAAATTTTAATTTAAATCGTTTTATTACTAAAATTGCCAACACATTAACAAAATAAATTAAATACAACTTTTAATTTAACTAACGCATTAACAAAATAAACTAATATTTAATATTTATGGTAACATTTGAACATTCCTTCAAGGTTACGCTGGGAAAAGCAGTATTATTGTGCACCTTGTTTTCGGTAATAGAGAATATTTTTGGTGTCGTGTTTTTAGTGCAGTTTTTCAGCGTGCGGTCGTTGTTTTCTTGTTGTATTCCAGTAGACGATCGTTGTTCTGGTTCTGTGGCAGCAGAAGACACTGAAGACTCTATCTTTTTCGAAACTTCCATTTTATTTCTCAAACAGTCGTCAACGTAGCCTTCAGCAACTGTACTGGATTTCCACCCTCTATGGCGTTTGAGGGAAGCAGATCTGAGCCAGAATTGACTAAAATTGTGGTCGATAAACGCCGAAAACAATGGTAAAACACCTTGGTTCATTTGTTTTTGTATTCTTCAGTTTAATCAGCATAGCACTGCCGAAATCTTGATGTCTTCTATTTTGAGATAACATAATTCCTCCCTTCGACATGCCCCATATAGGTAGTCCAACTGCCACCACCGCCTTGATAAGTAAATATTTGTCGTCTGATGCTTTCGTCAAAAACCAGGAAAAATCATTTTCTGTGAGGATTTGGGACTTCTTTGGGACGTAGTTTTTGGGATTTTCGTTTGATTAGCGCTTGCAACTTTTTATAGTTTCCAAGATCTATGTTGTGATTGGCACTTAACGTTGACATGGGCATCGAAAAAATCGTCCATTACGTCGAAGATTTATATTTCTTAGATAGTTCTTCAAAATACACCATTACTGCGTTTTCTGACATTTTTGGCTAGTCGCCAGTTAATAAATCGGCTTAACTCAGCTTCATGCCTGCTTCTGGATTTTGTAAGCAAAAATCACAATCTGGAGACGCGTGTGCAAAGATGACATAACCGCGTGCAAAATGTTTAGCACACGGCGTGTGCAAAATGCCGTTTTCCGAGCGTGTTTTCCGTGTGCAAAACCCCCTTTTGCAAGGCAGTCGTATAAAAAATGTTTATTGCATTCATCTGTCATTCTATTACAGCGTTTTGTCATCATGGCACACATAAACGTTCAAGTCGTCATATTTTCTTACACTTGGTGTCATCTAAATAAAACATTTTTTGGTTTTTGCATGAACTTCGTTTTCGTTCCAGCACTAGTGGAATAGAATTCATAATACCACCCTCCGATTTTATAGCATTTTATTTAGAATTATTACTATTAACATTTACCTCAAGAGAAAAGAAAAGAATTATTTAAATTCACTTGATAAAGAGTTTCTGAAGGACTCGAGGGGCCTACAATTCCGTCATATAGGATTTTTTCAGCAATTGTCATCTTGCTGCACAGTGAATATTCGATATAATATTCCGCTACCGTCAATATGACGTTTCTCAAAACCATAATTTTTTACCTGCTCTCGCACGGCTTTCACTCTCCTAATTGGCCGATTTTGGCCGTGATCGTGGATAAAACGTTGATTTACATTCGGGAAATTAACCAGCCTTTACTCCTCGCGGAAAAAATTTAATTTTCGGTTGCGCTCGAGTGTCCATTTTTTCATGTGGATTGAAGACTTGTTAATTTTTTTATAAAGAAGTAATAACTGTTTACTATGCCATTATTTGAAGATTGTCTAACTGAATAAACCTTTACCATCTTGTAGAGGAACAATTTGGGCATCCGGAACGGACTTCTACAACATTTTTGAGTAGGGCCAAACTTTTTAAAGTGAAATTTTCGATTCTTCGAACGTTATTTGTCGATTATTTTTTTCGAAACATATATCGCGTTTGAGGTAAAAGTGGTCTGCTTACTTCCTGCTCGGCCTAAGCGGCTTGACTTACAGGAAGCCACTTACATTGCAGCAGGTACTTACAGATTTAATGGCTCGTCGCCCAGGGCGAGAGGTCTGCGTTAAGTACCTGCTGCAATGTCGGTCGCTTCCTGTAAGTCGAGCCGCTTAGGCCGAGCAGGAAGTAAGCAGACCACTTATATCTCACCTGCACTCAGTTTATATGTGAACATAGATATCAAGGAACAGCCAGTTCAATTGTCGGTCATCTCACCTATGGCATGCTGATGAGGGCTAATAAGACCGAAACCGGTCTATGTCTGGTGGTGTATCCGACAAGAGTTCTTGGCTGTTCACACAAATACTGCAGGAGTAATTAAATGCCAGTCGGGGCATTAGTCCGCGGAGTAGTTGTTTCCTGCAGTATCATTTAAATATATCGCGTTTGTAAATTAATGGTTTTACCTACGTTCAAAATTATTTCACAACTTATATCAAAAGCTATAAATTGTTCCTCTGGAAGATGGTAAACATTTCATTTGGCTATACCTTAAAAAAAATCGACCAGAAATATGTGAGATAGCGAAGCAATTTATCACTTTGTGTGTGCACCTATCCTGTGTACATATTTAAACATCATATTTACCTGTTTGCATGGTAAATATCATAAAAGAGCTCGTTATAATCCAATTAGTATCCTCTGTATTGATGTCGTATAACCATGGTATATAGGAATGTGTTTGATTTTCTTCCGTAGAATCATTGTGATATTCCATTCTAGTATGTTATCTCTGATTGACAACTGGGTCAATATATAAAATATAGTGGTGTATTGCATGATCGTGTAACCTTGAAAAACCGTTTTGTAAACACGTTAAAGTTTCAGGGACCATTAGACATTAGTAATTTATAGGACAATCCGGATAATTACCTCTTAAGTGTGTTTTTCAACAAGTGATACTGAATATATTTTATAACTACGTCACTGATAGAAAAAGAAATCGTTTCTAATTATTTTTTATTAGTAGCTCCATACCACGTATGAGAGCTCGTATATGTTCAAAAGTGAATTTGACTTTTGAAAATTATCGAATGATTTCATAAAGCCAAGCATGGCGTTTTTTATTACCAAATTTAGATAAATTTTTATTTTGGGTATTTATTGAATTTGTCTATGGAATTGTTCCTTGACATACCTAGACATTTGGCATCATGGAACATACATCTTGACCTAGACTACTAATAATCTGCCAAATCACGTGATATTTGCATGCCTAAATGAGATTGAACAAAAAATATTCGGATTGTTTTCGAATACAGACAGTAGTCCTCGATCACACTGCAAAGGTAACCTGTGGCGAGTGCTAGAGTGATTTATCATGGTTTTTAAGGAATGCTAAACGCAGTAGGTATATCAGCAGTTGTTTCCACAGTCAATAGTCCTTGACCACACTGCAGAGATAAGCTGTGACGAGTCCTAGAGTGATTTATGATGGTTTTTAAGGAATGCTGTGGTTTAGAATGAACTACTCACATTTATAACTAATAATTTATTCAACTCAACAATATAAATACAACAAATTATACAGGCTGGTACTCGAAATCTATGGATCTGAGGAACATAAACGCAAGTAACAAAAGTGACGACCCCAGTAGATCTCCCAAGGCCGTCAGGTATGGTATAGCCGAACTGTCTGGATCCATCTTCAGCATCCACATCAAGTGGATCATTATATGGGCGATGTACAGCAACAGCATTAACTGGATGAGACCGACAGCTATGTACGTCAGAACGAATACGTAAGTGACGGCTACCGTTCCGTTGTATATGTAATCTGCTGCAAATACGAATACTATGTGACCCAACACTGACATCACTATCAGTATCCTCGCTGTCTTCGCTGGAAGCACTGCAACAACAGAAAATACTCCAATTTAGTCTTTACTTTAAATCAAAATTTGTATTTCTTATTGCACATTTGAATTGTGCCTATAAATTATTTGGTACGTTTGTTTTTGAAGCATTTACAGAAAGAATATTCACACCCACAGATAGTTCAATACCTAACCTGGTCACCATCGGTCACCAGCTTAGTGTATCAAGCACTATTTGTGAGGTAGAACTCTTGGAAAAAGAACTATGTCATCAAGGATCCGTTCTCAGATGGAGTGGATACTCCAACATAAATATTGCACAAGGTATCCGAAGGATACCAAAGGTCAAGGCAAAAGGGAAATATCTGGAAGCAATAGAAGCAATATGGGACACTTAAGAGAAACCACAAAGAAGATGGTACAGCATTTCCAAAGACCAATAGCAAGAGTAATCTGGTCCAAGGTCCTTTGATATTAGTTTAAACTACTTTTGGACTATATCAGATAACGTTTCAAAATTGGAACTATGAACTTCGATTGCATGGACTTTGCGTAACCGTGACTATAAACACAATCTATTTTTGGACTAGTGAGGCATCCCCATTGTGTACAATGGAAGTTTTTGAAGATAAAACAATCAATAATTTATCTTACGCCACCTGACAAAGGATCTGTAAACAATTCGATATCTAAAGGAAGTTGAGTGATCTCTATCAACAAGCTTATCAAATATGTATCAAATGGTGTAATCACAAAATATAATAAATATTTTGGAAATGCCTAAATCATTTTCCTAGTTCAATGAGAACAATTCGACATTGTGATCATAACGTTGTTGTTGTGACACCAAAACATAAACTACATTACATTGATTGGCAGTATTTGAAGCTTGAATAAAAAGTGCGCTACAGAATAATTACCTCCTGTGAAGAGAGCTGTCCATGGGGCAACCCATTGCTTCGTGTGTGGTGGAATGACGCCCTTCATAGACGTTTTGTGCAGCATAGTTGAAATGCGGCTTGCCTGGACGGACACCAAATTCCCTCCGATTCCGTTAATGATCGGTTGGAAAACCTCGTATCCCTTGAACTGGTCCACCGCGCTGTCCAGAACTAAACCTCCAGATCTGTGAAAGTTAATGTTTTAATTAACATTCAAAACGCATACATACAGACATTGGGGTTCTGAATTTTTCGTAACACAACCTGCTGCAATGAATTTTATCTTTATTTTATATCAAAACTCTGTGTGTGTATCCCTTCAATAATGTCGTTTTTTTTTTCAAGAATCTATTTCAGTTACGAGGCTATAAGGTTTTATAGACATGCAGCCTATGGTCTATAGGATTTAAATCAGGCAGTCGAGATGGCTAAAGTATAGGACTAATCCTAGAATACTTTTCACATAACCAAATCTATACATTTTAAAATAAACTAACTGCATCTACTCCTTCGAGGAAATTCAAATAAGCTACTGAATTAAACAGTTAATCAACTCAACTTGGGTCAATTTTGATATACTCCTAAGTAAACTTGGTATTAAAGAAGATGGATTATTATGATCAATCATTTTCAGCAATTATTGTTCTTGCATACCATTTTTTTTGCCAATTCGCTAGCTGCAGTTGACTTGTTCGAATGGTTTGTTATCTTTTTGTGCTTTACAATCAGGCCAATAGCTTCAGCAAATGATTTAGTCCACCTATTAATATTTTTTTTCCCAACAGGAACATTGTCGTATCAATTAAAGGTTCACAGCCAAACTATTTTTTTCTTTAATTATTGCATTGCCAAAACGTGACATTTTGAAATTTATTTGAAATATGGAGCTGTCAAAGTTAAGCAATCTTGGTGTCGTAGTGATCCCTGAATGCTGTATGTCGTTAGTTAAAAGGTTACATGATTGGGTGATAAAAAAAATTACGAAATTTAAATGACTGTTAGAACGGTTAAAAAGTGTTCATATTAATTCCATTATTAGGATCTATACTGTTATTCTGTCTGTTAAAAACAGCTTCAAATTTCATGACGTATTCTACTAATAAAAATCCGAGTAAAAATCATAGGGGTTTGTGATACAATAATATTTGAGCTTTGCATTGAGCTCATAAAGATTATGTAATAATAATTTTATAATGCATAAAATTCACTCACCCACTAATTACCAAAGCAGTAAGTACAGGGGTCCAACCATTACTTAAGATTTTTTTGGTGTAATGATTCTTTCGCACAATTACTATCCAAATAGGTAGCAGGATGCATATATAACACCCCAGAATCGCACCCATTACCCATGGATAATCGTCTACAAAAGAAAATCAATTAAACCCTCATATAACAGTGTATTTTGTCACTTACCATGGATGGTAAAAAGCAGCGTTGCCCACGTCGACAAGACAATTAGAGAAACGACATCGCCTATGCTAGCCGCCATCGGTGTGGCCAAATTGTCAGGATTTAAATTGATTTTGTGGGAAATGATTATTAAAGTAATCAAAACGATATCTAAAAAAAGTTAACTGTAGTGAAACAGCTATTTTCGATACAAATTGCGAAATAACAACACGTCAAGAGCCTAAAACACCTATTTCGCAACATGTATCGAACAACACTTTTTGTAAAATCGTCAAATAAATATTCAAAATAATTTCGACATAATCTTCGACTGCATTTGCTAATATGCAGGCCTTAGGTCTTAGGTTAGGTTACGTCTTACCTATTACGTCTTACGTTACGTATTACGTCTTACGTGTTACGTTTTTCGTCATACGTTTTACGTTACGTCTGATGTCGTGTAACGTAAGACGTAATGTAACACATAAGACGTAATACGTAACACGTAACGTAATACGTAACACGTAACGTAAGACGTAACGTAAGAAGTAAGACGTAACGTAAGAAGTAAGAAGTAAGACGTAAGAAGTAAGACGTAACGTAATACGTAACACGTAACGTAAGACGTAACGTAAGAAGTAAGACGTAACGTAAGTAGTAAGACGTAACGTAAGAAGTAAGACGTAAGAAGTAAGACGTGACGTAAGAAGTAAGACGTAACGTAAGAAGTAAGACGTAACGTAAGACGTAACGTAAGACGTAACGTAAGAAGTAAGACGTAACGTAAGAAGTAAGACGTAACGTAAGAAGTAAGACGTAACGTAAGACGTAACGTAAGACGTAAGAAGTAAGACGTAACGTAAGACGTAAGAAGTAAGACGTAACGTAAGAAGTAAGACGTAACGTAAGACGTAACGTAAGAAGTAAGACGTAACGTAAGAAGTAAGACGTAACGTAAGAAGTAACGTAAGACGTAACGTAAGAAGTAAGACGTAACGTAAGACGTAAGAAGTAAGACGTAACGTAAGAAGTAAGACGTAACGTAAGACGTAACGTAAGACGTAACGTAAGAAGTAACGTAAGACGTAAGAAGTAAGACGTAACGTAAGACGTAAGAAGTAAGACGTAACGTAAGACGTGACGTAAGAAGTAAGACGTAACGTAAGAAGTAACGTAAGACGTAACGTAAGACGTAAGAAGTAAGACGTAACGTAAGAAGTAAGACGTAACGTAAGAAGTAAGACGTAACGTAAGAAGTAACGTAAGACGTAAGAAGTAACGTAAGACGTAAGAAGTAACGTAAGAAGTAAGACGTAACGTAAGACGTAAGAAGTAAGACGTAACGTAAGAAGTAAGACGTAACGTAAGACGTAACGTAACACGTAACGTAAGATGTAACGTAAGACGTAAGAAGTAAGGCGTAACGTAAGAAGTAAGACGTAAGAAGTAAGACGTAACGTAAGACGTGACGTAAGAAGTAAGACGTAACGTAAGAAGTAACGTAAGACGTAACGTAAGACGTAACGTAAGAAATAAGACGTAACGTAAGAAGTAAGACGTAACGTAAGAAGTAACGTAAGACGTAAGAAGTAACGTAAGACGTAAGAAGTAACGTAAGAAGTAAGACGTAACGTAAGACGTAAGAAGTAAGACGTAACGTAAGAAGTAAGACGTAACGTAAGATGTAACGTAAGAAGTAACGTAAGACGTAAGAAGTAAGGCGTAACGTAAGAAGTAAGACGTAAGAAGTAAGACGTAACGTAAGACGTGACGTAAGAAGTAAGACGTAACGTAAGAAGTAACGTAAGACGTAACGTAAGAAGTAAGACGTAACGTAAGAAGTAAGACGTAACGTAAGAAGTAAGACGTAACGTAAGAAGTAACGTAAGACGTAACGTAAGACGTAAGAAGTAACGTAAGAAGTAAGACGTAACGTAAGACGTAAGAAGTAAGACGTAACGTAAGAAGTAAGACGTAACGTAAGTAAGACGTAACGTAAGAAGTAACGTAAGACGTAAGAAGTAACGTAAGACGTAAGAAGTAACGTAAGAAGTAAGACGTAACGTAAGAAGTAAGACGTAACGTAAGAAGTAAGACGTAACGTAAGACGTAAGAAGTAACGTAAGACGTAAGAAGTAACGTAAGAAGTAAGACGTAACGTAAGAAGTAAGACGTAACGTAAGAAGTAAGACGTAACGTAAGACGTAAGAAGTGACGTAAGAAGTAACGTAAGACGTAACGTAAGAAGTAACGTAAGACGTAAGAAGTAACGTAAGACGTAAGAAGTAACGTAAGACGTAAGAAGTAACGTACTTCTTACGTCTTACTTCTTACGTTACTTCTTACGTTACGTCTCACTTCTTACGTCTTACGTTACGTCTTACGTCTTACGTCTTACGTTACGTCTTACGTCTTACGTTACGTCTTAAGTCTTACGTTACGTCTTACGTTACGTCTTAAGTCTTACGTTACGTCTTACGTTACTTCTTACGTTACGTCTTACGTCTTATGTTACAAGTCTTACTTCTTACGTCTTACGTTACGTCTTACTTCTTACGTGTTACGTCTTACTTCTTACGTTACTTCTTACGTCTTACGTTACTTCTTACGTCTTACGTTACTTCTTACGTCTTACGTTACGTCTTACTTCTTACGTTACGTCTTACGTTACTTCTTACGTCTTACGTTACGTCTTACTTCTTACGTTACGTCTTACGTTACGTCTTACGTCTTACGTTACGTCTTACTTCTTACGTTACGTCTTACTTCTTACGTTACGTCTTACGTTACGTCTTACGTTACGTCTTACTTCTTACGTCTTACGTTACGTCTTACGTCTTACGTTACGTCTTACTTCTTACGTTACTTCTTACGTCTTACGTCTTACGTCTTACGTTACGTCTTACGTTACGTCTTACTTCTTACGTTACTTCTTACGTCTTACGTTACTTCTTACGTCTTACGTTACTTCTTACGTCTTACGTTACTTCTTACGTCTTACGTTACTTCTTACTTCTTACGTTACGTCTTACTTCTTACGTGTTACGTCTTACTTCTTACGTTACTTCTTACGTCTTACGTTACTTCTTACGTCTTACGTTACGTCTTACTTCTTACGTTACGTCTTACTTCTTACGTCTTACGTTACGTCTTACATTACTTCTTACGTTACGTCTTACGTTACTTCTTACGTCTTACGTTACGTCTTACGTCTTACGTTACGTCTTACGTTACGTCTTACTTCTTACGTCTTACTTCTTACGTCTTACTTCTTACGTCTTACGTTACGTCTTCTTACGTCTTACTTTACGTCTAACTTCTTACGTCTTACGTTACGTCTTACTTCTTACGTTACGTCTTACGTTACGTCTTACTTCTTACGTCTTACGTTACGTCTTACTTCTTACGTGTTACGTCTTACGTTACGTGTTACGTCTTACGTTACGTGTTACGTCTTACGTTACTTCTTACGTCTTACGTTACTTCTTACGTCTTACGTTACTTCTTACGTCTTACGTTACGTCTTCTTACGTCTTAC
The DNA here is from genome assembly GCA_025584915.1 of Monochamus saltuarius. Classification (NCBI taxonomy): domain Eukaryota; kingdom Metazoa; phylum Arthropoda; class Insecta; order Coleoptera; family Cerambycidae; genus Monochamus; species Monochamus saltuarius. The sequence goes on from CM046729.1 coordinate 42,519,968, forward strand.
TTTACGTCTAACTTCTTACGTCTTACTTCTTACGTTACGTCTTACGTTACGTCTTACTTCTTACGTCTTACGTTACGTCTTACTTCTTACGTGTTACGTCTTACGTTACTTCTTACGTCTTACGTTACTTCTTACGTCTTACGTTACTTCTTACGTCTTACGTTACTTCTTACGTCTTACGTCTTACGTTACGTCTTACTTCTTACGTCTTACGTCTTACGTTACGTCTTACGTTACGTCTTACTTCTTACGTCTTACTTCTTACGTTACTTCTTACTTCTTACGTTACTTCTTACGTCTTACGTTACTTCTTACGTCTTACGTTACGTCTTACTTCTTACGTTACGTCTTACTTCTTACGTATTACGTTACGTCTTACTTCTTACGTTACGTCTTACGTTACTTCTTACGTCTTACGTTACTTCTTACGTTACGTCTTACTTCTTACGTTACGTCTTACTTCTTACGTTACGTCTTACTTCTTACGTTACGTTTTACTTCTTACGTGTTACGTCTTCTTACGTCTTACGTTACGTCTTACTTCTTACGTCTTACGTTACGTCTTACTTCTTACGTCTTACGTTACGTCTTACTTCTTACGTGTTAAGTCTTCTTACGTCTTACGTGTTACGCCTTCTTACGTATTACTTCTCACGTCTTACGTGTTACGTCTTCTTACGTATTACGTTACGGCTTACATATTACGTCTTACGTGTTACGTCTTCTTACGTATTACGTTACGTCTTCTTACGTCATACGTATCACGTCTTACGTTACGTATTACGTCTTCTTAGGTTACGTCTTACGTTACGTCTTTCGTATTACGTCTTACGTTACGTCTTCTTACGTCTCTCGTATTACGTCATACGTGTGACTATGTCTTACGTTACGTCTTACGTGATACGGCTTACGTTATACGTTACATGTCACGATTTACGTATTACCGCATACGTGTTACGTTACGTCTTACATATTACGTCTTAAGTCTTACGTATAACGTCTCACGTCTTACGTTACGTATTACGTCTTAGGTTACGTCTGACATCTTACGAATTACGTATTACGTCTCACTTACGTTACGTCTTATGTCTTACGGCTTACGTCTTACGTTACGTCTGACGTGTCACGTATTACGTCTTACGTGTTACATATTACGTCTTACGTGTTAGGATAGCAAGGAAAATTCACGAGGAGAAAGCAAATACCACTTTCGTTCCAAAAACTCAGTGCATCAGCAGCACCGGGATGCAGGTGTTATCTACCAATATTGAAGTTATACAAAGTGAAGAAAAAAATATAAGTTCACCTAATGTCCAATTATTTGATTTGAAAGATTGTGTTATTAATATTTATATTGTCGGAAGCTATTTATTTGTGACATAATTTTAGTTTTTCTTTAGTTTTGTTGGGTTTTTTGCCACACTTCTGAAAAAATAATAAAGATTAATTAAATAAGCCCTTGCGCCAAACGGAACAGTCAAGGGTTATATTTGAAACTAAGTTTGCCTAACCAAAAATCTCACAATGAAAAAAGCAGATAAGTAAAAAATAACAAAAATCACATCACTATCGCGCACTTCTGTATTATTGACGTTTCGAAAAACTCTCTGTTTGATATTCTTTTAAAAAAATTTTTACTACGATTTTGAGAACGAAAACAGAGTTTTTCGAAACGTCAATAATATGGAAGTGCGCGATAGTGATGTGATTTTTGTTATTTTTTGCTTATCTGCTTTTTTCAGTGTGAGATTTTTGGTTAGGCAAACTTAGTTTCAAAAATAACCTTTGACTGTTCCGTTTGGCGCAAGGGCTTATTTAATTAATCTTTATTATTTTTTGAGAAGTGTGGCAAAAAACCAACAAAACTAAAGAAAAATTAATATTTATAATAAAAAAAATATTTTAATATTCAGTTTTATTTTACTTTTACGCACATGTGCGTAAAAAAGATTATTTTAAGCACATGTGCCTAAATGACTGTCATTTCGATACTGAAATGACAATCAAATTGTCATTATTATCCAACGATTTTACGAAAAAGCAATATCACTTGCATATTCTAATTAGGTACCTAAGAAAAAACACGACAACGTTGCCGTCAACACGCTGGATGTTGCTAGCAGCAAGGCGTGTAACCATCGGAAGTTCCCGTTGATTAAAGCAGATGCCGATACGGCAAAAACGGCAACAAGGCAAGACGCCACGATTGCTTGGATCTATAAACATATTAGTAAATAAGTATAGAAGTATAATATTGAATAGAGATAGGAACATATACAAATTTGAGACCAAATTAGACGTACTCTTTTGAATATTATGAGACTCGAAAAATATTAAGAAAGCCATGATTATTTTATTAGGGGAGTGGATCAAATATAAACAGGAACAGGAATTTTTATTTTAAAGCCCACTAGGTAAAGCGAATGGTGCGTTGTCTTGACCCGGACAAGCATCAATGAGGCGAACATTCGCGTGATCCGATTCTCAATGGTTTACGATGACTCTTTCTTCCCCGGACAACGAGAAAGCAAACAATTTTTCAGGGATGGAATTAAACAACTTTCAATCCGGTGGGAAAAATGTGTTAAAAAAATATAGCTTATGTGGAAAAATAAGATGCATTAAAATTTTCTTTTACATACAAACTTACATACTTTACAACAAATTTAATAAAAGCAAATTTCTGTTTATATTCGACCCACCCTCGTAAAATACAAGATTTTATAGCATCAACGTTTACCATACGAATATTACCTGTACTAAAATAATGTTTCCGATGATCATCTTCAGGATTTCTTTCTTGCTGTGCATATTTCCCAAATTGGCTTGAGTTGACAGTCGGGAAGCCAGGCACATGTCTAGGTTACCTTTTAAACCGAGAAGGGCCGGGACTAGGATCAAGAGGGCATTGACTTCCTTGAATACTTTGTATTGCTGGAAAATTTATTAAACTAATTTGCAAGTCCAATAATTTTTTTCAGATTTTTTCGGTTACTAACACATTAAACTGCGTTTTTAATTAAAATTTATTTGTTCTTATTTTAATGCTGGCTGGTATTTGATTCATTGCAGAAATGCAGTTAAATGTTTCTGTAGTAGCCTTCAGTAAATGAAGTAGAAACAGGAAAAGTCTGTTTACTGATCAATAAATTTTGTTTCGTAAACAATATTTGTGTTTATGGTATTAACATATGACAAAAGCTAAATCCAACCGTTTTGTTAAATGATACCTTCTTAATCCGATATTAAGTAAATGGATCGTTTGTAGATACTTTGTACGATTATGCCTTATCTCAAGAGGACTTTACAGTCTGCAATGCTATCAGTTGTAGAGAGAGAGAGAATATGTGTGTCATATATCATCAATCATTTGTACATAACAGTTACATTACGGGACTACCCACAGTTTTAAAGTGCAAGATTAAGCTTGGGAATTGCATGCCTATAACCGTTGTCTACAACGTATAAATTACCGTAAACCATGTCCTTATTGAAGTTAATCCTCTAATTCTTTGTTGGGAGCTGTCGATAAGATACGGATAACCGCGTATTACCCTTGGCTCAACCCAGTCTGAATGCCGCCAGCAATTAAATTTGATTTCAACTGTTTTAGAGCTTATGCGGCCGTCTGTCGTGACTTGATGATTCAACGGGTTACTTTTATCAGTGTCCAGAAAGATAGTATATGTCACCTCGTAGATTACCGAGTCAAATATTATTTATTTACCCGAAATTTAAACTTTGGTCAATTTTCCTCGCACAACTGTTATAGTTATATTTTTAATCGATATTAGTTTGTTTAAAAATTTAATTTCAAAGAATTATTCGTTTCATGTGGTTGGACATGCTCGCATTTGTGTCAGCAAACCGAAATTCGCGTTGAAAGCCGAGTTACGAGGGTTATCGAGCAGTGGTATACCAAGATAGCCAAGGCAGCGCTTATACGAGGGTAATTTATAATATTGCTGCGTTAAGTGTTAACGACACTTATTTTTAAATTTGTAGTACTGTTGTTCAAGTTTTACATGATTTAATTAGACTTAGAACAGGACAAATAGTTATTTATGCAACAAGTACAAAAAGTAAGTATTGCACGCGACGTGAAATTGTTCAACGAGGCCGTCAGGCCGAGTAGGACAACCCGTCGAGTGCAATAAGCACTTTTTGTACGAATTGCATACAATATTTTTTCTACGTTCATGCAAAACCAAAAAAAAAATGTCATTTAGATGACACTAAGTGTAGGAAAATGTGACATCGATTTGAACGTTTATGTTTGTCATGATGACAAAACGCTATTGTAGAGTGACAGATGAATGCAATAAACATTTTATTGCACTAGTGCAATAAAGAACCACTTTTTCCACTAAATATAGTTCAATAAAGTTTTGTTTTTTGCATGAACGTAGAAAAATATAATTTTATTCATTTATACATGAAAAAAAGAAAACAGTTATGTGTATGTTTATTGCAGATACCATTGATGGTAGAGCAGTCAACTACATTTGCAAAATTTGGCGATACGTGAATGTACGACACCTACCGTAACATTTCCAAGAACAATCCCTGCTCCTATCGTGCCTAGACCGGCTATAAAGAACGGAACGGCGACTTGAACTGTGACGGAATACCATTTCTCTTTTTCCAAATGCTTCTGTTCAATCGCTGAAGATTGTACTTCTATTGACTTTCGTTCCGAAAGAGATTCAACTTTACTGGGGTCTGAAATTAGAATAAATTCCTAGAGTATACTATATACAGTATGTTATTCTATGTTTAATTTCCTATGAACTTAGGTCTGGAAACGCTTTGTTTAGGATATACAGGATGTCAAATTTAAAAAAATAATAATTACATTTTCTTTAATAATCTCGACTACTTTGAGTTAAACTCATGACATTTTGTATGCAGAGGTATCTTGAGACGGGAAGTTCGAATGTTATGCACAATTGGCTGCATCTCCAAGAGGGCGCCACAAGCGGCCAGTAGGATCCTTTTAAATCGCTTCAACTTTTTTGTGCCGCGGTGTATGCCATTTTGGAATAGATAAACATTGTCCCCTACTTTTTCCACTTAAGAAATGTATACCTTATTGAAATCTCTAGGAGCAACCGTTTCCGTTAAAAACTCATCTAAAAATTGTGATGCATTAAAATTATGTACCTATTAGAGTGAATCGAAAGTTATTGTCAGGTTTTGTACATTTTGTTTAGAGATTTTATTTTTGCAATTCTCAAATATTCAGGCTGTTTTGATTAAGAACTAATAGTTTTTAGTCTTTAAAGTGTTATGCCTTGTTTTTTAGATAAAAGTAAGGTAGCACTTTAACACTTTAATAACATTAAACTTTAAACATTATTTAATCGTCTTTAATTTTTAAAATGAAATTAATTGGCTAAGAAGGTCAAAGAATAGACCTACAAGATGTTATATAAAGATAACGGTAAAGCAAGATATCAAAAAAAAAGGAAAGAAAACAAAACAGAGGAATTTTAACACAGCTTATGCTAAACTGCACTTATAATAGCTATTTATGATATACGTGTTAATAGTAAGATTTTATTTTGTGAGTGAAGATGTTTAAAAAACGAATTATTCGTAGCTATATTCGAGTTATTTTTCTTCAGTACAATCTGCAAATTTATAGATAACCAATAACATCCGGTACACACGTACCTAACGTTATTCAGACAAACAAAAGTCTGTAATCCCTAGTTATAGCTTTTTCCCGTTGTTAAACTCTGTCTGCATAGTTCCCTTTTTCGATACAAAACAAAATAATAAAGATAAAGCCTTGAAAAAATATAGTAAAACAATAAATCGGTGATGTTTCTACTGATAAAGATAGAGATACATGTTCTAGAAATCATTCAGAAACTAAGCGATGCAACGAATGTTATATTGTATGGGTGCCATGGCAAAAACCAACATCCAGATTTTCTTTGATTCTAAGTTTGTATTCAGGTTGTGTGAGGCTGAGGCAACACAAGAGTTTCTTTAAAGTCTTGTTCTTGTCTCTCTCTTGCATCCAAATGAGAAACAAGTACCTTATCAATTTAGTAATAAAACCCCCTCCCCTTCCTGACAGTCAGATGACAAAAGCAAAAGTTAATTTTAAAAAAAAATAATATTAATGGAATGTAGGAATATTTTTATCGAGGAATTTATATAAGTTATGCATATTTTGACATGTATACAAAAAGAAATATAGATAAATCAAGACATAGCTATGTACTAACGTTATCGAAGAACATTTTTCAAATAGCTCATTGAAACACAGACTTAATGAATTTATGTCGTCACTAAAAGATAATATTGATAGAGAAGTGGTAGGTGGTCCTGATAGTGATGTAATTTTTTCTATTAGTGCATATTTCGGATAACTTGGACGTAGTGGTAATTTCGAATTGCAACAAAATAATTTTATATAATTGGAAAATGAACCCATATTTCCTCAACATCCGAAATTCATATCTAAAATACTAAATTCAGATTATTTAGGATTTATCTTACTTAGTTAATTGTATCCCCTTCATTTTTATTAAGTGATGCTCGACATTGAATATCTAAAATAAGTAATTCCACACAAGAGCCAGCAAACGATATAAATAACATCTAATCTAAAGAGTGTATTTAAAATTATACTACTAAGGGACACATACCTATCATATTGAAATTATTAAATATCCCTCAGATATCGAACTGTTATTTTTTTATTTATAGTCATTCCAGAGCGTCCTGATAACAATCAACACGATGTTCATACCACAATACCCTAATTAACATATTTCTTCTTCCTTAATGACCCTCAAATATGTAAATTAATGTAATAATGGCTACGAACTTCGTATTGATGTTTCAGAATGGTCAGATATGGTAAGTATGTTCAGAGCTTGGTTATGAAAATTAGGATAATTTGTGTTAAGTTTTCAGAAACTAGTGATATGGACGGAGAAGTCACGAACAACTATCTACTTTTTCTCTGTGGGACATATTAGTGATTATATAAAAAAACAATGCAAGTAAGAACATATATACTCGCGACAACAATTCAAACGACTTACGACATACGAACAAATGAATAATTCATCAAAATATTTAAGAAACTGCAACTGATAGTAATAAAACTATATACTACACTAAGAGTTTGCATTATATATTGCACTAAATTGCATAAATCGATTGTTTTTAACGCGACCAAATATCGAAAATTACGTTGACAATAAAAACAAATGTGTAACGTCAGCCGTAAGACGTCGGGATTGTTGACGCGAGTATACCTATTTTCTTAGTCGAAAAAAAAAATAAAGTGAACTTGAAGTTAAATTTAAAAAAATGTAAGACAGTGCTAATTAGAATATATTTAAAACAATTTGACGTAATGAAATGTTCAGTGTATTATCTTATAATAGCATAGAATACAGGGTGTTTCTTAAGTAGAGGTCAAAATCCAGGGACGTATTCTGTGGCCAAAAATAAGGTTTTTTTTCTTATATAAATGTGGGTCTTAGGACAGCCATTGTCCAGCTACTTAACAATAGAATTACTATGATTTATTATAACAAATGTTGGAAATCTTCACCTTCAGCCAAAACACATTCTTCATGTCTTGAAATTGTAGCTCAAACACGTGCAAATATTCCAAGAGTAGCTCTTATTACATCACAACCAGCTATAATTTGTTGACGTATGTGCTCCTCAGATTCAATGTGATCCTTGCAAACTAATGTCTTGAGATGTCTCCAAACAAAAAAATCAATAGGGTTCATATCGGGTGGCCAAGGTTGACCTGGTTCTTGGGTGCCTCTTTCAATCACGTTGTTACCGAATCTTTCTTTAAGAAATTCACGACTCAAACTAAAATGTGGGGTAGTCCCGTCGAGCATAAACCACATTCTTTGTCTTTGCGCATAGGGAACACCGTCAAGTAGTTCAGGTAAAACGTTTTCAAGAAAATGTCTGTATGGGGCACCGGTTAAAGTTCTTGGTAAAAAGTAAGACCCAACAAGAACATTTCCAATAATATCCACCTATACACATTCAAAGAAGTCTGATGTTGAAATCAAGAGTACATTATGGCATTAGGGTTTTCATCAGACCAAACGTGTTTATTGTGGAAGTTTATTATAGCATCTCTGAAAAAAATAGCTTCGTAGGTAAACAATATAGCAGTGGTAAAGTCAACACTTTGTTCAATTGTTTGCAAAATCCAGTGGCAAAATTGTAGGCGAGCTTTGTATGTGATAGGGGTATAACTGTTGGTGCTTCAGAACGGGCCAAACTAATTTATGGTTCCTAATACTACATTTGGGTCTTCCCCAATTTTGTGTAGAATATCTTCTTCCAACTTTGGCGTTCTAACACCCAAAGGTCTTGCATGAATTGGATCTTTCTGAAATGAGTCTGATTCCGAAAGACGTTGAAAAACATTTCTGGACATTCTTGCGTTTGGAATTGGATGATTTGGAAATCTCTCCTATAAATTCGCCTAGCATGAGTTGATGTATGGTGATTTTCCGGGTTGTTGTGCCGTGATCTCGGTAACTGGTAGTTGGCAGAAACAGAGTTAAAATGCACATCCCTAGCATTAGCCGGGATTCTTTTACCTGCCCTGGTTGTTCTCGGGCTAGGCTCTGTGGGGACAGACCCGCTATCGGTGTCTCTGGGCCCGTCCATAGTTTGATTTCGGTTCCTATTGTTGGCATTACGACTGCTACGGTCGGAACCGTTCCTCGGATAGTGGTGGTCCTCCGAAGCTTTCCGTAGCCGCCGCTGTAACTGGTCGCATCCCATGCTTCCAAAAGTTTCGCCGCTCTTCACTGTCGGCATCTTAAGTGGTGACTCTGCAAAAGCTTCGCCTACACTGAGAACTGAGGAAGCTTTGGCTAATGCTAGGGATGTGCATTTTAACTCTGTTTCTGGCAGCTACTAGTTACCGAGATCACGGCACAACAACCCGGAAAATCACCATGTATCAATTTACAGCACTGGCCGTGAAAGCCTAAAAACCGCCATGAATGTAAACCATATTGGCCATTTCAGCATTCGAATATGAATAAGCTTAATCTTTTTAAAAAACAAGCTGAATTTGACAATACACATTATTAAATAAGATGATAGCTTCTTATTATTGTTGTTTTGCATGTCCTCCCTAAGATATGTTTAAGTAATTCGAGTAACTGTGTAAAAATGCATTTGATCAAATTAAATCAATTTTGTTGTTATTCGGTTTAGAGTACAAAAAAGTGCAAAGAAACAAAAAGTGAAGGTAACGCAATGATGATCTATTTTGTTTGTATTATTATGGGTGATATTTTTTTAACAAATAATGATCGATAATACCCACACCTCCACTGGTACGTTTCTAAAGCTGATATTTTTTTGTTTCATACCTACTGTCATACTAAATAAGCACACTGAATTTGGTTAAATTATTTCAAGCGGTTTAGAAATTAAAAAAAAAATTGGCAGTAGCTGATCTAAAACCCTACATTTATATAACAAAAACCATTATTTTTGGACACATAGTACGTCCCTGGATTTGTGTCTTCCATTTAAGAAACACTTGAATTTATGCATCACGGAAACAGCTTACATTCTTAACATCCTCTGAACTTATTTTCTAGCTAGATATATAGAGAGCGCTAGTAATGAACTCTGATGTAGTTGTCTATGCATCGTAGTACCTATATTGATTTTTAATTTCAAAAACACTATACTGGACATACCATTACTGAAAGTCTATTATGTTAAACATCTTTGAAGTCTGACGTATGAATTACATAACGAATCTAATTTCGTTCATAATAATTTCAAAATATAATTTCATATCTGTCGTAAAAATACCAGAGCAAATGATTTGTTGCAAAATTATTTTAGCGGATAGCATTTTTGTAAATTTACAATTATTGATGGGAGTTTTAAAAAGCCAAATTTGAATATATTATTGTCATCAATTTCCTCATATCGATAATGTAAGGAATTGAATATTAGATTTATCAGAAATATTGATTGCAAAATATAATCTAGATACAATAGTTCAAATAAGGAATTGCTCAAAATGAGAAATCTTAGTTGTGACAGTAGTTAATGCGGCGAATCATTGTGATAGTAAGCCTACAATAAGTAGTAACAGTGAAATAAACGTATGAAAACTCACCATATACAGTGTATATTCCTGATGCGGCACCATATACCATTTTCACTTATTTCTGCTTCCCTTGTGCGATTGTTAGTCTCATCAAGCAAGAGTTAATCTGGATTTTCAAGTGCCTGGAAGACAGAAATTCTTTGTAATACATTGAATGGGCAGGTAGGAAACTAGACAATAGAACTAAATAGTTATTCGATTTCATCAAGCTGTCCGCGGTAAAAAGTTAAAAAATCGTTGCTCAACATTTCTCCATTTACCCATGTCGAGTGGCATAAAATACCGTTATGGGTAGTAAACACCAAAATATAAACAGATATGTTAGATCAAACCAATTTGTCCGAGACCAATCTCTAATAAATTTTTTATGCGTGCGAATGTCTTACTTCGGTACATACTACTGAATTGTATAATGTGGTTTATATTTATTAAGGAGTAAGCATTTAATTTCTCATTAAATTGTACAGGGTGACCCATTTTGGTTATTTTTAAACCCATCAAGATATTGAGATGTAGTTTCCGACAATTTGTTTCAAAAATAGAGCCCATTACTCTTTATAACAGAGTGATTCAGTTTTGAATGAACAAACTTTGAGGGTAAGTAGAACTTTGAAAAATAAAGGCAGTTTATTATATAATAGTTATCATTTTGGGGCTTTATAAGTAAGATACAGAGTGTTAAAGTTTGATGAAAAAATTTGATTTTCTGGTATAATTACTAAAGTAATGGAAATATTTAAGCCATACTTGGTACACTTAGTAAAGGTGTCATAAAATGTGAAAATATGAAAATATTATACTGTGAATAACCAGTGGCGGAGATATGAGCAAATATCTCCATTACTTTAGTAATTATACCAAAAAATCAATGTTTTTAACACCCATCTTACCATGCAATTTATCTTGAAATATTTCTACTTAGTCAACTATGACAACCCTGTATATATTTCTGTTGTTTTTCTTTCGACATGAGATTTTTAACCTACAAATTATAAATAACAAAACCTTTTAAATTACCCACTATTGGACATGCATCAGAAAGCCCTGAAGATTGTAGAACTTGGCGCACCTTGTACGGTATTTCAAAATAAGTAAACATGTGCGGTATTATCGAGTTATGATTTTTAGTATTAATAAGTAATTACTTTGGTAATTTGAATTTCAAAATGCGAAAGGAAAATTACAATAAATTTCGCAGTCATGGAAGAGAGCGTAAAAAATTGAATATAATATTAAAGAATAAAATAATAGTATTAATAACTTTATAATTTTACTACTATGTGAACGATTTAAATAGAATTGTATTAATATGATATATTTGCGTTCAAAATTTAAAAAAATGCTGCTAAATATTACAAAACAAAAGAAAACATTTAAAAAATACAAATAAATTTGACCTGCCTCACCTGAACTTTAAGGAAATAAACATTCTACGGTTCTTCACAGGTTTTTTTTTCAACAAAGCGCACGTTATTGGATTACTGAACAGACGAAACTAAATTCAGTCGGTCGAAAGCAATCAAAATCGTTTTGCAATGCTATACGTGTAGTTATAAAGTTGATAAAAAAACATTCTATATTTTTTATGTAGTGCATGTTTTAAATTGATATGTGACTGATGTCGGATTTAGATTTGGATTTGAAATTGAAGTTTTTACAGTGGACCAGATAAGATACAAATAAGTACAAATATTATTTAGCAATGGAAGGATATTTAATGGGAAATAACCTGAATCATAATTTTTGAAACTAAACTGACACTATTATATGTACATTTAATGTTTAAAATGATTCGACCACTGCACTGCACCAGTCACTAATTTGTTCTAAGTTAACCTTCACAATATGCAACGATAGACACTGAAAAGTATATCTTCATATCATCCGCATATAATGAGTACTTAACGTCAAGACAAGAAGATGTCTCATTAACATAAATGTTAACAAAGGACCCAGAATTGGACCTTGAAGAACCCCAGATAATGCACTAAACTGCATGGCATTGGGCAAATTGTAGTCTGTCAAGTTAAGACTTAAAGGGTTGACATAATCTCCCAAACACCTATGCTATCAAGTTTTTCAAGAAGAATCTCATGGCGGAGACGATCAAATGCTCTTGTCTTGTCAGCATACATAAGGTCCACCTGACCTTGATTACCAAGGATTTCCGATATATTATATTGTGTAATAGAAAGGAAATTAGTCACAGTTTTAAAAGCTTTAACCACATTAGAAATAATTGTAATTGAGTGGTAATTACATATGTCCTATCTATATCTACTTTAAAACATTGATCATATGCGTTATAATTTCTAGGCATTTGGAAAAATGCATGTAGTAATAATTAAAAAATTATATTTTATTTATATTTCTTGTATATTGTCTGGTCCACTGTAAAAACTAAAATTCCAAATGTAGATCTGATGCAACTTCAGCCAGGTTAGAATGATTCGCGTTTAAAGATTTAAGACAGATGAACTTTATTACAGTCGTACAATAATAGATACGCTACACCGTTGTTTATTACTCTATTAAAATTAAATTCTTAGATATACTCGTACTGTGAGCATATCAATATTATAGAAAATTTGCCGGGAGAGGGATAAAAGTGAACCAGGTCTCAAATTTGGTATGCTAAGGTCACTGTGATATAATAACCTAACGAATTGTATTAAAATAATGTGTCTGAAATATGTGCGTTACCTACGTTGTTTTATTTACAAATGTATACTATCGATGCCTTATATTGGAAATCAGGCACATGTTCTAGACGTGTGTAAAAGGACGCAGAAGTTCTCTAGATTTCCCAGTTAAATTATTGGTAAGTAGATTATTTCTATTAATTTGTTCGTGTCAGTCGTTGTTGTCTCAGCATCTAACCCAAAAGGCATTCATATCGAATGTCCAAAATCGTTGCAGAACGATGTGTTTCAGTTGAGAGTTATTTTTCCACACAATGGAGTCAATTTCAAAGTTTTCTGCTTGCTAGATTTAACAAATTTTTATCTTGAAATTTTCTCTTACGTAAAATTATTTTCGTATTTTTTTACGTTAATTTTATTAATCATCGCCAACGCATTTTTGAACAATTTTGATTCGTCATGAAATATTCGATTTCATTGAAGTGGATTTAAAAAATTTGTAGCCAAAAAATACTTCTCTCACACTTCTCAAATTTCATTCTATCTACAAGTTACGACTTTTTTTCAAATTTCAGTATGTGCAATTATCCTTATTTACTGTTTTTAACAACTGCACATCACATAGTTTTGTCCTTGTTATCACATAAATCAAATAATTAAACCAGATTTGTATAAAAAATACCTTATTGACGTCTAATAAATGCAGCTATTGAACAAGCACATTTGTGAGATATTAAAATAATTAAATGTGCTTTCTTTCAAACATTCAGTATAGTAATCAATCAGATCTGTCACTGCATCTGAGGGATCAATTTAAATTCAGAAATGATTTTCTTGGCTTTTTTAGTTCAGTATTTTTTAGTGTTAGTTGAGTATATTGTACAGTGCGTTTCAATAACTTTGATAACATTTTGATCAGCTGTAACTTTTCTGTTTTTAAAGATATCGGAATGAAACAAAAACCATATTACATAGTGGACTAGCAAGTTTTTTCTTATTTGAAAAAAAAAACAAAAGACCAGTGATTTTGAGAGATCTTAACCTAACTTATATTTTTTAAATGGAACGCCCTGTATATTATTGGATATTTGGATTCTACTCAAAATTCCAAGCATATTTTACAAAGCATATCCTATACCTATCTTCAACTGTTTCTGAGAAATAGTTTTACAAACATGTCAAATTATCATAAAAATTGCTCTACTTGTTCATGGCACACTTTGCACTGAGCTAAAGGCTGAAGTTCGGCATTGCTTGAGCCGTGCTAGTAACAATCGAGCCTTAGTATTTTGTTCTGTTGAGGAAAATGACACACAAGTATAGCGATTTTTGTGATAATTTGACATGTTTGTAAAACTATTTCTCAGAAACAGTTGAAGATAGGTATAGGATATGCTTTATAAAAGATGCTTGGAATTTTGAGTAGAATCCAAATATCCAATAATATACAGGGCGTTTCATTTAAAAAAATATAAGTTAGGTTAAGATCTCTCAAAATCATTGGTCTTTTGTTTTTTTTTTTTCAAATAAGAAAATACTTGCTAGTCCACTAATGTAATATGGTTTTTGTTTCATTCCGATATCTTTAAACACAGAAAAGTTACAGCTGATCAAAATGTTATCAAAGTTATTGAAACGCACTGTACATGACGATAAAATTTAATCGACTCGTGCAAACTGCGACTTCATGGCTCGCGAATTAGCAGTGTGTTTGTCTATAAATTGCAATTTTATCGTTCTGTATAAAAAATAACTTTAATGGCACCACAATCATTGCATTGGAGAACGTTATCAGATCATATCATTAAAACACGTTAAACGAAAAATATGCAGAACAGAAACTGCTATATGTATACTCGCGACAAGAATTCAGACGACTTACGTCATACGAACAAATGAATAATTTACTATATTTTCAACAAAATATTTAAGAAACTGCAACTGATAGTAGTAAAACTATATACTACACTAAAAGATTGTATTATATTTCGCAATTTCGTCTCGAATTATAAATTTAACTACTTGTAGTTTGCACTTTTCAAACTCACCCGGTACGTACTTTAAAGACAAAAAAACCCTTGTCTCTGTTACCACACATTCCCAACACGCTCTTACTATCATTGTATTTTTCGTACCGGCCCGGCTACGACGTGAAATAAGAGAGACAGAGTGAAAAAGTGTTTATTGGTGTCGGAAATAGTGCGAAATAGGAAATCTCGCAGGAAAACATGGTTGAAGTTGCAATATAACGCTTCTGCCACCGTTATTATATGACACACTGTTGTAAAAATGAATGGGCATAAAAGTGAAAATCTGAAGATGAAATTTAGAAAAATGCTCAAGTTCTTCAAGTATGTAGATTTTCCGTTTTTTTTTTTTTTTTTAGAAATCAGTCAATGGAAGGATGTATTATTTTCTGGTGTTTGAGGTTCACATGAATTCTCACATAACACGAAAGAACGTTCCACAGAACTTTAATTTGCAGTCACATGACTTGCATATACTTCCTAACTCCTCTACATACTCATCGGGGCAGTTTATAGAAGGATATATATATATTCCTCTCTGGTGTTCGAGGTTCACATGAACTCTCATATACACGAAAGTACGTTCCACATATGTGTGAACTTTAATTCAGTCACATGACTTGCATATACTTTCTAACTCCCTGTACATATGTATCCGGACATGCAAGTAAGTAAATAATTAAAGGGTTAATCTACTGAGTAAATGTAAAATTATATATGAGTTATAATATCCCCAAATGTTAAATAGAAGGAATCAATAATGCAATAAGTAAATAGAACTGACAGTTTTGTCAAGTTCGCAAGTTTTTGCTCCAACAGTTTTTAATAATTACTGTACCGATAAAAATATAAAATAGGAGTATTCTCATAAAAGTTTTTAAAACTATTAATAAACATATAATATAGGGTGAATCAAGAAAAGTAGATATGACTCATATAGCTAATAATAAAAGCTAATATTACAGACAACACACATAATTTTAATTAACCTTCAATATCTTTATAATGAAATGTATAGAGTTATACATACATTTAGATACAACGTCTAATGGACTGTTGTTACTGTTGTTTATAGATGAATACATATTCATATTTTCTATACACATATCGATTAGATTCAACCTCATAGGACGACTTCCACATGGAGGAGTTCCAAAGCAAAATCTGAGGTGTAGGGACACACCTGGATTAAGTGCTGATGTAATGGTAATAATAAAGTGAGGACCCAAGTAAATCTGAAGCAGGTAAACAATAGTGAAACTGCTAGATAGAAGTTATTAACCAACTTTTGGAGACAGGAGGTGAATTTATTTCTTCATATTTGCTATCAAAAAGAGTGTGGGACTTTTAGGTTTATAATCATTAAATCCCCACCCCAGATTAGAGGGTTATCACTCTATATTGAATTTTACTTATACAGAGGTCTTAAAAATAAAATAAATACAATATTATAAATAAATCCTAAAGCAATGATCTCAAGAACGCATAGTGTTATATAACATCTATAAAACAGAAACATTAATGTAACTGTTTGGCTAGCAGTGACATCTTGGTCTTGATTTTGTCTTGGTCCTGCAAGACAAGACTAGACTTGGCAAGAAATATTGCTAGAAGGTCTGGGGTGAAATTTAAATGAACGTTAGTTGAAATAAATAAATAAATAAGTGACTAAATAAACACACATTGCATTTCTAATGTAGGCATATTCTTTATTTAAAAGAATTAAGCATATAAAATTAAAATTCAAGGTGCTTAGGTGTAGCTCTGCTGAATACAACTAATTATAGTGCCAGTTGACTGAAAGAGCTCCGATTTGGCACGCCTATCTCGTCCATTGCTTATTATTATTATTTATTATGTAAGACTAGCCGTTTCTATATTTTATAACGTTTACCAATCGACCAATATCTGAGCTAAGTAAGTTCCGAGCGGCACCATGTCCGACCGAAAGTAACTACCACTGTTATTAGATGGTAATAAAGTTTCATGTTTCTGATTTCTATGCAAAAGTCTCACAAGAATCATGCAAATTTGCGAGACCTTTCGCAAGACAATATAAAAGACATAATGTTGAAAAATCAAGCAAGCACAAGGCTTTATAGAAACTTTTGTTTTCTTCTGCAAGTCAAGACAAGGTTTTTCAAATTTTTGCAACAAACACTACTTTTCGCCTCTGTACGGCACCTTATGTGTTTAAGGACATGCTTAATACCTTTATTATAACCTTTAAGGTCTTAGGTACAATTACTTGCACATAATATTTAAATGATATTTTAATAAATGGAAAATATCAAACAGAATGTTTATTTTATAACGATAAAAATATTAATAAAAATAGTCAAGCTTTGCTTGTACCTAACCAGGACTGTAAGGTCTAAGCTTTATTTATAATACAAATAACTTTACACTCCCTTGACAGAAAGAGAGGACATTTCAAAGAATATATAAAAATAAAATGAATAAATAAAATAAAAATTTGAAATCACACCTGCTGTAAAATTAGAGAGTGGTTAGGTTTTGGAGGAACGTTAGTTGCAGCTCGTTCTGCAGTAATGTTCTGGATGGAAGGTATACAAAGACCTTCGAAAGAGAAAAATATTTTGCTCTTAAATATATAATAGGGGATATTTCGATAAATATATACGTAGGTATCTCAAATATAACGAATAACTTTTATGGAGAGAAAAAAAGATAAAATCCTATATTCAACTCTAGAAATCTATTTAGATGCCTCCCTTGTAGGGGAGAGCAGGAGGTGAAGACAACATGGGCTTTACATATTGTCCTAAGAATTATTAACAGTTTTCAATGCTCAAAAATCATTTAGTTATTGCAAATCGATAACACAATTGCTATTTCTTGTAATAACCTGATGGGGACTGTGTACTGTGTGTAGACAGATAAAGCTTAATAATAACGTAGGGAAAGAAATATGGGAATGGTGTGAAATAAGAAAAATAGGGATATATGCATTCTACATCAATATACTGAGAGATATCGAACAATAAAAAAAAGTTTGCTAATATAATCTTTATCATCGTTGGAATATTCTGTTAGTACTGCAATCCATGTACCAAGAATAATTTATTTATTTGCCCGATTTTATTACATTCAGTCGGAGTTTTGCTAAAACAATAGACTCTCAGGTTGAATAGACGTATTTTCTATCACTACTTTTACTAAAGGTAACTAGATAACTTAATGAGTAGGTAAATGACTAGTTATTAACGGTTAAAGTAGGTGCGTAGTAGGATATAGATATATATGTATATGCATATATATAAATAATAATAATAATTTACCTGTAGCTGAAAGGCTTCAAGCTGTGAAATATGTAACAAATCAATATTTGGTTAGCGCGTCGTGGGTAATCTTTACATATGCACGAATGCATAGCCATTTTATGCTTAACATTACAACAGGAAGAACGGACTGGACAAGACCTTAATAAATATATTATTACCAATATAGGTAATATCTATCTCGTGGCTAATCTTTACAAATGCGCGAATGCATAGCCATTTTATGCTTAACATTACAACAGGAAGAACGGACTGGACAAGACCTTAATAAATATATTATTACCAATATAGGTAATATCTATCTCGTGGCTAATCTTTACAAATGCGCGAATGCATAGCCATTTTATGCTCAGCATTACAACAGGAAGAACGGATGGACAAGACCTTAAAAAATATATTATTACCAATATAGGTAATATAACCAACAATATTTATTTTGTGATATGTATACATTATGCGAAGTAAGTTATATAAAAAGCAATAATATATACATGATACATGAGAGAGTGTGAATAGGGCATGTGACAGTGTTCATTAGCCATCAACGTTAACGAATTTTTGTTTGCTATTAAAAAGCTAAAATTGAAGGGCGAGTGGTAGTCGAGTTTGTTCAAACTGTAGGTATCTTCCATATACCATGCCATTGAGTTATATATAACTTATATAATCAATGATGGTAACTTCTTTACAGTAAAATGAAAATTTGGAGACAAAGGATAAATGAACTAGAATTCATAATAGTAGCTATACAGTTACTGACTAAAGTTACCTAGGATGAAAGACTGTCAGCTGCAATATACATTTTTGCTAGTGTCAAAAGTTGCAAAAACTACTGTAATAAAATAATGGGTCCCAGTTGAGTCTATTTAATGCAGATATTTTGCTGGGATTAAACAATGTATATTAAAGGCTAAAACATATTTCCTTTAGTGTACCCGAAAAAAAAAAACAAATAAATATAAAATAATAAAATACATAACAGTATTTCGGTGTTTAAGAATAGAAACCGAACGTTCAAACGGGTTTTTGGAAATATTATGTAACATGTTCAAACAGCCTGAAATAGACGTGTTTGCAATGCACAAAAAAAAAAAAAAAATTAAATAAATAATAATAAATAAAAAAGATATCGTAGAAATGAAATCCCCTCATTCCATTATTGTGGATGCATTTACTGTCACACGGAATCAATATATATTTTATGCATTAATATATAACTAAAAATGCAGGTAGACGCTAAATATAAATATATTTTTGATATATAATATATAGGTATGTATATTTGTGTATATACATATATAAAGCAATATAAAAATGTTTTAATTATGAAAAGAACGATAACTGGTCAATATGTAAGATGCAGGATATAAAGTTTCTGTCTGCACACTAGATCGCCTATAATTCTTTCAACATCTACAAGTAGTTAAATTTATAATTCGAGACGAAATTGCGAAATATAATTAGTAGATCAATCGACTTACCTGTAAGGAAGTTTGATCATAATTATATGAGCAATTTCGTCGAAGAATTATAAATTACCGCCCAAAATTCCCACCCTAGGCGATCTAGATAGGAAAATACAATGATAGTAAGAGCGTGTTGGGAATGTGTGGTAACAGAGACAAGGGTTTTTTTGTCTTTAAAGTACGTACCGGGTGAGTTTGAAAAGTGCAAACTACAAGTAGTTAAATTTATAATTCTTCGACGAAATTGCTCATATAATTATGATCAAACTTCCTTACAGGTAAGTCGATTGATCTACTAATTATATATTGCACTAAATTCCAAAAAATGATTGTTTTTAACGCGACCAAATATCGAAAATTACGTTGACAATAAAAACAAATGTGTAACGTCAGCTGTGACGTAAGACATCTGAATTCTTGACGCGAGTATATAAACTAGTGATGTTCTGTTAGTTGAAATATTAAGATAAGGGACTAGTTGTGTTTTTGTGTCAGTAGGAAAACTAATTGAAGGAAACCCATAAGAATATTGTATTTTTCTATTCATTCTATCCACCAAACAAGGTCGAGTAATGTCGCACATACATAATTACATGCAGCATCTAGGCATGGCTAAAATTGTACGGAAAGTAATAATTGAAACGATTAAACCTAGTGGTTTTTCTTAATCTGGTAAAAAAGTACATGTACTTAGGGAACAAAAAAGACTATACAAAATTGCAGTCCGTGAATTTTTACTTTAATACCAATGTTTTTCAAATCTGGTCAGTTTGGCAGTGTATTCAGCCAAGTGTTACTTTGAATTTTTGTACATTAGGTATAATTTCAGGACGTGAAATGTCTGCAAGAATAACTGCTTTACATGATGCAGGACATTCTAATCATCAGATATCGAACATGTTGGACATTCCTAGATCATGTGTTGTACGAATAATACACAGATATGAACAATTTCATACAGTGGAACACAGACACGTAGTGGACGTCTTCGAGTATCTAATGAAATGGAGGATCGGTATTTGGTGTAATATGCCCGTAGACACCGCACATCTTCAGCTTCAGCTCTCAGGGTCCACTTTCAAGGTACGTTTCGCCGTGTTATATCGACACCTACTATTCGAAGACGACTCCACAACGCAAATTTACGTGGTGCTGCTAGACCATTACTTTACTTCCAAGGCATCGTGCTGCCCGTCTCCAGTGGGCGCGAGAGCATAGGGCACCCCGTTAATTCGCATACCACAGATTAAGACCAGTCAAATTTACATCCCTACGTAAGAAATTCGGTGAAAATTTTGTGTTTATGGACGACAACGCTCGACCACATCGCGCAAGAAGGGTTCAAGAGACACTCGAAGCAAAATACATCAATAGATTAGATTGACCAGCCAACTCTCCTAACATGAGTCCTGTTGAAGACATGTGGGCTAGAACCATTCATAATCATATTCCTCCACCTGAGACTGCAGATGAGATTAGAGAACTTGCTTTGTTACTTCTCTCTGATTTAATAAATTTTGTCAAAAATGTCACACATTTGCTGGTTTAAATATTTACTAAATACTCAGTTTATCGAACATATTCTTTTCACAAAAAAAGTTTCAGAAAACAACATACTTTTATAAATGTACTTGGTTTTTCTGATAAAAAGATTTCTTTAAGAAGAATGAGGGGGGTCCAAGACTTTTCATGTTGTTTGTACCATTTAACAATATGACCAAAGAAAGCCTGACTAATTTTGAATACACATTACAAACTAGGTGATAAAATAATTCGAAAATTTGTAGATTCTAATGCTAAAAGAGAATTTACTTACATTTCTATTTTATGCCATAATATGTCTGGTCACAATTCTTGTATATACAATACATATACTAAAAAAATGTAATTGCAGCAGTTGTAAATCGTAGTAGAAGGGAAACGGCATCAAATGAAATTACCTTCACTACAGATCGAGCGAAATAGACTCCTGATATATGTCAATCTAAATATATATTGGATAAAAATCAATTAAAATGAGAAACAAGTGAATATGCCTTACCACAATATTTTTATCCAACACCAAAATAGTTATGTCATGAATACTAATATGAGAAACTTTGTATTTACGGTCTTAATAGCCTCTAAATTTTCTGGCCTTCATCAAGTGTGTTTTTTATGTACTTCCCGAAGTCTATTGAGGTGCTTCACCCATAGAATTTGTAAAAATCGCGAAAAATAGCTGTCCCCATCTTCAGTTATTGTAGCTTGATTTTTATTTACGGTTCTCAATAAGAATTCATGATTTTTCCTATGAATGGCGTATTTTACATCATCGCTATTTTCTTTTTCGAATTTAATTTAGTCTGTGTTAACGCGCGTAAGAAAAAGTTGTTGTCGTTTTTCCTGTCGCAAATTTTGTATGCGGATTTAGGACAGTAGTGTCAGTATACGAAAAAAATATGCATGTCTAAACTATTTTCTTACCTCCAACGATATTTTTTGTATACATCTATCGAATTGGACCTCAACATCCAGAGCGATGATGGCGTGAGATCTGAAAATAAACAAATTTAACATTAGTAATAATAATAATTATAGCAGTAACACTTTTTTTACCAGATATTAAAAAACAAACGCGTTAATACTGGGTGATTCGTAACGTTTGGGTCACAGTAACTGAAGATCGTAGACGTCAAAATAATAAGATTTAACTAAACATGTCTTGGTAAAATCTTGCTGATTGCAAAGGTACATGGCGTTGAAGTTTGATTTTAAATGCATTCCATAATTTTTCCTATGAAACATTCGTTACAAATCACCCTGATTACTGATTTTTTTTCCAATTAGAACAATAATAGTATGCTTGTAATAATAAACTTTACATAATATTTACTGGAATACGTAAGGGAAATAGTTGTAACAAAAATGTTAATATTCTCGCAATATTATTTAAATATAGCATGAAAAACAACGAAATCCATAAGCCTATAAATGTAAAACTAATCTCAATTATAGCAGTCGATAATTTTTTGCATGGTTACAGTTTATTGTTAAAATATATAATACAAATTTTTAATGAAATACCAAAAAACAACAACAACAAACAAACCTTTACGACTGAACGATAATGAAATTAAATAGTATTTATAGGTTTATAGATGTGGTGTTTTACAGATATTTAATAAGTTTGTCCAAACAGCATAATATCGGTACATGTATTAAAATAGTTATTTATTCAAAGCACAAATTAATAAATAAATGGGGGATTTCGGTTGGAGAAAAAGTAGCATGTTTTATTCGGATTAAAAGTGTCTTTTTTGTCTCGTAGGTAAGTACTATTACTACTACTATGTTTTCATACTGTTTAAAAACAGCGTACTTTTAAAACTCATCATAAACAAACGTATTAAAAAATATTGAAGCATTTTTAGAATTCAGTACATTTGCTGGTTAACATATATATTTGCTAAACTGCACACGGATCTATCTAATATCAGTAGCTAGATGGAACACTTGAAATACATTTCCATAATGAGAAGTACTGATTATCATCCTTTTAGGTACTTGTACTTAACAACCACGGTAGGTACTTGTTTATTTATAACGATGCTTGTTTTAAATAAAGAATTCGCTAACAAAACGCAGTGATTGCAAAATGGAAAGTAACAGAGATTTAAAACTGAACGCATTTTTGTATTCACAATGTTGTCTACCATCGGCTTTCGCTTTCCCATTCTTTTTCTTGATATTGAAGCAGCATATAGCTAATTATTTTTGGTCAATATGGGCGGAACATGTTATTCCAAAAGTTGTTTCCATTTCAGATTCAAGAAAATTGAACAAGGAAAAGAAACAATGACAGTTAATCACATTATTAAGTGACATAATGAATATTATTTTGTCAATATCGTATTTTCTTTAATAAAATAGTCATTTTCAAATTGACAAAATGTTGGTAATTAAACAAAAAAAATCGAGAAAACAAACATCAAATTTTCATTAGCTCGTTTCCCAGTTTTATAGCATGAGAAAAGTTACTAGATATAAAAATTCTTTGTAAATTGGCGACAACCCCATTGGAACATCTATCAGTAAATCAAATTTCAATGTAATATTGCATTATACGTTTCTAGGAGAATTAAAATCAGATTGAGATCTATTTTGACAGGACCCCTTGAAAGCTTCATTGGAAATTTATATCCATCTAAACACACTTTGTCACATATAAAAAGGTAAATTTATAATTTGATAATATTGCTATCTAGTTGTACGGACGTCACAGATTTTTAGATAAGATCTTGAAAAAGTAATCCATGGACAAAGTGGGCCAATGGGATTAATTAACTAATGAATGCTTTCTACACATTTTATATACCAAAAGTCTAGTCTAAGTTGCAACGGTAAATCTTCGATTAAATGAGGGAGAGCATTTTGCATAAATTTCGCCATTTAATCGATTTGGCAAAATAACTGGTCCAATCAAATAACGATCAATAATACCCGCTCAAACATTAGTCTTTTGAAAATGTCTAGGAGTTATTGCATAGGGTTTTACTTCAGAATATTCATGAAGGTTGTGAACATTTGTAATTCCTCTACGTGTGAAGCAAGCCTTATCAGCGAAAAGTGATCTCGTGAAAATTAATCTCTTGCTGCAAGATAAACTCGCAAAGGTACCTAACTCGTCGATCCAAATCTTGAGGCAATAGATCTTGAACTTTTTGAATGTAATATGGATGTAGTAGATTAAATTAAATTAATTACTCATACCATTTACTAATTAAATGATATTTGAGCCTAGATCGCGTAATGATGCTCAGATTTTTTTTCACAAAGGAATGTAAAACGAAATAATAAATTACGTAAGAAAAATTCGGAAATTCCTATAAAAAAATATAAATCACTGTAATCGTTTTGATCATCTCATTATTGTTTTTAAATTTATTGTTTTATATTACAATAGGTATGTACCTATTTCATAATCTATGTCAACATTTCGTAGTCTGTTGTTTATTGTTTATTATTTTATTTACGACGAGTATTTATTATTTGCCGTAACTGTAAGTCCGCCAGATATTTTTGGAGTCCATTGGAATTGTTTTCCGGGGATTAGGAATTTTTATTGATTTATAAATCGTTAAATTTAGTTTATTAGAGATAACTTCCCATCATTTCATTCGTTTCGCATCTTATTGAAAACAAGGATTTAACGCTTATTTGGGGTATAATAATGTTATTATTTTATTGAAAATTAATTTATAGCTTGAATACTATAATCCCATTGGAACATTTATCTTTAATATTAGCCTAATTCGAATTTCTGACTGGAACGGAATACCCAAGGATGATAAATAATCTAAATAAACGTTTAATATTTTTAAAACAATTTTTAAAACCTAATAATATATACAGGGTGATGCAGTTTTTAATGAATAAACTTTGAGGGTAAGTAGAACTTTGAATAATGGCAGTTTATTATATAATAGTTATAATTTTGGGCTTTATAAGGAAGATACAAGGTGTTCAAGTTTGAAGAAAAAATTTGATCTTTTGGTATAACTTGGTACTAAAGTAATGGAGATATTTAAGCCATACTTGGTACACAGTGTAATTAGTTAAGGCGTCATAAAATGTGAAAATATCAAGCACTTTGAACAACCAGTGGCGGAGATATGGGCGGTTCGTATCTTTCTTCTTCTTCTTTTCAAAGTGGCCTGCGCTATCGCCAGATTTATCCCACTTGATTTTTTTATATAAATTAATTATGACCAGTTATAATAGTCATTTGTAAGCTTCGCGTAAGTAGGAAATATAAGTGTGTACGATGTAAATGCCTACAGCTTGAGGTAGACATGTTCAAAACCGGTATATGTCTGGTGCTACCGCTGACGACTAACAGTTGGTATAAGTTTTTCAGGTGTAATTGTGGTCGTTATCAATTCAATGGTCGACTTAGATACGCCTCGAACAGAGAGTGGCATGCTCAAAATCGGTATATGTCTGGTGCCACCGCTGACGACTCACCATGACTGTTTTCCTGAATTGCCCGCTTTTACAGGAAACATGACGTCACTTGAAAACGTGTATTGTTAAACAAATTTTTTCTGAAATTTTTAATGTAAGATTTTTATTTGTCCACATTTTTCGCATTCTATACTCTTGTTATAAAAAGATCAAATGAATCAAGTAAGATTGATTTTAATTTGATAAAATGCTTCTCATAAGAACATTCAACTCGTAGAGATTTTGATTATCTTTAACTCGATAGTACATCGTACATTACCGAAAAAAAATATTTCTGTTAAGTTATTGGACCTCCTTTATACTGAAAGATATTATAACTCCGTGTTTTTTGCAAACGAAAAAGTTTAACTTACCTATAATGAAAAAAACTATACCGAGGAAGTGACTGGAAAATTTAAACACGCTGTAGATTTACGCACACTTTGTAAGCTAAGGAAACATCGTGACACTGTGTAAATATTCGAACACTTTATATATATTCAATTAACTAATTCTTAGCTAATACTCCTCGATTGACACCTCTGTAAATCGACAGAGGATAATTATCTACTGAAAAAGTGTCGAAACCTTTACCCTGTAATATCAGTCAATTTTACATTACGGTTTCTTCCCCTAGACCACACGTAGCATCTTTAAAATAATATTCAATAGTTCGATTGCTGACATTAATTTTAATGTGGCGTGTCGTATTGAAGGAAAACCCAAAGAATTAATACATTGTTCAAGTGCAAGTATTCTTCTGTCAAGGATAATTACGCTAAATCGTGGGTTTACTACCGCTCCAAGTTGCATGAAATGTACCTTGTTATTAAATACAGAGTGTCCTGAATACAAGTGAATAAAAAGTCTTGCATATCTGACCAAGAGCAGCAAAAAACTATTATGAAAAAAATGTCTAAAGCGAACAGTTTTAACACACATAACTGTGTTACCACATTACAAACTAAGGTAAAACTAAGCTTAAGTAAAAGCTGTGATATTATTAGGTGTTATTGTATTGAATAGACCTTGATATTGAATAAAATTACAAAATAGACTCGTAAAATGAGAACAGAATCATCTCACCGGGCAAATGGAAGAAGCATTGTATAATGCCATTATATACGAATATTCGTACAGCGCCTAATAAAAAATATTTCACCATGCAAAAAAATGAAAAGAAAAATGTGATATAGGGCGATGAAGCGCGACGAAAGAAAAACGTTAAGCTTTCCAGCATTGCAACATTATTTTGGTTTGTAATTAAAGACCATTTTAATGTAAAAATTGGAAATACATATGTAGATAATAAGTTTGGGTAAAATAGGTAAAAAGTTAAAATGTAAAGTTTTAAAGAATCAATACTTGACTTCATACCGATTCCAAATAACATGTTCTGTATTTGCTCCTATACCGTTTACGAGATGTAAACTGTTATTTGAGGCATTTATAAAATTTTGCTTTCTGACTTCACTACATTAAATTACCTGTTTGATCCTGAAAACATAAACAAAAATAATGAATAAGGATAAAAAGTTAATAAATTTATTTAAAAGAAATTAATAAATGTTAAATATCATTAAAACTTCCACAGCCGCCTATGCTTTCTTTGACTACGACGGGTTCTAATCAACAACGTAATTGATGCGATTGTAGCGACATATATTTCAGCCACTAATTATTATCATATAAGGTATAATCGACCAATTTGCTGATATCGGGAATTATAGTAATGGAAGTTCCGTTAAAAGATTACCCTGTATACATTTCAAGCCAATAAAAAAAATCATATAAATTCTCCAATGAAATGAGATGTTTAAAACTGTGACGTACGCCAACATTGCAATCTATCACCTACCGCTGCTAACCTAAAAGTATCATTAGCCATAGTAGCATTGTGGCTAGTGCGTTTTGTTTTTCTGTGCATAGTGTTTGCTTGATACTTGCGAATGTACATAAACAAAAATGGAACAATTTGTAGCCACCATGGCCAACTGTGTATGACATGTTAACTTGTGGAGCAAATAAAAGTTATAAACAATCGTCCTAAAGAGTCTTTAAAGAAATCCACCTAAAAGTTAAATTAGCGGTGGAAGGATCAAGTAGTAATTCAAAAATAATTGAATGTTCGTTGTTTAAAGTGCATAAATGTTGTTAATTATTACTACCTATTTTTTGAAATGCAAAAGATTTTCGAAACGTTAGCAAAATGTTTGTTTTTGTTCATATAGTCATTTTTATTTTTTCCAGTGGCGTAAAAGTTATGGGGGAAAAACTTCCGATACCTTAAAATCTCCACCACTGGCACGTCCAATGAATTCGAGAAGGGTGCGAAAAAGTAGCTATTAATAGTGGTACCTAATGTGTTTACAAAAGCTCAGTCCTGTAGTTTAAACGGTTCCTAAGATATTGGAGAAAAACTAAAAAAAAATAAAGTTTTGACACCGTGTATCTCGAAAACGAAAGCCCGGAGAGAAAAATGGAAGAGGAAAACAATGTTTCTTTTTTCAAGAGGAATTTACAGTTTTCCGTTGCACTTATTTAGAAGCACCCTGTATAATGCAAACTTTTAGTGTAGTATACAGTTTTATTACTCTCAGTTGCAGTTTCTTAAATATTTTGATAAAAATATAATGAATTATTCATTTGTTCGTATGACGTAAGTCGCCCGAATTCTTGACGCGAGTATATATGAGTGACGTCTCATTTTGAAGACCTGTTTGCTGTTATAATTCTGTTGCCGTTTGCCAGACAAAAAAAATTGTTAAGTACGAGTAGAATATGTTTTGTTTGGTGCAATCTAACATACAGTAAATTAAAGGCACTCATATTTCGAACATCCTGTATAATCAAATATTAGAAGCACGTCACTAATGGATCGGTAAATTCTATCGGTCAACAGTTAAAACCCATTTGACCAAAATGCGATATGCCGCTGTTCGATTCGATTAGAATACAGGAATTTTCGACAAGTAATGTGCAGTCGATCATATAACGATAAACTTTATGTTTTACCTGAATTCGTCGTATCCAGTAATTTAAGGAGCACCAAATACTCTATTGCTATAAAACTTATCACTTAGCAAAACGAGGACTTAAAAAATAAATAAATGTATTAAACGGTACTAGATCAACGATATCGAGTTTCTTTTGCGATAAATTTTATCTAAAAACGACAATCTTCCAATCGACAAACCAATTAAAATAATTATCTAAAACAATAGTAATTCAATAATGGCAACCAGTGTCGTACGACAATAAACGAGCACTGAGGCTGTCCCCATGATGCCTCGGACATTTTTTTTATGGAACATAAAAGTTTGCATTATGTAGCTGAATGTCCGAAACGTGTCGCACGTTTAGTCATTCAACAAATAATGCAAGCATTTGTTTTTTATTTTCATGCTTGTGGAAATAATATGTAAGATGTACGAATAATACTATTACGATTGCATTCCATATTTTTCCAGAGAACATTAAAATGAAGTTACAATTTGTAGATTTCAAAAACCTGCTTCCTTAAACATCCGCTAATATAATTTTCCACGACAGGGAGTACTTATCCAAAAAAAATTAGCAATCGATGCGTCATGAAAAATGAAATGTCAATATCGTAAAAAATGTCACGGAAAATGTGCAACCGAATCGTGGAAAAGATGGAGGTCTAGGGCGTCCACGGCGTATTACAGCAGTGTGGCGTATCATACACGAGGTATCATAGCCGCCACGATCTGCTGACATAAATCCTTTGGACTTCTTTTTGTGGGGATATATAAAAAATGTAAAATTTGAAAAAGTTTTAACTTGTATTGCAAAACACTATCCAAAAGCCAATGGGAGTTTATTCCGTAATATACAGGTAAAAAAAAATACTTCAGTAGTAACTGTCACCCTATGACCAAGCCAGTATGATGCGACAATGGTAAGACAAATATTGTTTAATGTAATTCAATTCTTATTACGTAGTACCTAGTCGACATTGACAGTTAACGATACATCGTGACAACGACACTTAGCGAGTAGGTATTTTATGAAAAAAATATGTGCCTGTACTATTTCCGAAAAAATTGTACTATTGGAAGTGTATGCTATAGATTACTTTAAACATGGAAAATTCAAAAGTCTAAAATAACAATTTGTAATTTGTTTCTAGAATATAAATTATTGTGTGCTATACGAAATATTTCTGTATCTGGTACCCAATTATGAATAAAGAACATCAATATACTTATCTTCTCAAAATTAATATTGTTGGTCATGCCTGTATCAAGTTTAATCGACTATCTGGTAGTAGTACTTTTTAATGTGAACAGAACTGATGTACAATAAGTAGAAATTAAATAAACGTTTGTATTAAGATATGCAGACGGAGAAAAAACACATTCAACATCGTCAAAGTGCCTGTTTACTTAATTGTATTTTGTTCCTTTCGTTATTCACGTAAACAGAATTCAAACAAAATAGAATACATATAGCTTTGGAATGCACACCAGCCGTCCATAATTTTCTAATAAGTTGGTCCACTGTGTATTTCCTGCCTAGTTTTTCTTCCGCCGACGCTCTTCTTTCTGCCTATCAGCTCAATATCGATGACCGGCGATTTGTTGCGTTAATTTTGATGTCAAACAATGGGTGTGTCACAATCGATTTTGCTTGAGTAAAAGTTTGAGATCCTCCTACTACAGATGGACGGTATTATTTAGATCGTCGAGATTGCCAATATGGAGTCCTTCATTACCTCCGTACCATCAATGGAGTTTATTGATATTCAAAATATGTCTTTGGTGTCAAGAACAAGACTAAAGAAAATCTCATTTTGTTTTGCAAGACAAGACTTTTATAAATGTTTGCAAGATTCCTTGCAATACTAAAATAGCTGTATAACTATTCATTGACCAAACTAAGAAAGTTGAAATAGACATTAGCAGAAAAATTATGACTAATATCTTCTAAATTTGCCATAAACTGAATTAACGAAGTATATTATCCTTCTAAAGAAAATAATAACATTTTAGATTTTTCCACAAAACAAAAACATCTATATCAATAGCTGGAAAAATGGAGCATATCTTATACGTTCAAGGAAATATTAACTTCCCACTGTTTTCATTTGTTTGTGATACACAACTTAAAATTCATGCCCGTCATATTATTACATTATTAGATTATAATACCTACATATAATTATTATATTGTCATGTCGTCAAACGGTATGGTTATTTTGTAAAACTTATATAAGTCAAGTCCAGGATATTTGGGATTTATTATGAATCGTTTAAATTTATTTATAACAACTTGAACAAAAATAATAAAAAGTTATAAAATATTAATCGTATAAACCTTTTTAGGGGTCGAACGCGTGCCATTCGTTTGTGATTTGGTAAAATTATTTGCTGTAAAGAAATAACAGTGTTTAAGTTGTTTATTGTTAAATAAAGGAGAATGAAAAAGTACTGTCTGACAAGTAATGTATTTTTTTATAAATACAAGTCCCATTTAAAAGCTACATTAAAACTTCTTCACAACACAAATCCCATTTGTAAGCATTAACTTTAATACACGTACAACATATTCAATACAATTTTTACGTTTTTATATTGCTTTACGTATTACAGAAACCTGCTGTATATATATAATTGTCCTTAACGTCTACCGTGTATAATTAGAAAATAAACATTAACAATACCTATTGTATTTCTTTTATGATGAATAATATTTGTTTTAATGAACAATTGACGGTCTGGAGACTTAAGATAAACAAAAAACTATATAGACATAAATGTAGGAAATCAGAATACGTTGATATTGTAAGAAAATTAATATTGAAATATTGTTTGGATCAATTGTGTTTATATTTCTCTTCCCTAGTTTTTAATTGCATTCCAACAGGTTTATTTAAAATGTGTACGCATTAAAACGAGTAGTAATTAATATTGGCCATTGCTGGCACTACCAACATAGCAGCATAATAAGAAATCACATAATTGCCAACTCAAATCTAGTACAATAAGCACAATACATCGATAATAATACAAGAGTCACAGCTTAAATAACAATCAGCTCACAGACTCCTATGACCGGGAACGTCTCGCGCAGATCTTCGCGCATGCCGCCATATTGGGATACAACCTTTCAAATAGGACCAGGGCCGTCTTGTGTTCTATTTGTGTTACTTTGTGTTTATTGTTATTTATCATGATGAGTGAAAGAAGGGGAGGACATGTTTGTGCCGTGTGTGGATAACAGTAGTCGGGTGTGTGAGGATCATTTTGAACCCAGGATGTTTACGAATCATTTTCCCAATCGGTTGAATAAAAATGCAGTTCCTACATTAT
Source organism: Monochamus saltuarius (assembly GCA_025584915.1). NCBI lineage: Eukaryota > Metazoa > Arthropoda > Insecta > Coleoptera > Cerambycidae > Monochamus > Monochamus saltuarius. The sequence continues at coordinate 42,551,875 of CM046729.1, forward strand.
TTCCTTCACTTGAGGGAAGTTCTAAATATTTTTCAGATCATACCTATTCCCTGCCCATGCTAGTCACCCTTAACATAAACATTCTTCAGGATATGGTTTTATGCCAAACTAATGTCTTGGAAAATAATCCAGGTATTATATAGAGCACGGCAGAAAGTTGAACACAATGAAAACATTTTTGTTTCAAATTTAATAAGTTTCACTTTTGTTTTGTTTTCTTTTTTAGTCATTAGCAACGTAATGTTAATAAATTACCTACGTACTTTGAAAAGTAATTGTACATTTTATGTTAATAATGGATCCACGTAGGTGTGGTATTTATATTAATCAAGCTCCCAAATTTAGGTAACATTTCCTATATCTATATTTTAGTAAAACAAAAACAAAAAATATTTTGAAATTCAAGTAGGTACACAGTGCAGTTAAAACACTTTCTAAATTGGGCAACTATTTTTAATCCGGTCCTGACTTGTATCCCAAAAGACAGAGAGAGAACAAGCTTCAAGGACAAATTTTCACGTTTTAATACTTCAAAGGTGCCGCCGTAGAGTCTGTGAGCTGATTGTTATTTAAGCTGTGCAAGAGTTATGAGAAATTAGTATCTGTCTAAAAAAAACAATATAAAATTTTGCAGTCTTCAACAATCTTAAAATGATATGCTGCAGAATTATCTTGAACGTTTAGGCTTAATTATATGTGTTTAGTCCTTTATAACTGACAACTTCACCAAAAATTTAAAAGGTAAATTTCCCTGTTACCGTTTGTAATGATGTATACTGGGTGTCTCGAAATTAATGGGAGAGCAAGAGTAGATTCCTTACATCAATTACATGCGATTAAGCCAAACTTACCTTGGTCCATTTGTCGCTAATAAAAAAGTTACAGGGCGTCGAAATTCTTAAAATTCTTCGAAAGTTTTCAAATGATTCTTTTGAAAATTTGGATTAGGAGGTTTTCTGAGACAAGAAAAACGAATCCGTACTTAATTTTGCTGTAGACACTAGAGGGCGCTACGAAATGTACGCACGACGTCCATTATAATTTTCTTTTGCATAAATACACACCATATTTGGCATTTCTTCATTAGAAAATAAATTATGGCGAAGCATATTTCACGCGATATTATTAATTGTAAACAAAAACTTAAAGGAATACACTATTTAACATAAGTTACTTGTCAACCTGCTAATTGTCAATATTACAATTTGTTTTCAAATAACCAATGCGCTTACGATGACAATTTTGCGTAAGTAACTAGAAACTTTTATTTTATTGCATCCAATAGAAAAACAAGAAATAAATCGAAAACGGTTAAATTTATCTACATAAAACAAGTATGTATATCTTATTTGTGAAAAATAGATAAGGGAAAAATATTTTTCTATTAAAACTTTCGTACACACACTCATAAAAAAAGTTATAACCAGTTTTTATCAACCAAGTGTACATTTCGTAGCGCCCCCTAGTGTCTACAGCAAAATTAAGTACGGATTCGTTTTTCTTGTCCCAGAAAACCCCTTGATCCAAATTTTCAAAAGAATCCTTTGAAAACTTTCTAAGAATTTCGAATTCAAAATTTGAACTTTTACGCCCTGTACCTTTTTTAGCCACAAATGGACCAAGCTAAGTTTGGCTTAATCGCATTATTTTGATGTAAAGAATATACTCTTACCCTGTGTCCCATTAATTTCAGGACACCCAAATTATTACAAACAGTAACAGGGAAATTTACCTTTTAAATTTTTGGTGAAGTGGCCAGTTATAAAGGACTAAACACATATAATTAAGTCTAAACGTTCAAGATTTTGCACATGCTCTCCTACTGTTATTGTTTCTATACAAGCTTCACTATCTAATGATACTGTAACTATCATAAAAGGTGAAATCAATTATTCAGGTGCTCAGTTGGGGGGATATTCCGCATCCGCATCCTATTTTTCAGATTTAGTTCCATCAGATTTTCTTACATATTTTTAGTAAAGCTTTTTGAGTTTAGACCAACTTTATTTTGTTGTTGTTGCTTAGTTTGTATGTATGTAAACATAATTTGGTGGCATCCGAAGTAATAAAGTATTAGTTGTAACTGGTTATAATGTAGATGGTAATATTTGTTGTCTCAAAATCGCAGTTTAAATAAATAAATGTTGGTAGTTTTTCATATTTTTATAATGCTAAATCATATCAACATATACTATTTTTTACGCGCTAGACAAATATTGAAAATTGAAACTTACAGTTCAAATTTGACCTGGACTTTGAAGGAACTGTGCCATTTCAGCGATTTTTTCTGCATGTAGGGCTCTGTTAGATGTACTTAGCGAACATATTCCCGCCACCATACTCCAAGTCAATTTTATATTAACTCCACGTCTTCTGTTCATCAGGTCCAATTTCACAAGTAAATTTTAGCACTAATGTTCCAGCGCACTTGGAACACTGGTTGCATAGACTACCACTGAAGCGATCTATTCATTCTGTCATATTTGCTCTTGGGTTGTTTGACAAATCCGATATATGTTCATGTTCTTTGGGCTGTGGCTCTGTGATCGACAACGCGTTTTGTAGGTTATTTTTTTGATTTTGTTTTGAAATTACTTGAAAATGGTATTCGGAATAAAATTGTAAGTTATTTTCTGTATAATTGATTTAAAAATGAAATGAATATGAAGTCCACATGAAAATAGAGTAGTAGTTGACTAACTTTACGAACATTGTTCAAAATATATAAAACATTTGTTTATATCCCAATAAAACTACAGACAACATGGATATAAATGAGTTGTTAATAACATCCTCCGCATCATCTGAAACATCGGCATGCTTATGGGACTATAATACTTTGAATGTACGTAGACTATTTAAGAATGGGGGTGTAATAACGTCCAAAAGTTTAGAAGTTGTCGGACAAGACTACATACTTGGTTCGGAGACAGGAAAACCGATTTTACATGTTTGGCTGTTGAACAGCCAAGAATGCTCCAAAAATATAAGGTATTGTATGAACCAATATCTAGGTAGAAACACAATCATTTAATTTCCTTGTAATTTCTCACTACTGAAACTATCGTTAATATTAATCATTTATTAAAGCATTAATAAAATACAAGTAAATAAAGCTTTACTTATATTTTCTTTCAGACTAATTTTACCAGGAGTTGCCACATGTTTGGCTCTTTGCCCGAGAAATATCTATTTGGTTGCCGGAATCGACTGCAAAGTGTACATCTGGCAGTTAACATCTGGAAAATTACTGTCTGTCCACCAAAAAAACTACCAACCAGTGACAACGATAAAATTTTCGAGTGATGGTGATTATCTGTTAATAGCCGGTCAGGATGGAATGCTCGTAGTGTATAACTTTGCTGAATTGATTAATTTGTCAAATAGTTTTTTAACACAAACCGACATCGGACAAGTTGAACCTGCTTATATAAAAAACGATCATTCGATGCCTATAACAGATCTCCATGTAGGTAAGGATGATGATTCATTTCTACGCGCTGTTTTACTGTTTTTCTGTCATTAAATAATTTAAATGGGAAACTGGGGAGTTTGCGCATATTTCTTGTCCATTTGATTGTTGTTTAACTTTACAAAGCCTAACAAACATTGTTTTAGGCTCTTTCGGAAGAAAATCCCGATTTGTAACAGTGTCCAGCGATCAGACATGTAGAATATATAATTTATCAGACGGCAAAGCACTTTTAACATTAGTATTTAATGAAGTGTTAACCTCTGTCATCTTCGATGCGTCGTGTTGGCAGTTATTTGTTGGCAACAACATCGGCTCGATTCATCAATTCAATTTAAAAAATCCTCCTAGAAAACTTTACCATCATATCGAAGGAAAGAACAGCTTAGTTTTTGAAGGGCCCAGAGAAAAAATCCTGTGCATGGCCATAAATATTACCAATACCGTCTTAGCTTCCGGAACTGACAACAACTTGGTGTATATATGGGAGATCAGGAGCAGACAGATAATGAAACGGATAGAACACAAAGGTTCTATAACTAACGTCAAGTTTGTGTTGGGCTATCATAATTTTTTCGCAGAGAAATTGAAGCCTTGTGCGATTTTGAAGAGTTTAGAGAGGAGTATTAATATGTCTGATACAAAGTTTTCGATTTCTCAGGTGCAGGCTTTTGATATAGATATCGAGGAAGAGGAAATATCCTTGGAAAAGGATCTTTCGTTTAGGAATTTATCGAAAGAGAATATGATGTTGCGTAGCATAAATAGACAGTTGTATAATGCAGCTTTAGAAATAAGTAAAAAGTATAACTCGATTTGATGGGGGGTAAAACATCCAAAATGATTTAATTTGTGTTTTCAATTTCTTGTTATGTTTTTGAAAGTTCAAGTAAAAAAATTTTCTATATAGATTTTGTTTTATATCATCATTTTTTACTTTGTTTGAAAATCTTATAAGATTAATAAAATCTTAATAAAAAAGTGAAGATTACAAAAAAATTTCAAAACTAGTGTTTGATGAAGACTGTAGATGATGGTCTTACTAAATTTCTTGATTATAAAGGTATATCCTTTAAATTTATGTTTAACTGACATATTGAACAGTACTATTTACATTTGTTCACCACAAAGTATAAACTAGAACTTTATGTTCCCATTCAAAATTGTGCCAGCAAAGAATTGAATTGCAAACGAACCAAAATGGCGGTGACCGCAGATATTTAGTGCATAATTTATAATGAACGAAGGAATAATAAGATTTATAAAAATAATTTGGACGCGCAGATAAAAAAATAGATGTAGGCTAATCTCAGTCTAGTGTTAATAGTGATTCTATGTATTTAGTGAAAAATGCCTTTACTTTTAAACATAGATCTTATAAGGTCTATGCTTTCAAGGGTTGTTCTACTATTCTATGGTCTGTGGATAATAAATGACATATGATTAAGTAAGGTTATGTTTAAATGTTTTGTTCATAATTGTTTACTACAAGGATATGGCTAGTAAAAATACCGTAGAAAATGCGGCAAATATGTGTAAAATGTACGTATATTTTTCTTGCCGAATTTTTTTAGACCATGTATTAAATTACCGTTTTCCAGTTGCCAAGATGTGGCTGCAAAATATTGTTGCCCCAAGTGCAATATCCCATACTGTTCTTTAAACTGTTATCGAGCCAATGTCCATTTGCAGTGTAGCGAATATTTTTACAAAGACAATATTTTAGAAGAAATGAATTTAAACAGTACCGAAGATGCAAAAACTAAAATGTTAGAGACGTTACAAAAAACTTATACAGATGGGAAATTATCAGACAGTTTTAATAATCAAATAGATGATGAAAATTTAGAGTTAGACGATTCAGAGAAACTTGATTCTGATGATGACGATGGTTATCAAGATATTGCTGAAAGACTGTCGGGTGTTAATTTGGATGATGCCGATGAAGTGTGGAACAAATTGACTGAAGATGAAAAACAAGAATTCGTAGCCTTCTTAAGGTAAGAAATATTAACATACTGCTTGTTGATTTGATATAGACATCCAAATATTCAATTATAGTGACAAGACAATATGATATACAAATTACATCCTTATAACCCTCGATTAATGAATAATTTCTTTTGCTTTTATTTTACCTATGATCAATTTGTTTTTTCTATATATTTGACTGTTATGTATGTGAAAACCGCAAATAAATTTACAGTTTTCATGTAAATATTTCAGAACAGAAGATGTAACAAAGTTAATTCCAATGTGGCAACCTTGGTGGTTATTTTACAAAGAAGTCGCAGATGAGGATGAAATAAACAGTGAAAACTTCCTGAAGAACTGTCCAGCTATTTGTGAAATTAAAGATATTGCTCAAATTACGGTAAATTTATATTAATATACCAATCTGTAGCAATTTTCAAAAACACTACAAAAATTAGTTACATTTCTTAGTATATCATGTAATATTTTTTTTATCAGTGCACTTTTAAACTAAAGATTACTAATAATTCCATGTTGTGTGTTGCAGACAAAAACTCCATCTGAATGCGTAAAATATAATTTAATTAACATAATAACAGCCTATGTTTTCACAGCAAGATACTTCAACGGGGAACATTTTGATTTTGTTGAAGAAGCTGTTAGCTATATAACATCACTTTCACTGACACTAAAAGCTGCTGAAAATTTTGCAGACTTCGAAACAGCCATCAAGTCCGTCGAACAAGAATGTATCAATGTAAGTAAAAATATTCACGAGTAATTTACAGTTTTTTTAATACTAAAAATTATGTTTTTTGTAACTAAGTCACTTAAATTCAATGTGTGACACACACACACACTGTAGGTTGTTATATTTAAGATTCCTTATCCAAATCAAGAATTAGCAGATTGAACAACAACTAATTTTGATGAAATAAACATGCATATTTGATTTACAAGATACGAAGCTTGAATTACTTTGATGTTTCATTTTGGGTTATTTTCAGAATAGTTGGATTACTACCGACGAAGACAATTTTAGAGCGATGAGAGATGACTTGCAGATGGTTCTGAGAGGTCCGACGAAGTGCGAGAATAAGTTTTACCTGATTTGTGCCTTATCCGATATACGAAATTTGTTGACACGGTTATTGAAACCTTCGCTGGACAAAAAGAATTCTAATTTTTCCAAAAAATTTTCAAACGAACATTTGCCTACCAAAATTGAACCTGTTGATATTAAAAAATATAGAAGAAAAATAGATTATTACTTATCTTATACCAAATATTGTTACAATAGCCAAGTTTGAATGTAGTTTATATATTTTTGTCAGATAATAATAAATGTGTTTTTATGGGAATTTAAGTTTCATTTATCCTAGTTCTAGTAGGTACTAAAAATATAAGCATGGGGTGTAACCACACTGATCACCATTATCTGTGGAGAAGTTCCGGCAGTAGCAGCCTTAGAGCCAACAATTGGCAATATCGGTGGCCTAGTGATAATTGAACGGGATATATAGTTGGTCTAGGGGTTTTGATAGTGGATTTGCTTATACAGAACCTAGCCCAAGAACAACAAGGGCAAACCTAAAAAAATAATCCCTTTCATTAAAACAAACATATCTCCACAATTTATTTGTATAAATAACTGCTGACGTCCTTCTCCAAAGAGAAATGACATCATCTATTACATTATCTATACTCCTATTTTGTTATATAGCACTACAATACTGTCACAATTCAGTTCTGACTTTTCCTAACTCTCTGAGGCACAAAGTTTACTTGGGCAGCCTTAGACAGCAAGTTGGCGTACATCTCAAGCCTCTGAGTCATCTAAAACCACAAGAAGAGGATTAAACACATTTTCAAAAGCAATCTGATGGATTCAGTTCAGGTTCCATAATTTTTGTTTTAATCTATTGAAAAATAATGTATTCTGCAAAAAATAATGAATTTGATGGTTTTAAGAACGTTGTTTTTAGCAGAAAATAACGGTTTACTTACTTGTAGTCCCCACTGATCTTTTATCTGTCTGCATAAATTCAAATCCATTTCTGCTATTAATAAACCGTTTGAAGTTCGAGATAGACCCTGAAACAACAGAAGTATGAATAATTCTTTAAAATGATTAAAATCAATGCTCAATTTATTTCTAAATATCTAAAATACACGGTGTTCTATGACAAAAGCAGAACTTATTCTTGTATTCTCCTACAGTTTCACTTCTACCCACGCTCTTCATCCTGCCTGCCCACGCGCTGTCGCTATCGTGTTTTGGTGATTTGTTGTATCAGCTTGTGTCCCATAATGGGTGTTGAGGAAAGATTTTTTTAGATTGTGAAAACTACTTACAGGTGATCGGGTTCCATTAGGTGCGGTAATATAGCTAGATCCAAAAAAATAATCGCTTTCTCTGTGGGGTGGTTTACCGTCTCCAGTAGTAAAATCATTGACAAACACTTCTGTTCCAGCTCTGTTCACAGCGCAAGTGAAGTAGCTGTTAGCTATAGCCGCATTCCTGGCTGCTACACCCCACAACGGTTCACTCGCTTCACCTGCCTGAAATTAATTAATATGTATTCCAACTACAGAGATCCAAAATGGTTGCCTGATTGGGGAACCCCAGCCCAATTTCAACATGCGATTTTGTAGTCTTTATTGTAAATATAAATAAGGGTCACTATACTTTATTTTTAAACTAGGAGTGAATAAAGAAGTTATACATACACAGGGAAAAGTAACTGGAAAATGCACTACATCATTTTGGCGGTAAATTTGAAAAGACCGCAAAAAGCAATACAATTCGTTGGTGAGTTATGAAAAGAACTATTTTATTTGCTTTTGGATTACAAGAAGGAAGAATAAACAAAATAAATTTATGAAGTAGCAACGTTAATCTTAGACTAATATAACTGATATTTTCGAGGTTAGTAGTTGACAGTGTTGACATCGACAATAAACTTATTTGGGGATGTGTAAACTTGGCGACAAATTAACCAATAAGGAACTAGTGTATAAGCGCGAAAAATTTGAATCGCCGCTCTTAGTTTAAAAATAAGAGTACAATCGTTTGCAATAATAATGACACTCTCTTAAAACAGTTTTTGAATTTCTGGAAGTTCTGAATAGAAATTTCATTAAATCTCTCTTGGTAAGTGAAACAACTAATAACTAATGTTAAAAATTTAAAGCAGATTTCAATATGAATACGTCACAACTTCAAAATAAATCGCAAAATTCATTTTAGTGAGTGTCATTAATATTGCAAACGATAGTACAGTGTCAGATTTTTTTTATTATTTAATCAGAAATCGAGACAGGATGCGTTCAGAAACCGATCATTCTGTATTTTAAACACAATTTCTGTTCCCAAAAATTATGAAAATGAAAATCCATATTTCAAGTTTAGCTGACTGGGTTCTAATTTAATAAAAAGATACTTACTGCTGCTGATGGATTGAAAACTATGTCTGCTCCATTCAAGCCAAACATCAGCCAACTCAAAGGATAATGACTTCCCAGACAGACGGCGATATTCCCAAATTCTGTCTAAAAATATAAATAGTAGTTCCTTTTTCAATTGTTGTACAATACATGACAATAATATTTTTACACTAAATCATCTATAGTCAACTATGAGGGTGTTTGTCTGTTATTTTTTTGCAGTCGTATACCATACTTGTGTATGCATAACTATAATAATAGATATGCGTAAAGTCTACATTATATACTCGAATAACTTTATTGCTGAGAAAACCATTTAAACAAAACAGCATTTAAATAAATATTTTATCTAGGTACCTCAAATACAGGATGGCCTGCGTTTCCTTCAGAGTAATATATAGATTCATTTAAATACGCGTTTCTGGAAATGTGGTTTTTGCGATACTTCCCTAAATATTCCCCATGGTTATCTATAACAACTGCTGTGTTCCAAAGGGTATCATTGTAAACATCATCCCTCTCTAAAATAGGAGAAATTATCACCATGTTATGTATTTTCGCTAGCTGGAAAGAAATTCAGTAAGATTTAGGACAGTGCGACGCATATAGGAGATACCTCCTGCAACATCTTTGTTGTGGGTCCAGTTTTGGCACTCTCGGCGTACTCGCACCATGGGTTTTTTTCTCTCGTACAGAACGCATAAGGCATGTCTGGAAAATAATTTAGATACAAGAAAATTAAATAATCACAAGTAAATACTCTAGTCTAGAAAGAAGTAAATTATGTTGAAGATGAAGATTTTGAACGTCTATTAAGCAACTGCGCATCAAAATACATTAGAAACACACTTGATCAAGGTAAAAAAATGTCCAATTTTTTTTGTGTTTTGCGAGTTTTTGCTATTTTATGCGATTTACTTAAAATGTTGAGGGTGTTTGAGCTAAACGGACTTCATATTCGGATTCAGTGGGTCAAAATACATAAAGATATGTGGATTTGGTCAAAATAGAAGACTGATTTTTAACGATTTTTCCCCATTTTCCAAAACAACAAAACAAAACCCGTCTGTACAGTGCCTAACGTAAGCTTACGATTACAAGTTCGCGAACTTATAGGATTTCGTGTAATTATATACATATATACATACTCCAGAGTTCCGGGAAACAAAATATATTGGCTCCACTTCTGGCAGCTATCCTCACAGCTTTGTTGGCGAATTTAAAGAGGGCATATTTCATTTCCTGAATGGGAGTGGATGTTGGAAAGGGTACCAGTTTATGTTGGAACAAAGCGACCTTGACGAGCTTCGGACTTCTGAGCTGCTCCTCTTTGCAGTTAAATCCACACGTCACCAATTCTATGTTGTATTTGAAGGCCAACTCTTTACATTCTTCGGACACGTCGATTGAGCTACAAAGGAAGTTTTGTGAAATTTGTTCTCAATGTTTTATCTTCTATATTGCGAGAAAAAAGTAGTGACGAAATATTAATATTGACTTAATAGGTACTTAAGTTAAGCGCTTATAACCGCAGCGTCCAGGACAATGTTTTGTTGCAAAAATATAAAATTGATTTCGATATAACTAATGTAATGATCAAACTTTCTTTCGTATTAAACGTTTTTGTTTCCCATTGTCGAGTTAAGACAGTATTACAAACATCATACTAGATGAAAAAAAATGTTAAAGGAGACTTGAATATCAAATTTGATTATTCTGATTTTCCAATTGCAAGAAATCACTGATATTTAATTACTTCACGTTTTTTAAAATATTTTGGACACCCTGTATTTCAAAATGTACCATTCTCCATCGCAATATGAATATTTTGTCAAGCAAACCTTTTTCTGAAGAATGAGATTGAAAATAAAAAAGTTATTCGTCTCTACCCAAACATTTTTAATCATTCTTTAATTTAGTTTATAGAATGCTGGACATCCAAAATTAAATTCCGGTTAGGGTTAAAGGTGAGATTATTCTAGACGAAACAGTTTATGAAATTAGATGATTGCATACTTACTGGGTCTCTTTTCCATATATAATCTTCTTGATTTTTTCAAGATCGTCTCTTGGTAATTGCGTTAAAGCACTATCAACACCTTCAAATTCTTTATAATCCGACATAATGTAATTCACTAGATAGCAATCGTTGCGCTAGATACAACACAGTTGAAGGCACCTATCAAATAAGCTGATTGAAAAGATCAATTAAAAATAGCAGCAGCATTGTTACACAATCATCTAGGCTTGAATGCATTGATGTTTACGATTAGAACTTTTATTATTTATTATTTCTTTTGAGTGAAAGGTATAGTGTCACTTTGTTTATTTTATTCTTTAAACGAAATAAATTAATTATTAATTAATGTTAATTTTAGGGTCAAACATTGCCCAAATTAGAATATTTAGCTATATCTCATTCCTAATGACAATGGAGCATGTCTTTTTGGGATGATTTTTAATATATAGAGATGTGAACGCAAATATACATGGTGACTGAGAACTTATCTAAAAAAAAATGTTTGTAAAATTCTTTTAGTTTCCAAGTAAAACATTATTGAATTTGTAGTATTTTCAACCTTTACATCGCTAGGCTACTATAGTGTAGCCAAATAATTCCGAATATTTAAATCCGATTACTTTTTGTAGGTATTAACGTTTTTCTGATGCGAGTCTTTAAATTAGTCTTTCAAGTGTCAAAAATGGCTTACGTGTATAGCAGCTCGGAGTTGATGGATATCGTTTAATTTATGGTGATGTGAAAGTGCTTTATAGCAGAACGATTTTCCTGTAAACATGTGCCAAACGCAGCTATTTTTACCGCGGTAGTGCAGCGAGTACAAGTGTAGGCAACGCGAGGGACATTTGAAACCGGATCGTGGAAGAGATGGCGGTCCAGGACGTCCACGGTGTATTGCAGCTGTGTGCCGTATCAATGTATCATACACGTATATCCGTACCATGTACAGCGTGTTCAAGCATTAAATACCATGGGATTGAACGAGAAGGGTACCATGGTCGCCACGATATCCTGACTGTAATTCAGTTCTGAATCACGCTGTGTTTAAGACTTTAATTTCAATCTTACATATTATAAGTTTGTTTAGTACTAAAAACTGAATAAAATACATGAAATCGCAGTGTAAACACAAAGCTTCAATTATACCAACGAATTGTGTGACTGATGAATTCGTATCTGCACCCGCTAATTCTAGTCAGCCACACGGGGCCCCGTTGTCATATCAACCACCGTAAATAAGGCTGATGACGAACTGCAGCGGATTTTAATTGACGCAAATTCCGTGACTTTTTTTGCCCGTGCATTGCAAAGTATCTGAGAATTGATCAAAGTAGGTAACTCAAGATTGAATTAGGCAGATATGTCGTTTATCTAGAATATAAAGTATACTTTAACAATGTAACAGTTTTTATACGTTTTTGTTATTTCAAATAAAAAATTAGCATGTTTCAACTCTTAAATTTGATCTCGGTCACTTCGTCGTATATGTCCGAATCAATCAGGTATTCCGTCGACGTTGATAAGCCTCCCATATCGTCGGGTTTTAATAGCGCTAGTCCATCCGCTCCCATTCTGATGCAGTCGAAATGAAGGATGAATAAGGTAGCTTTCTGAATGCGTGTCTCGAAATCGAAACACATATGCAAATTTTGGCCTGGCGTGTATACATTGTAGATTCTGGCGCAAGTCTCTACTTGTATCGGAATGTATGGTATCGGTACTGGTATGCATAAGGGAGGTGGATTTTTTGCTGAAAATACGAGATAATGGTGTTTCAAAAACTAATTGGCAAATTGGTCACATATACAGGGTGAGTCAGAAAGAATGGGTCAACACTAAGCTGGAGATATTAGACACCAAAATTTTATGTTTTAGCTCATCATGCCTTATGCAAATATCGCTGGTTTAATAAATACAGGGTGTTTAAATTTTATTCTGAAATGTGTTATAAAATTGCATTTACTAGCGTTTCATTTTCCTGTAAACGGAATATAACCTTTTTTACTATGATGTTGCTCGAAATTTAATCCTTGAACACCCTGTATTTCTTAAACTAGCGACATTCGTACAAGACATGATGAGCTCGAACATGTTTTAGTATCCATTATCTTCAGCTTAAGGTTGACCCATTATTTCTTATTCACCCTGTATAATGTTCTCGTTGAATGATTTTTTGCATATAATACCTTAATGTATTGTACCCTTTTAAGCATAATCTTTCGAAAAATATCCAAGAATTTGTTGTACTAACCTGAAAATGTGTTGGAAAATATTGTATTTTCATTCATCGTCATAGTACTAGTTACAGAGAAATCGTATGGATCATAAGTAAAATTCATACAACCTAAAAATTTGAATATTGTTAGTTTTAACTAAAATGATAAATAATATTTCAAAATGTACCTTCATTTTGTTTTTGTTAGACTCATTTGTTTTCGGATTTAGTTTACAAAGTATTAAAAGTAATATATAAAAATATAATCTGCTTGGGAATTATAAGTAACATCGAGTTTTTTTTAAATATATTAGAACAACATTTACGGTTGCAAGCTCGTTTCTCAAAAATATGGAAAAGTTAAACAAACATACAGGTTGCAGGATGAATTCGCAACGGAAAACGCTTGGCATAATCTGACAGCTGGCAAACTACTATGGCAACCGTTCGAATTACATCCTTCGAATGCTTACCTTCTCTGTTAAAATTGAACTGTGACAAATTGATCCCTAAGCAACAGCCACAGTTGAGTTGGAGGCAATTGCAGCCGTTGCTTCTGAAAGTGAATCTGCGCATTTTAACTTTCAGTCGTTGATTTCCATTGGTTTTTGTACCTAATTGGACCTTCGTCGAGCTATTGGTTATCAAATTCGCAATAGCTGTCATTCTGAAAGCACGTTTGGATGCGGGATCATAATAGGGTGATATTAGCGTCATAACATCTTTCACATCTAAAACAAATTGTATACGCGATTTGTGTAATTAGCTAATTAACGATAAAACAGTTTTTATTCAGTATTAAGCGGATGGCAAAAGTGTTCGTTTTTAACAAAATGATGAAATTTTGGGTATATCTTAAATCCTCATTATTATGCGAAGAGTCCAAAGTTTTCGATATTGATTAAAGTTAAAATAAAACTATCAATTTTGTGAAAACTCTCTCTGTTATTGTGAAGATTTCTTCTCAAGTGGGAAATCCGCTTCAAACAGTGCAATTTTTCGACAATGTATGATATTTCACTATTTAAATTGGAATTAGACATGCCATAAAGGTACTGAAAGGTACGGTCAAAATTAAGTTTTACAATTTAAATAATTTTGAGGGTGTTGCCAAACTTGACAGTTCGATTCCCCTATCAATTTGCTGCAAAAAGCTATATCTTGTTTAATTAGTGAAACTTGTACTGTTCTAAATACCGAGACATTATTTTTGGCCACTAATTTCTGTATATGTTGTATATAATTTATTTTTAATTTTCGTTTAAATTATTTAATATGAACTTATATTGCGGAATAAAACTTTCCATACACTTTTTTCATACGGAGAGTATTGGCACTCATACTCCGGACATCCTGTACTGTACGCTCTTTCAGGGACATCCTGTAGACCACCTAAAGACAAACATGACGTCATATTTGCGGATTTTATTGTGTGAGAGCAATTTGGAACGTTAAAGTAGAACACACGCGTAATACTTTTATTAAGTATGCATAACTTAAAACTCAAAAAAATATGGAATAAAAACCAAAGTACGGAAAAAGTCATGTTTGCTTATTTAAACACACGCGCACGCACAAACACTACAATTTTTTTTAAAAAAATAATGCTGAAATAGCGTTGATAATCTCATACCAGTAACGTTTCCCGGAATAATAAAGGTAAACATTTTCTTACCTGTTTTATATTGTCCGGATGGCTTAACAATTGTACACATCGAATAAATTAAACAAATTATTAAAACCGCGACTCGCATTGTTTGTATATCGTTACAAGTCTGCGCGCGATAGCCGCAGTATGTCAATAACCCTCGAACTTCCTTGGCAGGTTACTAAGCACTTAAGCAGGTGGCATCATTTGGAAGTGACCTACCTTAATAAAATAATTAACTTCCCAGTGTAGAAGTAACCGTACTCAATGTAGTTTCTCAAAAGTCATTATTAAATAATTCCATTAATTATGATATTCTATTACTAGTTAGAACTTGTATCGTACGTGGAAGATGATCTCTCTGTATGTGAGACAACATCCCGACGATATAGTACATAATTTTGCTATAATTTATTTGACAAACTCAATAGTTTGTTAATATTCTAAAAAAACTGTAATAAAGCTTCCAGTGTTTCCAATTTTGTGCTAGAGAAATCGCGGAAGAAATATGAACAAGTAATTCGTCGCTATGAAAAGCAATGAATGCGGACTATGATGAATTTCTGCTCGTTTTTTTAGTAAAAAAACTTTATAGCCAATATTTATATAGGTTATTTTGATTGTAGGTCACAAATCTGCATGTAGAACATGTGAAAGATGAAGGATTATACCAAAACAAAAAATGTCTAGATTGTCATATCTGGAAATATTGATGGCTTGAATGTAGTAGAACTAGTAAGAAAATACGTCAAATTAATACTTGTCATCTTGTTCTTTCCTCGATATAAAGCTGTTAAATATACTTACTGAACAACTTGTTGATATAAATATAAATAAAAACCGATTGCACGATTTCTTAAACTGCCTAATTCAAATGCGTGTACTTGATCTTCAATCTCCCTCTTAGACAATTGAGTGGTAGATCTTTTGGAAGTCGAAGAGGAAGATATTCCCTCAACATCGAGTATTTTCATTATATTCATATTCAAAATATTTTCATCTGTTCAAGCAAAATTGTTCAACTGTAGAATAATATACTGAGCGATCAATGTGAATAAATCGAGGTTTTCAGACATTATGAGACCATTTTTAGATATAACACTTTTTGGATTATTTCTGTTGCAAAAATTGAAGGAAATATTAACTTCATCTTAACTTTATTTTTAATTTGGTTTGGAAACAACTAAACGATGTTAATTAAAACATAATTATATTTAACCTGTTTAAAAAATATAAATAGAAAAAGTTATTTATATAAAAAGCAATCAAGTCATTATATACATACATATAACTTGTATGAGCTTTTATAAATACAGTATGCGCGCTCTAAGAAAACAATATAAGATTTAAATCGACGTATCGAGTTAATTTTTAAGGTCAACATGAAGGTAATTAGTTTAAGTTCTGTTGAACTTGTCAAAATTTCCGCGACGTGACCATTTCAACCAAAAACTTTTCATGTCTACTGATCTATACATTCTAAGGATTTTTCTTTGTTTTCTTAGAGTACGCGTATGCACATCACTAACATGCCATTTGTTGAATGATTTATTCAAATAATATCGTTATGTTAACTTCATCAGTACACAAATCCTCATCCTTGCTTATGTGTTTGTTAATAGTATTGTTTACGTCGTAATAATACAAGCTTATGCTTCCCAATGTATAATTACAATTGTCTTTGGGAATATCGCTGATGGTCAGAGCCGTTTCGTTGGACTCGAAAGTTATATAATTAGAGTCAAACAACGTTCCATCTCCCTCGCATGGTTTTGTCGTACAATTCAGAGCAATGATTAGGTTCAGAGTGTTTTCGTTCTGGAAAAAGAAAGTAAACGTGAATTGTCTTCGTGTAAAATACAAATCATATTACCTTCATCGGCAAAATATTTCCTTGTGCGACGAACGCGATGAAGTCTGTTTCAACTATATCGAAATCGGTCCAGGAATCCCCGGAGGAATTATACATCTGACCTCCCCAAATTTCGTACCATATCCCAACCCGACTGGGCAAATAAACCTGAAGTCTGTTCCTACCAGCTGAAAAAGGATGTGCGACCAATATATTCTCCCCTATCATGTACTGGTTGGTCAAAGAAAACGTCGTTTCGTTTTCGTAATAGTCGTAAAACATGGGCCTGATGACAGGCTCGTTCTTACTCAATATGGTGTAGTAGTAAGGAAGCAAGCTATTCCTGAGTTCAATAGCGCTCGAAGCCGTGTTTTGGGCAAACACAGAATTCAAGTTGCTAGGATCTCTTCTCGGATCAAGCGAGGAAATTTTAAACATGGGCATGGTTGCAGCTATCAAATACCAACGCACGCACAAGGTTTCCTGCAAGGATGGTCTGAAGAAGGTGGTGTCACCGCACACGGGCAAGCTGACGAGATGATTTCCGAAGATGCTCTTAAACAGCACGTTGTCCAGTTGCATTTGGAGGTCGGTCCAAGAAGCGTTAACGTTTTGAATCATCGGCGGTTCCGTTTGATCGAATGTCATCGAAGCAGACATGACAATTGAGATGTTATTGAAATAGCTTTGAAGAGATGATTTCTGGGAGGTACCATACGAATTATGAAGGGTTATATGTAGTGTAGAACCATCGCTTGCCGTTGTGTTCCATGGTAAGGTGTTGGACATCGCTTCTATTAACTCCTACAAAGAATTAGGTCATTGTATATTTATACAGGGTGGCAACACTTAACCGGCATATTAAATTAAAAAAAAACATATATGAAATCATACCTGGGGAAGATAGGGGAAATGTGTGCTGTTCATTGAATAATTTTCGTGAACTGGCCAATTGTCGTGTAAAACGAACCCATCAATATCCTCAATGTCCATATACGATCTAAGTAAATTAGAAAATTCCTCTAGATAATTCCCAATTTGTGTGTTATCGTAATCAGGATATGCTACAGTTTCGTCCAAGTATTTTCCAGTGTAGATTGTGCTGTTGTATTCGTAAAAAATATTTAAATCAACTGATTTGTTGTACAAAGCGTAATTATGCATTACCTAAAACATATAGATGGGGGAATAAGCAGTCATACAAGATACACAACATCTCAGGTAATTATTGTAGGTAGTATAGATCAAAATGAAAACAAATTCTACAACTTCATTATGTACTTACGTGAGGTGGAATAGACAATAGAAATTGGGAGCCTTGTTCTTTAATAGTTTTAACGGTATTTCTAACATTATTCATATTAGTACTGTTATTAGTATCTTTCATGATACCTATTACCAAATTTTCGTGCAAACAGTCACTTTTCGCTTGACTGTCTAAATTATAATCTGCCAGTAATTCAGTTAGATTCGTGTTAGTTCCTCGCCTAAAAAGAGATAGATCAGCATGCATTAATTATTACATACATGATCCTTATGTTCACTGTTGAATATGAAATTCAATTCTTTAAAATGAATCCTGTAAATGTTTTTGTATTTCGTATGTTTTCAAAAAAGCCTAGGATACAAAAACTAACTAGTAGCTTTTATAACAATTACCTGCACATGTGAGTTTCCAGCACCCAAGTAGGAGGTAGGGTGTTCTTCTGAGCTTGTTGATCATGTAGAAGTTGCGGAGTGGGACCTACTGATAATTCCAGCTCGAGTGAATCTCCAGTTAGACCCCTCAAAATTACCAAATTCGAAGGTAATATAGTAATCTCCAAAGGACCATCGTGTTTTATCACTACACCATGAAATTTCTTATTGTGGTAAGCCCAAAGAACGGGCAGAGAAGAATGATCTACATCATTTTTGTATAAAACTTTGGTAAACGTCGTATTCACTGGCACATCGATAAGCGTCTTGTTTAAACCGAATAGAGAATGATTTGTTAAATACATGGACCACTCCCAATAAGTATCCGACGATATCAACGGTCCTTTTGCAGTCGTCAGCAAAAGATCGTTGTTTGTTCTATAAACCTCGACCATAAGCTTTTCCTCCAGAAGATTGACTCTGTAATTGTTGTTTGTGTCCAGGTAATGATCTTCTACGTTCACGTCGTCTTGGGATAAGGTGATACTCACTTTATTTTCATCTATTTCGTTAACAGTAATTTTTAATTTTGGTGTAGAGGCCGTGCCGTATGGTGTTGTACTCTGGGAGGCAGTATACGTTTTAGTTTTCTCGTTGATGTCGTAGGAATATCGCGACGGTAAGTAATGGTAACATATTTTAGTAGATGTATCGTAACAGCACTGCAATCTGTGGCAATCACTCCTGGATATGTTGACTTTACCACAATTTACTCTAAAGGTTTCTTGCACTAAGCATGTGTATGAATCATCGCTTTCGTATGTAGCTTGGTCTATCACGAAGTAGTATACTAATACGGGAACACTCACTGCAAATATCGTTAGGAATATCCATCCTTTGACGGTTTTGTTGCAGAGTACGCTTCTTATGGTCACCCTCCTTTTGAATTTGCCCTCGTCATCGTAGTCGTCTCGGGGTTGTTGTATAAAAGTAGGTTCGTCTTCCGTCTCCTTACTCATTTGGAATCCTTAATATATTCTTTTGCGAATGTCAGACCACCATATTTTGATGGAAATAGTTAAACTCTGAACAAATGCACTTATTTCTGCTGATAAGATACGATATCGATAAATGATAGTAGAACAAAACGTATATCTAATTCTTACAAATTTATAATGTCTTATTGTTTTTAAGAGCTTTAAAAAAAGTTTTTTCCCAGGATGTAGAGATAATATTATACTGTACAGGGTGAGCAGAATGATGGTTATTGCGAATATATTATTTTAATAATATGTACTGTTATTTGTTTAATAACTCACTCTGTCATGATTTCTTCTAAATGTATTGTCAAAAATATTTAAAAAAATAAATTGATACTCTGGAATAAACTGTTCCTTCAGTAAAATGGTGAATAATCATATTTAACCCAACATGTCATATGTATTAATGGAAAGAGAAAAAACTAACAATTTCAACAGGCCCATGGCCACCTATGGTTTGTATTTAAAAAAAAACACAACTTTAGATTTTAAGTATAACGCAAAAATTAATGGTTACAAAAAAATTATACACGCCACTGGACTCAAAATAGTGTCGTCTGAAGAACGTACTAGTTATTTTTTTCTAACTTTACAAACAACCAAGTTACAGACATGTAACGAAAAGTGAAAAATTTGAAATTTTGTTTATTATTCGAAAACAAGATAGGTCATTCTGGTTTTGACCATCTATTTTCTCTTTAAAAAATAGGGGGGGGGCTATATTTTTTTCTATATTTAATGAGATAACCTATAAAAACATCTAAATTTGCCCGCCCTGTTACCGTGATAACGTCACAGAATAACGTAGTTATGTTGTTGTAGAAGGGGTAATAAAAGTATCTAAATGTTTATAATATTTAGCTTGATGAATGATTTATAATAATAATAGGATTCTGTGCTAATACAAAATGTTTTAATCTGTAATAACTTTAAGAACTGAGATAACGTAGTAATAAAACAAGATAATGATTTAGGATTGTTTCGAAATTGGTTAGGTACATCCCGCTATACCGAGTGTTTCGTAAAATTTGCTTGCTTAATTAAGGAAAATAACTAGTCAAAATACGGCGTAAACCAACAAAACCTTAAGGTTTTCTTAATTTTGAAAAACTCACTACCGATTTATGTATGTGGTAATAGTAGTCATTGCTCAAAATGTTCTCAAGCATTTTGTGCAAAGACAAAAATGGTGCGGCGAAACGTTTGAAAGCATGGGATGCGACCAATTACAAAGGTGGCTACGGGACGTCTCTGTAGACCACTATTATCTGAGGAACGGTTCCGACCGTATGAGTCGTAATACCAACAACAGGAGCCAAAATCAATATATGGGTGGGTGCAGAGATACCAATAGTCTGCTTTCACAAACCTAGCCCGAGAACAACAAGGACAGGTCAAAGAACTCCAACTATATTTATTTACTTCCCTAGATATTTAAAAAATTAGAGTAGTAAATGGGTAGAAGAAAATAAATTTAAGACTTTATTTTTCGAAGTAGAAAATATCATTTATTGAGTGCAGAATTATTTATCACAATAGTGGGAGCAGTTACATTCGATGTTATACAATATATATCAAGTTGCTTTACTATTATCTCCTATTAACTTTATAACTTCTTAAGCTATACAGATAACTTTCAACAGCTTTTAAATTTAAGCATAAATAAATAAAGCATAATATCTTACTTGTCCTACTCGTCTGACAATTTCACGTCGCGTGCAATAAACACTTTTTGTACTTGTTGCATACAATATTTTTTCTATGTTCATGCAAAAACCAAAAAATGTTATTTAGATGACACTAAGTGACTTGTCATGTTGACAAAACGCTGTAGTAGAATGACAGATGAATGCAATAAATATTTTATTGCACTAGTGCAATAAAGAACCACTTTTTCCACTAAATATAGTTCAATAAAGTTTTGTTTTTTGGCATGAACGTAGAAAAAAAATAAACTAACAATTCTGCTTATAAACAAAGCATATTATTTGAGATGTCTATTTCCTACAATGACGCCTTTTCCTTGACGCTGTAGATGAATTAAGTAACTGATCATTTTCCTCTTGTACACTTAAAGTAGAATCCCACATTCGGATAGTTTTTTGTACATACACCAAACATCCCAACGTCAAAACTAAAAATAACTCAATAATAATTACAACAATAAAATTTAAAAGTTAACTTACCATTCAAAATGAATGGAAAAACAACGTAGAAATTTAAACTTGCCGCTCTAAAATATATGGTTTCAGTGAAATAAAGCATTAGTGTTACCACTATAGACCAAATTCCCATACTAAGTAATCTGAAATAAAATATTTTAAAGAGAAGCATATAATTCAAATCTGTTACTTAGATAGTAGTCGTGGTGTGTATAAAGAATGTTAATCTGATGTTTATCGTGTACGAAAAGGGAATGACGGTGCTCGAAATAAGGACACATGTGCTAAGGACATACATGCATGTATGCACTATTCTTTTTACTTACGGTTTATAATGAATATATAGTGAGCAATGAACTAAGACGAGAGCTTTTAAAATAGAATACATTCCTAAGACCCTCGAGGTAGTATATTCTTCTGAAAAGAAAGTATTTAGGGATAATATTAACAATATTGTACTCTGTACCGTCAACAAAGTTATCAACATCATGAATCGTTTTACTTAGAAATGAACGTTTCTCTATGTAACTCCTTACTGCTGTCCCAAAGTCCATAAATGCTACGAATGCAATCCAACCTCGGATTGCATATAATATTTTTACATCCATTGTGTCTACAATATTCCAACGTTCAGCCTTTTTTTATTAAATTAGTGCTACCTACAAAATAATATAATGGATGATGTGGGTGAGAAGTTATAATTAATAGTACCTCGCTGCCATTGTTCTTATATAATTTTACTGTAATATTTAACAGGTTTATTTTGATTTACGGGACGATAGTTTGTTCAAAATTAAGGTTACTAATGTTAGGTTAAAAGTTACTGACACTGACAGCTGAGATGCAGTGTTGCCAGCCAAATGGAGCCATGGACCCACATATCATGGACCTAATACCTATATTCTTAGTTCGTACGTTTATCTTATTAGTGAATTAAGTAGTTAAGTAAGTACCAGCGTCGTATGACACTACACTAAAATGAGCACTAAATTTAATAATTTCTTTTCTATAAATTAAGTTAAAATAATGTTCTGTATTACACTTTTCAAATTTCTCCTACAATATTTAATATACGCGCAGGCGCAGAAGATTAAAACAAAACAGTTGTTTTCTAAACGTCAGATTTCTTTGATAAAAGTGTGGTTAGTTTTTATTTTGCTTTGCTAGAAGTTTGATTCTTATTATGAAAGAAGAAATATTAATTGGAACGGTATGTTGTTTAACATTAATAACTACCATAATGGTACGTCGCCGAAAGCGACGTCAACGAAAAAAACGCGCAATTTGGTCAAGAAAATGGCTCATGAGACGGAATGAAGGTCGTGGTTTATTAAATTTGTTAAATCGGGAACTACTGATTGAGGATGTAGAATCATACAGAAATTTTCTGCGGTTGGACAACCAGCAATTCGAAACAATATTAACAACAATCATTGAAGATATACAAAAACAGGATACATTTATGAGGGACAGTATTTCTCCAAGAAATAGGTAAGTACCTACTTAGGTATATATTGTTTGAATACAAACTATGAGAAATTACCGCTACATCAGATCGGTTAAATATATTTTTATATATAGGTTGGAAGTTACGTTACGCTTTTTAGCCACTGGGGAATCCTTTCGATCCTTAATGTATTCGACTCGCATTCATGAATCGACAATTTCTAAATTTGTACCGAAGTCTGTCATGCTATATATAAACACTTGAAAGGAGAATATCTAAAGGTAAAGAAAGGTTGGTAAATATTTATGCAAATAAATATGTATCTTTGATTATTTTCAGATACCTACTACTCCAAGAGCATGGAAAACTATTGCCGATAATTTCTACCAGCTATGGCAATTTCCAAACTGTCTTGGAGCTCGATGGGAAACACATACAATTTTGTCCACCAATATCATCGGGATCATTTTATTATAACTATAAAGGTACAAACTCAATTGTTTTATTAGGCTTGGCTGATGCGAATTACAAATTTATTAATGTTAATGTGGGTGTAAATGGAAGAGTTAGCGATGGTGGTGTATTTCGGAAAGTATGTTTTCTAAAGTTTTACACAACAATGATCTCAATTTCCCAGAAGACGAAGTTCTTCCAGGAAGCAGCTGTGGAAAACTCCCTTATGTACTCATTGCTGATGATGCTTTCCCACTTTCTACTAGGTTATTAAAACCATATGCTCAAAGAGGCCTTTGTCACGAACAAAAAATCTTTAATTACAGGTTAAGTAGGGCACGAAGGATGATTGAAAGTTCATTTGGTATATTAGTTAATCGTTTTCGTATACTGCGTAATCCTATATGTCTCCATGTAGAAAAGGTTGAACTAATTACCTTAACCTGTATAGTATTGCATAATTTCTTGGTAACCAGCAAAGGGACAGTTTACACCGACATCGATTCTAATGAAAATCTGAATTGCATAGGAAACATTGGAAATCAAGGTGGTAATAGGTGCACTGCAAGTGCTTTAAGGATTCGAGACAAATTTAGAGATTATTTTTGCACAGTTGGGGCAGTTCCTTGGCAAGAGGATGCTGTGAATAATTGCAATATGTAGACAATAAAAAATAAACAATTTTATAGTTTAGCTAGTTTAATTTCTGCCTATCTACAAAAAAAATAATAGTGTGTGGCTCAATGTTGTTTTAGTAACAGGATATTATGTTTTAAAGAAATACGGAATATTTCTGACTTTTTAAAATATATACATATGTATTTATTGTGATCTATAACAAAAATTCATAAACAGGTAAGTATAAGTATATTTTAATAGTTGTGATTTCTTTTATTATCTCTATACCTTTTCAAGTTAGTAAATATAAGATTTGCTATATCCTCCTCAGTTTCTTCTAATATATCAGGATCATCGACCATCACTTCAAGTTTACTGGTAATAAATTCTGCAAAACCCTGGAGCCCATTTGAATTAAGTTTCTTGTTACTACTGAGGGCTTCTGCCAAATGTTGCATCGTTTCTGATGTTGTAGCTAAAACATCATCTTCATCTATCCTCTTCCTTTTCTTTGCTTTCTTGGAACATTTTCCTTATTTACTATTTCATTTCGATTAGGTGTCTTAGTAACATCACTGTTGGAATCAGTTTCTGGTGGATGTTCTATAATATCAATAATAATGTTTTCTTCTCCATTATGGTTTTCTGCCAGATATTCTTCATACTAGAATAATATAAATTTAAAATAAATAATATATAGTATATCTAATACTTACTTGTTCCATTTCTTCACCAAATTCACCCCCAGATTCAAGATTGAGATTCTCTGAAATACTGTCTTTTGACGATCGTGGTATAGTGTGCTCTACGATAAACATCATCATGTCAAAATACCATAAGGTAGGTCTATAAATCTGTTAAAAGATCAGCATAGAAAGGAAAGTAATGATTCATAATGAATCTGTAAAGAAATCTTACCTCATCTGCGCCTATGCCACTTTTATTAGATGCCTTAAATTTTCTGTATTCTGACAGAAAATTAGTTCGTAAATTATTAAATTTGCATTTAATTTCCGCCACTGTTACTTCTGGTTTTATTTTTTTCAATTCCGTTTCAATTTCAGTTAAAGCCTTCAATCTAGCGTGTTTATTTTTGTAGGAAGCTGATTTAACAGCATATAAACATGAATGCTTTTGATATAAATCTATTAACATTTGCACTTCATTTCTGCTCCACGACATAATTTTTGACATCAATAATAATACTGTGGCTAAATAAGGTTATGTTACGCGTTATCACAAAGAATGAAGTTAACAAGAATTAAAAAAACTATATAAATAGGTCTGTACCTATGTTCATACTTATTTTCTTTACAAGAAATTAGGACATGTTTGAAAATCTTGTACTAAAAACTTTCAGGCAACAATTTTTGTTGCAGTTTCTGTATGATACTATGCAAGATTTAAAAGTTCTTGGTTAATTACTGAAATTAGTGCTAATTTTAGCATAGTGTCATACGACCCTTTTAGTACTTAATGAAATTTATATGTTTTAATAATAAATTAACATTAAACTATTTTTTTCATGTGATGCAGAAAATAGGAAATAAGTAAATATAATCCTTAATACTAGAAATATTCAACAGGTGGTTTAAAATTGTTATCACATGCGGGATTTGGATATTGCCTGTGATTGGCTGTTGAATGTTGAATTGTTTAACGAAGAAGAGTATCGATTACGTAGGTTACTTTTGATGAAGTAGAAGAGAAGAGAAATAAATAAATATGGCTTCCCATCTATGATGTGTATGTGGAACGAAGTATTTTTTAGCTGTGAATTGTTTCTAATTAAGAAGTGCAGTTAATTAAAATGATTAAACTTTTTCTGTGAATTAGACAATATAACCTAAAAAGTGTTGAATTATCCAAATCAAAATGTTTAGATTTCTGAGTGGCAGGAAACCTAGGCATACATCCAGCGCAGTGGACAATATTAAATCTAATAAAAACATACACAAAAATTTGATTCAGTGCAGGGTGATATTGTTAGATGGGACAGATTTGTCGGTTGAATTATCAGTAAGTAGATAATATACGCACTAAAAAGTTTATACTGAATTTGTTTTAGGGGTGTGCAATGCTTTTTGAAATAACTAATTTTTCTAAAACAAGTAACATAATTTAGGCGAAGATAAAACCTATGTAGTAAGGTTTCTTAGGTGCAGCACATCCTTTCTAAATAATATTGTGTAAGGTCACAAATAAAATGTTAAAATGTCACTGTTTGACATTGAGTATTACTAAATTCAATACATTTAACTACTCTATCATTTAAGAAGCATATTTTTTACTGTTACATGCAAAAGCGTTATGTAAAAGAATTTCTAAAGAATTACATTAATTTATATTCATAATAATGTACCCATATTGTACCTAAGTTCATATATTTAATAAATAACAAATAATTAATTGAAAGGAATAATTTGAACTAATCGATTTTGGTCTTATTGTGTCAATATTTTGTTGTTAAAATTCGGATTAAATTTGAACTAGCCATATGTTTCTACAACATGTAATAATTCTAATTTGCCAATCTGTACCTAAATGCTTTATAATATTTTTTTTAAATTACATAATGTGGTTTTGTTTTAGAAAAAGGCCAAGGCGAGGGACTTATACGAACAGGTATTCTATTCGTTAGATTTAATAGAAAAAGATTATTTCGGATTGCAATTTACCGATGCAAACCACGTTAAACATTGGCTGGATCCAACGAAACCTATAAAGAAACAGATAAAAAGTAAGTGTGCGAAAAGGTATTTCAGAATTACACACGGTGTGTTTTTAGTTGGTCCCCCTTACACTCTAAGACTCAAAGTCAAATTTTATTCCTCCGAACCAAACAATTTGCGGGAAGAGTTGACAAGGTACCAATTCTTTTTGCAACTCAAGCAAGATATACTGGAAGGAAGGTTGGAATGCCCGTATGAAACGGCGGTAAAGCTAGCAGCATTTGCTTTACAATGTAAGTAAATTTATGTCACCTTTTGTCTCTAATTATTAAGTAGTCAAGTGATTCAACACATTTCCCGTAATAATTTATAAATAATATCCTTTTACATAAGCTATAAATGGATGCAATCATTTTTAATATCAGTTCCATCCATGCTATATATATGTAAGAAACTTTCAAGTAGGTTTAAAATAAATAAAGAAAAATTAAAGAGATTGCAAATTAGCAATGTTTTGTTTAAAATATTTAGGAAAAGTTTACATTTTTATATTGTAGTTTTGTAAGACCATCGTTAGAATATGGATTGGTCGAGTGGTTTCCTTATTACAACAGCCATTTTTATGATAATTTCAATAGGTTAATAAACAGGTGAGTATTACGGTAATACTTACTTGATGGACAGTGTTCTTTGATTGGCATGAATAATTATTTTTTGTTAGCAAGGAAAGGAAAGTTTAGTTGTTTTTTTGTGTGCTTTTTCATTTGATGAATTGTGGAAGTTACAGTTCTGTTGCTGTTACAATAAACTTTTGCCGTCCCCTCCAATGCACAATTCTTCGAATAAATGTTAATGTAGGTCAGTGGTTCACAAAATGTGGAATCAAGTGTGCACTAAGAAAAAATGTTTGAGAACCACTGCTATTGTAAAACTGCAGAAAAGTGTTAATTACGGACGTTCGTACTCTGTGCACTTTGAGAAAACGTTACGAGTTTCTGGGTACCCTGTACGAAATTTGATTCTCTCTTTAAATATTAAAATTGTGATGTCACCGATGCATGCAATTTTCTAGTTTTTGGGTTTTTGTTCGTAAACAGTAATATCTAATAACCGAACTGCCGTCGCTGACTCTTACGTTTATATTTTAGCGGAACTGGGCGACTATGACGAGTCTCAGCATACTCCCGCAACAGTTTCCGAATTTAGGTTTGTCCCGAATCAAACGGAAGAAATGGAGATAGACATACTAGAAGAGTTTAAGAAATGTAAAGGTCTGTCGCCCGCTCACGCCGAACAGAGCTACTTGAACGATGTTAAATGGCTGGAAATGTATGGGGTGGACATGCATACCGTCTTAGTAAGAGTAAGAATGTCCCGTATCTATTCAAATTGGTGATAATGAATTTTTAGGGGAAGGACAGTATGGAATACAGGTTGGGTCTCACGCCTACGGGGATTTTAGTCTTTGAAGAGCCCAATCAGAAAATCGGATTGTTTTTCTGGCCGAAAATTGGAAAACTTAATTTTAAGAAGAAGAAGTTGACCTTAGTCGTCGTTGAAGATGACGACCAAGGAAGAGAACAAGAACATACGTTTGTTTTTAGGTAAAGGTTTAGTTGTATATACAGCATCATTCATGACCTTAGGCTAGAGTTATACAGGGTTAGCTATGATTAAATACAAATATTTTAAGAGGGGATAGAGAAAAATAAGATTTAACAGAAATACACTTACAAAAATTTCAAAAACTGCGGTGAACAAAAGGGTAAAATTTATTGTCATAATTGAAACCCTGTATCGTTATGTTGTGATTGTGTATATTCTTTCAGTTTTTAGTTACTATTTTTTAATTAAATAAAGGAATATGCAGTTTGTTTTTTCTTTAGAGTTGAGGGCAAATCCAGTGGAGCTACATTTATCAGACAAACTAACGAAAAACCAAAAAAATTATCAAAAAATAATAAGTTTAACCTCAACAAAATCTATATCAGAGAAACAAAGAAATACAATGTGTTCTATTTGCAAAACAAAAGTTTTTCCTATTAAAATTTTAAATTTAAATTTGGTAAAGCGAAATTTTTTGAACAAATATCCTGGTAAAGCGAAATTTTTTGGAAATCGGTTAATAAAACTTTAATACAGTGTAGACTTGATATTCCGGATCCTCTATAATTCGGATTCTTCGGTAATCCGGACTCATTATTTCAAACACTGTGTATTCTGTAATCCGGATTTAATGTACAAACATACGTATTTATGAGTTTATGTTGTGTTTTTTGAAGTTTAAGTGTTTATTTTATGAAATTAAGATGAATTTATATTCCGTTTTATACAAGCTGTGTTCCATAAATAAAAATAAGTCCTAAAATAAAATTTTTTTACATATCAGTCGTGAGTTGCAGTAATCCGGATTTTTCGGTAATCCGAATCAGGCTGGTTTTAATTAGTCCGGATTATCAAGTCTGCACTGTAGTAACATTTGTACCCAACAATTCGTAATCTTTCCGATTTTAGACTGCACAACGAGAAAGCCTGCAAACACCTTTGGAAGTGCGCTGTGGAACACCACGGTTTCTTCCGCCTACGGGCCCCGGTAAAAGGTCCCAACGCCAGACAGAACTTCTTCAGGATGGGCTCCAGGTTTAGATACTCTGGTCGAACAGAATATCAAAGTACCTACCAGAACAGAGCCAGACGGACGGTTCAATTGGAAAGGAAACCTAGTCAAAGGTCGGTGGAAATTTCTTAAGGTAATATGAAATTTAATTCCTCCCGTCGGTAGGTATGGGCGGAGGCAGAGTCACGTTTTAAGGGAACGGGAAAGGGAACAGCAGCCCGTGTCTTCGACCAGCAGCGAAAAATCCACCGCCACCAACGAACCCATTTATTGCACTGTGAAGGATGATATATCGAAGAGTATCACGCCAACACCTTCGCCTCTTACAGCAACAGGTATTTTTATAGCGTTGAGATTAATATATTTTCAGGTATCCAAAGCAGCGTTGCATGTACTCACCCCAAATAGAACGTGGGTAAAGGTGTGTCTATTTTTTTTACGTTATTATTGAAACAGGTCCCGAATCGATTGGTGTTGAAAGCCGGAACAGCTTTGGAAAGTCATCCGTCGGTCAGAACAGCTTCGGAAAGGCCTCCGTCACTTCGTTTGGGAAAACTTCGACTGGGAACTCATTCGGCAAAGCATCAGTTGGTTGTGGTTCCACATACAGGTTAGTTTTGCAAATAATGGCGATGGTTGTAGTTATTCATGATAATGTGGCTACTCACATGTTTCTATACACCCTGTATAAGCTTACTACATCCTTCTGTATATAAAGTCATTTATATCTCGATCACGATTGCAATGATAGAAGCTTCAAATGTTAGTTGTTAAAGAATGACGACCTGTGAAGACAACAACGAACTTTCTATTCCGTTCCTTTTCAGCCCCGTCGTACCTCGCAACACGTCCACCACATCGACTGATTCTTTGCCCCCCATCAGCCCGACGCCCTCCAACACGGACAGCCAATTGGACTTCCTGTTCAAAAGTCTGGCCAAGGAGTCGCTCTGCGGGTTCAATCGGGACGAGAAGAGGAACGAGATTAACAAGCTAGAAGGTAATGTTACATTTTTTTCTCCGTTACTAGTAATCGTTGTACTAATTCTGTTGGATTCCCTAGAATCAGAACTTGATTGTGGGTCAAAGTCTTTACCTGCCGAAATACCAAATAACATTTCTAAAATATCAGGCATCGCAAAACCGTTACCACCAGGACAAATTAAATGTAACATTTTGAAAGGTAAGCAATGAAATAGAATAAAGAAAGAATCATTTTTGGGTTGGTTAAAAAAGTCGTGGAGAGGTGATTTATTTAAATTATTTGTGCACAAATTTTGTTGTTGCATGTATCTTTCTGTTCTTTTCTTTTTGTGATGAGACTATTTTGATGTGGATTTTTTTTCCAGGCTGACTGATAATATAATGTCCGACATTTCCATTTCTCACTAAGGTGGTGAACTTTTTGCGCAATAATTTTAACGCTTCTCCGCTTGATTGTATCTAACACACCCCGCTTGTTGATTAATCTGGGGATTTTCCCTGGCTTTACTTAAAACAGTGTTAACTCTAGCAGTTTTCAAACCACCGATATCCATATAGAGTATTTTGGAAGGTGGTGCCATAAATTCCAGGGCCAGAACATTTCTTTCTTTCGTTTAGAAATCAAATTTTGTTAAACTCTCTTTGTTTTACTATTAAATCTTTTGAACGACCTTATGAAAACTAAATAATTAAAGTTTACAATTAATAATTAAGGCCAAGTGGATTTCTTATTAATTTGTTTTTTATACGAGTCTTGATGAAATTGATACAAATTTTCCCAAATATCCTTCAAATTGTAACATATGGCAACATTGCAATCGGTCATTTGTTAATTCCCGCTAAACTAGATCGAAACAGTTGTGCTTCAAATTCTGTTGCGGTTCGTCAAGAAACAAACACCTTGTGGACAGCAACACCAGATGGAATAAAACCCGTAAACTAAAAGCTAGTTTCATTTTTTGACTGTAGAGGTCGTCAGTTGTCATCTTT